>VXBQ01004969.1:61735-426352 GCA_013400175.1 Phainopepla nitens
CGGGCCCGGGCACCCCCGAGGCCGCCCCGGCGCTGCGGCCGCCCGGCGCTTGAGGCGGCTGCCGCCGAGCGGGGCGCGGTGCGGAGCGCGGTGTCCCTGCGGTGCTGCTCGAACCGGGTGGAGAAGGCGATTAGCGCTGGAGCGCCGGGCTGTGGCAGGGCCTGACGGGTGTCTGCCGGGGGCACGTTCGGGCCGCGAGCTGCGGCGACATCCACGATTCCCGGCGGCCGAGCTGGGTGGGAAGGTTTGGTGGGGGAAGGGGGCGAGCTGCCGTGGGCGCCAAAGCGCCTCGCAGAGTGCCGGGCCAGGCCGCGGTGGGGCCTTCCCGCTCCGCCACCCGCCCCTGGGCCCGGGGCCGCCTGGCCTCTGTGTCGAGCCCCTTTCTCCTTCGCCGTGTGGTGTGAAGGCACTTCCCCGCATCTGCAGATGAAATCTGTTAAAAGCTTGGTTTGAGAAAGAACTTCCTGACCAGAGGGGCTTTGCTGCGAGCTGTGCCCTTTGTGGCATTGCTGCATGTGCTCTGGTTTTAACAGTGAAAACGTTTCGGTTTCCTTTTTACGCTGAGGTTTTTTTCAGGGCAGGCTAGCCACTCTAACAGTGACCTAATGGCAAATGAGATAGTCCTGCTATTTCCCTCGCTTGACTGAATAGCAGAATTGGTAAGTTAGACTACTGTAAAATCTAGTTTCATAGAAACCAACCAGCCCCTACAATGACCTCTTTGGCTCTGTAGTTACCTGAAGTATCTTGGGTTCCAGAGTTCCACCAATGACTGACTTCTGTAGAAGGGTCAAAATTGCCAGGGATAAAGTAGGTGTATTGAAAATAAGCCGTAAGTATGCTAGCTCCTTTATGATATAAAAAGCAATGCTGTTAATTAGAGAATGTAGTAAAGATCTTACCTATTGCTTTGATTTTTGGTAGGCTTTTCTATCTGCCTTTATTTTTGAGGATAATATTTGCATCTTTTTCTGACCGTGATGGCTGTACCTAAACAGGGACGAGTTGATGGACCCACTGTAGAAGTGTGGCTGTGTTGATCAAAGGAAGAAGCATTTTTCCCTTCTTATATTTGTCTCAGCAAAACAGACATCTTCAGGGAGACCTGAAGAACTTTCTTTCAGCTGTGACAGCTCAGTAGTTGGTTTGTACTTTTTATGTGGAGTTTTTCCTCTCATCTAGTGTTTAAAGCACAAAGAGTCATCTAAATAGAAAAAAAATGGGTGAGTGTGTGTGTGTGTGTAGTTTGTGTTACGTGAGTTAAACTTTATAGCTCAATCAAAGATAGAAAACAAACTCAATTAGTTGACTCCAAATTAGGTGGGCAATTAGACTTCTGAATGGTCTGCAATACCATGAAATGGTATTTAGTAAAATTAAATATGTGGGTTTGGACCTTCAGATCTTGTGAGGATAACATGTTATTTCTAAGTCTCAGCTAAAGCTGTTGCATCTTTCTTCATTCTGGAGAAGGCAGAATCTGTAAACTTGGTAAATGCACACCCCTTGTTCCTCAAAACATAACTGTGTCCTTGTTTTTGACAAATGTGTATTTTTGTATAGGTATTAATATAACAGAAGTTACCAGCTTATCTTGGATGGGTTAAAAGGAACCTTAAGAGTTATCTACTTCCAGCCTCCCTGCCATGGGCAGCTACAGCTGGGGCTAGGTCAAGTTGTACTGAACCCCATCCAACCTGGCCTTGAGCACTTTCAGGGATGTGGTATCCACAGCTTCTCTGGGCAGTCTGTCCCAGTGCTTCACCACCCTCACAGTGAAGAATTTTTTCCTAACGTCTAACTGAACCCTACTTTCTTTCAGTTTGAAGCCATTCCCCTTTGTCACTCCAGTTTCTTTTGAAAAAGTCTCTCTGGCTTGCTTTCAAGTTCCCTTCAGGTGCTAGAAAACTGTGATTAGGTCACCTCAAAGCCTTCTCTTTTTCAGACTGAACAATCCCAATTCTCTCAGCCTTTCCTTGTAGAAGAGATTCTCTGTCCCTCCAGTCATCTTGGTGGCCTCCTCTGGACTTGCTCCAGCAGCTCCATGTCCCTCCTGTGCTGGGACCCCAGAGCTGGAGGCAGCACTGCAGGTGGGGTCTCACCAGAGCATAGGGGCAGAATCCCCTTCCTCACCCTGCTGCCCTGGATGCAGCCAAAGCTGGTTTTCTGGGCTGTGAGTGCCTGTTGCTGGGTCCTGTCCTGCCTCTTGCTCACCAGCACCTCCAAGTCCTTCCAGGCAGGGCTGCTCTTGATCTGTTCATCCCCAGCCTTTGTTGATACAAGGAGTTGCCCAGACCTGGGTGCAGCCCCTTGCACTTGGTCTTGTTAAACCTCATGAGATTTGCCATGAGCCTTTTCTCAAGCTTGTCCAGATCCCACTGGATGCCATCCCATCCTTCAGATGTGGCAACCACACCACTCAGCTTGGTGCCACCTGCAACTGATGCCTCTGTCTGTGTCATTAATGAAGATACTGGTGCCAGTTATTTATAACAACAGGGGCACCTCTTGTTGGTGATGTCCATGGAACTCTGAGCCCCTGACCGTGACCGTCGGGATGTGACTGTCCAACCACTTTCTTCTGCACCAACAGTTCACCCACTGAGTCCAGCTCTCACCAGTGTAGAGACCAGGATGTTGTGGGGGCCTGTGCCAAAGGCCTTACAGAAGTCCAGATAAGTGACATCTGTACTTTGTAGGAAGGTTGTACAATAGTTTGTTTCATTGCAATGCATCTTGCAATAACTGCATGATAATGGAAGGGTTTTNCTTCTGCACCAACAGTTCACCCACTGAGTCCAGCTCTCACCAGTGTAGAGACCAGGATGTTGTGGGGGCCTGTGCCAAAGGCCTTACAGAAGTCCAGATAAGTGACATCTGTACTTTGTAGGAAGGTTGTACAATAGTTTGTTTCATTGCAATGCATCTTGCAATAACTGCATGATAATGGAAGGGTTTTTAAGAATTTGCTTAGTCTGAGAGTCGTCATACATGGTTGAAATAATCTGTATATGTTTCTCACTGTTCACTTTTAACATAGCAGCTCTCCAAAGGCATAATTGTAATTTTCTACTATCAAGACTGAAGGTGATTATAAAGGCTGAGATGTTAACAGTTCTCTGGGATCTGTTCATTACTTTGTTTTCTGGTATGTGTGACTCGTCTTTAGCCTCAGTCTTCTGAGGCTCTCTGTGAGTAAAGGATGGAGGTAGGGAAAACATCCACAGGACACAACTCTGCACGAGGCAGATGGGATTTTGTCATGTGTTAATACTTGTGCAGCTCTTAGCAGCTACCTGTGCTGCAGGATGGTGTGGATTCTGGTGGGTTGTTCTCACTGACCGACTTACTTGGCATGTTACAAACCCTTTTCATAACAGCCCTGGTTATTACATTCTTCAGGACTCAAATGTACTCAGCAAGGATCTTGAGAATGATAACTCTTATGTAGCCATTTCTTAGTGTTTGCAGTCATCACTTCTGTAAGGTTGTTGGAAATGCCAGCAATGTCAGTAACAATGTGAGTCTGGGGAGTTAGAGAAAACAGGTCCTCTTGGATTGGTTTTAGATGGGGGAACACATTGCTGCCTTGGGAATGGGGTTGCAAGAGATGATTAAAGCCATGTAGTTCTGCTAAAAGCTGCCATTTTTTTTCAAACTTTGCAATAAATTTTTTTGTGTACTACAAAAATCTATATACTAGTAAAAAAACCATACAAACAAACAGCAAACCCATTTGCCTGTCCTTATAACTGTTTCTTCTAATTAGGCATCTCATTAGTTTTTTAGGAATAATAATAGTCAGTTAAATATAAACAGGAGTGAATCTTTGGTAGCTGGATAGCACAGCCCAAGTTTCAGTGATGGTCTTCTCAAGAGCTGATTAAATGAGCAACTCTAGAGCTCAGCCCTTTGAACAGAAGTATTTTGCTTATCTGTGACCCTGGAGATAAACAGACAACTTTAGCAGGCAAACAGCGTAGCGTTCCCTATCCTAAAATACAAGAAGACTATTTTAACATTTATGAAAATGGACACAGCTCTCTAGCCTTCTTTAACTGGGGCATAGGAAGCTTTAGTTGTCTTTTTGTTAGTCAGAAGAGATGAATTTGAGGCTCCTCAAGTTACTTAATTTGAGGACTTTACTATGAAAGTATGTAGATATTTGATGCCTTGTACTTGTACAGAGTTGATTTTAGGTTTATTATGTGTTGTAAATGTGCTGGCACATGGGAGTCTTTCCATCCACACATGAATGTGTCAGCTAAGCTTAGTCTTGGTTGTTGAGTATTGAAGTGATGAATGTTCTTCAGGTTTCTCTAAGGGTGGAAGGAGAGATAATATGGAGACTCTTGAGATTTGTGTTCTTTGCTTCAGAAAGTTGCTTTGAAAGGCAAATGAGTTGGAAATCAGTTTGAATTGTCTCCATGTTTGCTGTTTGGGATTATTGCTGGGGAGATTATATATAGTTCATGGTACAGTGGCACAAACAGTTGTGCCCATAATACTTGGGCCAGGACACAGATGAATGAGCTGGTGGAGGAGAGCAGTGATTACCTGAGCTGGCATGGTTGCTAAAAACTAAAACAAATGCTTAGGAAGCTCTTGGATGAATTACACACTCAGGGAATGCAGGGGTTGGAGTGAGTGCAAGTAGGGCAATGCTTAAATTTTTAAGAAAAATTTTAAGTGGATGTGTGTGCGCCCGTGATCTGATTTTCCTCAAATCAATGTTTTCAAGGAGATAGAAAGAAGGGAAGGATCTTTTGTGGGCTGAGCATCCTCTGTCAGTAGCTTTCTTCCTGTCTGCAGGATTGGGTCCACTGCTCAATTCTGACACTGCAGGGAGGAAAACTCTTAACTATCAGGTGTTCTGAGTTACTCTCCTAAATATTCTTTCAGTATTGAAGTTTTACTTAGGCTGTCAGATTGTTAAATAGTTGAACTGAATGAAGTTAAAAGAATATTTTCATTCTTGTCTTGGTTTGGATTGGAAGTCTTAATGTTCTTCATGGAGCAGTACTAAAGTTTTATGTGCCTGTTTTTGGCTGTGCTCATCTAAACTTTTGAAGGAGGGGGCAGACTTGACAATGTTTTGAGTTTTACAGGTTTTTTTGTTGAGTTTCCTTACTAGTAAGAACTAATTAAGAAAATAGCTTTCTGAAAGGGTAATCTCCCAGGATGAGGAGTGTTTAAGAGAGCTAAATGCTGGGGGGGTTGGATTTGCTGTATTGGTTCTGTTCTTTCTTGCTATCTAACCTAATTTCCACCTGGGAAAACACTGCATGAGTTTAGTTGTGTGTGTGTTTTGAACTGTCTTGCTGTAGTAAAGACAATTTGGAACTAGTGCTGTTCTGGTTTATTTAGCAGATGATCAGCAGTTCTAGGTGTGGAATCATTTTTCATCCCATACTAAGCATGGAAGTAGCAGAGAATGCAGGAAGAGATGACTGCCATTGAAAACTTGATATTTTCTTGAAAACTTGTGGTTTCTTTCTCAAGTAAGTCAATCTTGTGTATGAAGGAGCAGGAAGATGTCAAGTTCACTATTAGTGTAAGCCCAAGATTATAAATGAAACTCATCAATAAAAGGTTTGAACACTTACCTATACAGAGTTACTTTTAATTTGATGTTCTCTGGTGTGTGCTTTTGTTGCCTGATGTAGTAGAGAGGCTAGGGCTTTGTTTTTTCCCATGAGACAGATTTTGCTTTTGTGGTTGGAGCTGGCTGCAGTTAGCTGTAAAAACGCATGAAGTATATTTGAACTTCTTGTGAGGGAATGGTATTTCTGATCCTTGTTAGCTGAATTTGACTGGTTCTGGCAGGCATCGGATTGTCTGGAGTGCTGAAACATCTGATTGCAGTGATAACATGCAGATGATAGGCTTATCTCCTTACCTTATTGATTTATGATATGTGAACCAAATCTGCTGACTCCGTAAACATGATCTGTATGTGAAGACCATGTAAATAAGGATTAAACGAGACTCAGATGTCTCTGGAGCTTGCAACTGTGTTACCAACCTTGGCTAAAGGTGTGTTTGCAGCTGCAGTTCAGGAATGGGTCTGTTTTGGTTGTGTTTCCTTAGCAGCCTCCCTGAGTGGCGTGGGCTCAGCCTGTGCCTTTGTCTGGGCTGTTGTGAGCTGAGCCCTGCCAGTCTCCACGGTCTAGTTCTGGCAGGCCTGGACCAAGAACTGGCCTGGCGAGTGTCAGAGCACAAACGGGGCCTGTCAGGAGGTGTTAATACAGGTATTAATAGCTTTCCATTTTTAGCAGTAAGGACTGCAGTGAACTCATTCCCTGCTCTTGTTGGTTTCTGGTTTTGAAGATTAAAATGCTTTATGACTGGAACTCTGAAAATATAATTATCTGGCTCTCCAAGGTGATGTCAAGTTCTCAGTGGCTGCTTGCTCAGACATTAACTGTCACCTGCAGAGGTGCAGGTTAACAGTGTGGGAAGATGTCTTTTGTGAAGCTCTGGTTGGAGGCTGTAGAGCAAATTCTTGCCAGAAATGAAGACTGCTTTTGACACATCAGTGTTTCCCATTTCAGGTACATTTCTCTGACCATGCCTCTTAAATATCAAAGTCCTTGAAAGGAGAGGCAAATATATATATAGGACGAGTATTATGTTCAATATTTTTCTAGAAGATCGTCGGGTCATAGGTGATTAAAGTTGCTTGGAAGATGTAAGTGACCAGAAGAGCTGATATTATTTGGACATGCTGAAATTCTGTTACCAAATGTGTTTTCTTTTTTACAGCTTTTTTGTGGGAAGGACTACAGGTATTTCAACAGATGCTAAGGTTTAAAATGTGAACAGTCTTTGTATGCCAGTTGGTGGACTTCACCTGTGTGTCACTGGGAAATAAATGAAGTTTGTTAAGGCATTGGAACTATATTTGTTGATGCTAAGGCTCAAGTGAAGGCCTGTGCTGGTTTGGGGTTTTTTGGAGTTACCAGAGAATTGCTTTGTAATCTGTTGTGCACATTTCCAGAAGATGGGCATTTAAACAGTGAGCTATAGTAGGATGCCATATCATTACTAGATGTAATTAGATGCCAGGTATAGGAAAATACTTTTAAAGCCTATATTTAATAAAAAATAGAGAAAGGAATAATGTCAGAATGAGTGGGGGAGACTCTAATAGTGATTGAAAATACGGTCCCTAATGTGCTTCTAGCATCAATGATAGCATCAATTATAGTCTTCTAAAATTTTGCTAAAAGCTAACAAGGGAAAACACCTCTCACATGTCTGTGTGGTGGATTCTTTTTAATTTTCCATAATACATTGTGCTATGGGAATCATCGGGGTGAGCCTTCAGATATTGATGAATACACAAGCAGAGGCACCCTGTATTTGTGCAGAAAATTAGATTTTTGATAGCCCTAATAGAGCAAATCGAGTAGAGGAAGGTTGAAGGAATAATTTATTTTTTAGTGTATTTTTTCTGTGATGGAAGTGGCTGGATCTCATAGACCTGTACTTGCTGAAAACTTGATCTTCTGTGGAATTCTCCCCTGAAAGTGATTAGGGAGCTAATACAAGGTGATGATAGTGCAGGGGAAGAGTGTTAAATTCTCCTTTTTGTATCTGGGTATTGTTAGTGTTTGAGATCTTGTTCTGACCATGATTGTTTTACCCACAATTTCCTGTAGGACCCTTGGCTGCACAGTGGTTCCTTTTGGCTGTGCTGGTCCCATGGAAGTGCCAGTAAGTTCTTGCACTTGCTGATGTGACACAGTTTAGCTGCATTTGCCTGTATTCACTCTGTAGCTGGAAATCCTTGAAAAGAGTAGTGTGAGAGGTGTTCTGTGGAAACCTGTGGAAAAAGGAGCCTTCTGCTCTTAACCTTGTGTAATACATGATGCAGTAGAGTGAGTGCACTAGGACTAGGAAACTTGATGTTTTCTCATGGATGAATGAGTAGTAGATGACTATTTCTACCTGCTACTGCCTTAAGCCTCATGCTGTACATGATTTGTTGACTTCTGTGTCTAAGTCAACATAATGAGGATGGTGCTTGTGGGTGAAAATTGCTTGGAAGGAGTAATTTTGGTGTAATTTTCTGCTTCCTGCTGTTTTCGTCTTTTGCAGAGCTGGCAAGAACAAAACAGGATTTTTCATGTGTGTGTGTTCTGATGGGACATTGAAACTTAATACCCAGAAGGTGTATGCTGCTAAAGCCAGTTGTTGTTAATTTGCATCTGTTCACATGTCTGGAAAAAGCCGCCTGCTTTGTTCTGGGCAGTTGTGAAAGCAGGGGGCTTGGAGGGAGTGCTTTCATTCTTGTGAGGCGTGGGGTTATTTTGTTGTTGGAGAAAAAAGCTCAGCTTAGGCAACTGTTAGCATTCTGACTTTAATTGAGCCTGTGATATTGCTGTGAAAACTTCTCTGGATAGTCTGTTTCAAACACCAGTGTGCTCTGCTCACTCATTTTCCATGCAGGCAGATCCTTTTAACTAGGACAAAAGTACAATTCTTAAGTTTTCTAGTTCTAGGAAAAAGATTGCCATGCAAGAGTTCATGACTAAGTGATAACAAGTTATCTGCAAGTTATTATGTACTGCCCTATCCTCTTATGTACAATGTAGAGGGGGACCTAGGAGGAGGAGGCAGCTGTTGGCTTTCCATAAACTATTGTGACTTTTAGCTTTTTTGGTTTTTATTTCTGTTTTCTCAAGTGCTAAAGGAAATGTAGGATGGGAGCCTGAAGCTTTTCCTTGGCTCTGGATTTTTAAAGTTCATGAATAGTTTGCTCATTAAACATTTCTGCTGCACATCCCTTAATTCTGCAGTATTTTCATGGTTGAGATACAATGTTGGCTTTGGAAAAATGCCTTGGATTAGTCTGTGAGTGAGATTCCCTGTACACCTGTGAGCCTGAGGACACTACATCCAGTAAGAGGTGGTGGTGGAGGGGGCCACCAGTTCGACTGTGGTGGGTTCAGTGGCAGGGCAGTCAGGTGTGCAGCCGTAGCAGGTTGAAGGCACCCTCTCCTGCTGCTCTTCTTGAACTGCCCCTGGACCCCAGCTGTCTGGAAATGAATCCCTTCTGTCAGCTGTGTTCTCTTCATCACTTTCATGTGGTGCCCTCCCACCCTGTCTCTGTAGTTCCTTTTCCTGTAAGATTCTTGAAGAATTGGAGTTGATAGAGTGCCTGTGTGCAAGGATATCAGACTTGCAAAACACAAGGATTTATTATTTTAAAACAACATAAACAGCTCTGAACTGAACCAATATACCTACCAGCAGTTCATATTGGTATTTACTATTATCATATTCTGCATCTTGATTCCTAATGTATGCTACTCTTTAATGTATTCTTAATGAAGCACTTAGTTTGATTTGTTTTCTTCACCTTCCTCTATTGAATATTTAACTACCAAGGGAAAAATCAGCAGATGCAGAATCATATACAAGTGCTTTGATGTGTTCCATTGTTTTGGTTATGCTATATTCTCACTTGTTAGAAGAAATTATTGAAAATCAGGGTAAGACAAATTTGAAGTTGGAAATGGGGTGAATATTTTCAAATGAGAATTAATCTGTTCCCATAGCTTACTGAAATTTTGTTAATCATAGGGCATGAAGAAGTCTTAAGCCAGAATATTTTTAGAGACGGTCTGGCTCGATAGCAGATGACTCCAACACAGAACTCAAGTATCAGGGTGGAATTGTGCATGAGGCCAGACTTGATGCTTATGGTGACTCTGGACTTTGCTCCCATGTTCACAGATTACTGTCAAGTACTGACTGCTTTGCTGCTCAAATGCAGAGGAACAACTGCTGCAACTCTTCTCATGAGATGTGCTGGGATTCAGAAACGCTCTGGCTAAACTGGGCGTTAACTCTCCTGAAAAATACATATATTTCAAATCTGATACATAGTGGGTTTTGTTCCTGTTCTTTAAAGTTGAAACTCTGGGCATTTTTCATTTTTTCTGGCAAATAATTATCAAATACCTAAACCAGTATTTTATACTTGGTATGCAGAGTTTGTTTCTTTTATTCCTGAATAACAAAAAAAAAGTGATGACTACTTGAATAAACATTTAGATGTAGATTCAAAGGTGCTCCTGTTGTTTTAATCACCATTGTCCTATTTGCTTATCAGTGCTTGATAAGAGCATATCTGAGCTTGGAGTGAGGTGGTGACAAGTGGTTTTGGGTGAGAGATCCTGAGATTGCTGAAACTTCCTGATGCCTTCGAGCAACTGCTTATGCCTCAAACATTTTATAAAGGAATCTCCAACCTGGGAGAATTAATCAGCCCTCCAAGGCAAATCTTGTGTGGTATAACTAAAAGGATACCTGGTGAAAGAGCATGTTGTTGTTTTAATTTCCTGAAGTTAATAGCATAATAGGGAGAGTTTATTCAAGCTTGTGCCTGGGTTCTTAGCAGAGAGCTCTGCAGCTGAGTGATGAGCTCTGTGCTAGGGGTTGGTACGTTCATGGAGCAGAAAAATATCAGTGATGACTTGTCCTGCAGTGTTGGCCAAGATGCACCTAGCAGGATTCCTTAAAGCTGTTGAAAATGGGCTAAATGTGGTATGTGTACTTCAGTTCTTTTAGTCTGTTCACCTTCTTGCTGCTGTCTTGCAGGAGCTGCAGAAGTGAAGTGCTTTGGGAGTTGGTTGGACACTAGTTCAACTTGGGCTTCATGTCATTTCTCTCCTGGCCCTGGGAGGGTATGGCATGCTTTAGTAAACAGAGTTCTTTAATGGTTTTTTGGGGATGACTTCAGAAGTAAAGGAGGGAAGTGGGCATTTATTTTTGAAAAAGGAGAAGGTAAAGGAGTAGGCAAGGAAGCAAATGCTACCAAAGAAGTGAGGACCACATGTCTGAAGTGGCAAAATTCTTTGTGAGTATACTGGCACTGGAGCAGCTGCTCCTACCTTCTCCAAAAAGGGTTGATGCCTGCCAGAAGCAGCAAGTTCAAAGTGAGCATTGCAGAGTTCCCTTCCCAGTGCAGGGCTGCAGAGGTTAAAGCCAGTTTAAGAACTGTGGCTCATAGTTATGACCCCATTTATCTATTCTTTTGATGTCTGAAAAACAGATTGATTGCTTGCCCACTTACTACTACTGTAGCCATGGTTACTGGGCAGCCAAGCTGTGTACTCTGAGCCTTAGTTATTGCCTGTGCCATGGCAGAACCGGACACTGGATAGGAAGTCTGAAATCCTACTGGTACAGGTGATGCAGGTTATTACAGGAAGGGGGGAGGAAGAAGTTTCATGGTAGCAGTGCACTGTGGTGTTTCATCAGTGGTGCTCCTGACTGTGAAGGAGCCAGCAGGTAAATAATTCACTGTGGTCTAACAGAACTTAGTTTTTTTGGTTCTATTTGCCTTTAGTTTGCAACATAGTGAGATGTAGAAGGTGAAAAATAAATCTAAGAATGTGCGTTGAGATCAGTTAGTATAAGCGATAAGCAAAGCCTTTTATTAAATATCCTTGATTACTGGGCAATTGACTTGCTCTTAACTTTGTTTGAAGAAGAGTAAATACTCTATCAGTTACTTTAGTCTGTTTGGTTGAATCATTCAGGGTAATTAAAGTCTGGGGCTTATAGATGGGCAAACATAAGTTTCAAGCAGTCTGATTTTTAGTTTAACCCACTGTGGAATTGGATACAGATGATTGGTTGATAAACTTTGCTTTATCCGGTATGGATCTTTTTTCCCAGTTCTTTGTAGCTTGTACAACTGTGTTTTATCCTGGAAGCTATTGCTGATTATGTCTGCAAGCTACCTCTACTGATTTCCAGTGTATCTACATTTTGGATGCAGGGATAAAACAAAATAAGTACCTTGGGAAAAACTCTTCAAGAAAGTCACAGTTGGGAAGATGGTGCCTGTGCTGAAGCATTTGGTTGTAAACTGTGCCTCCGTACTAGGTCTGTGTGCAGTGATTTCTCTGGTAGAGTTACTAAATCCTGTTACGTTGTTGCCATGTGGCATGAGCGCAGTAGCTTAGTTCTGTGTGAGGGAGTGTTGCTGCTTGCCTTGCAGGGACAGCCTGTGGATTAATATTTTATTAGGTTTCCTCACTGACATTGGTGTGATAGTCTTTCAGTTTTGGTTTTTTTGTTCCTATTCTGCTAAGTGCAGTTTTAGGTGCATCCTGCACGAATTCTCCTTGTCAACTCTGAAATAAATGGGCAAAACTTGCAACTTGTTTTTGAGACGCTTAGTTGAATAAACTAAAATTGTTCATTAAAGCTATGTTGTGGGTAACAAAAACCCCACAAAACTGTATGGCAGACTTGAGACTTCTGAACTTAGCATATTCTGACTGAAGAAGTCCTTTATGGACAAATTATCAGCTTGCTTTTGAAGGTAGTTGTACCACAGTGATGTCAGTTATTTTCAAGTGAGCTTTTGTGTGCTCTTCTGAGACATCTTTTCCATAATATCATGAAGATTTCAGCTGGGGTCTTGCTCTGGCCTGGATGTTAGAAAAAAGAATGTTTGTGTAGGAGTAGAGTGGATTGGTTAGTCTTCAGTGCCTTTGTAGTTATCCAGTATTAAATCTTAACTTTTTTTTTTTGAGGTTTCTTGTCAGTGCTGTGGTTTTTTTGGGAATGCTGTTTGTGTGCTAAGTGATTTTAAAAGTAATTATGTAAGTCTTATGTGGATTGCGATACAGTATATAATCAGTAGTAGCCTTAATAAAAATACTCTCATTACATCCATAGTAGATAACCATTTTTGCTCAGGTGTGAAAACTGATGTAAAAGAAAGTTGTTTGGATACCCATGCCCTGAGAAATATCTCTGGGGAGATGAGAATGGGCAGAAGAGAAGATACATGAAAGAGGGTTCACATGGTGCTTAAAGAAAAACTAATCCGGGCTGCCAGGAAAAACATTCCAGCCTCTATAAAAAGGCAGAAGTAACTTGAGTGGAAAATCCTCACTGATTATTTTTTTCTCTTAATCTTGCAGCTGATTGTAATGCCGTTCTTAAAGCTCTACAGCCCATTTTTCAGGAGCAGGGAATGACAGAAACAGTTCATAACTGGGAAGACCATGGTTATCTAGTAACCTACATCAAAAAAAATGGCAGGTGAGTGGATTTTCTTTTGATTGTGACACCACTATCCTTCCTTTAGATATTTATTTCTCCCTCTATCAGCCTTCCTGTAGTGTTGACAGGGATAGCTATCCTTTTATCAGCCTTGTGTATGAAGTAGCTATGATAAAGCAGAATATTGTTTCTCATCTGGACTGTGTCATCTTGCAGTTTGAATATCAGAAGGTTGAACTGGTCAGTCTGGTCTGTACCATGGAATGGTGCCTTGGTCTCAGCACTAGTCCTTCCAGATACAGGACAGCTCAAGTCAGTTGAATGTATTTGTAATTTTACTGACCATTAAATATGTCTGAACATGTTGGAATCTGACCTTGGCATGTGAACAATGACAGCTTTGTGTCTGTCTGTGTTTACAAGCTGTTATATGCTCCAAATTTTCAGGCAGCTTCTGAAGTAGTTTAATAGCATGATAAGGGTGGTTGGTGTCATTAGTGACAAGAAACCTGAGTCTGCTGGGACAAACTGATACACAAAACTGCATTCACTTTATTTCCTGATGCTGCTTCACATTGTGAGGGTTAGTTGATTATGGTATACATTAATCGGGTCTATTTATAAGTAACTACCAGGATTTTATTGCACTTCATTTCTTTATACTTTATAGTTATTCAGTTACCTGTCCTTGACATAATTGTGGCAGTTGCTGCTTTGGGGTTGCCTTTTTTTTTTTCTCTTTTCTGGTTGCATTTGTTTTGTTTGTTGGTTTGCTTCTGTTTATTTGGTTTTGTTTGTTTGATTGGGATTCTTTTGTGGGGGGTTTTTGGGACCCAAACTAAGGTAACAAGTAAGTGGATATGAGTAGTTCTATGTTTATCATTATCAATTTTGCTCTATGAAGTTTTTAGTGTATTTCAGTTAGCTTTTCAAATGTGGCACTAGCTTTTTCTGCTCAGAATTGTTTGGTTTTTGTACTTAATGTGTCTAGAAAAACCTGTTAGTTGTATTTTGCTTTTATACAGCCTTATTTATTCTATCTTGAGTTACATGTGCTTTTATATTCTTCCTGAATAATTTGATCAACATTGCAGTTCTTGTAGCCTTTTGTCTCTGAGTTGGTGGAAAGACAGCAAAGTGTTGGTAATATTCTTCCCTGGTTCTATCTTTCCTCTCTATTGAGTTAAGCTTTCACATAGTTCTTGTAAAAAGAGAATATTAAGGTTCTACAAACTCTGAAGGGTTAAAAGATAACATACCTAAAAGTAAGTAGAAGTTAGAAGATTAAAAGGTTGGGTATATTTGATTACATGCCCTCATGTTGCTTTCCTGCATTTCCTTGAGTTTTAGAGGGACATGAGGTGTGAATTTCCAAAATGGGTTTTCTCTTTGCAAATTCATCTGATCATTCCCCTTAAGATGACAGCCTCTTCTAGAGGAGCCATTTCAGAGTTAAATTGCCTATTTTGTGATGTGTTCCAGGAACTTTCTAGAAAACAGTCTTTTGTTGCATAACTTATCCAGGAGAAAAGTGAACTGGCACCTGGAAGCATCTCTGAGAAAGGTTCTTACAAAAACCTGAATTTTAAAATATCTGACTTGATTGCTCTTGTTACGCTGTCAACTGAACACGTGCGCAGGAGAACTTTTCTGTGACTTTTGGGACCTCAGCAGTTTGCTTTCCTCTGGTTACAGAAAAGTCCTGAATACCTTTCTTTAAGGTAGCCCTAAACAGTATATTTCTGCTAGTGTAATTTGTTTGTTTGATGTAGTTCCAGTTAACTTAAACAAATGAGGTTGTAAACCCATAAAACCCAACAGACTGGACAGTTAAAAAACCTTGCAAAACAAACGTGTTTCACAAGTTGTAAGAATAAACTGATGAGCATTTGGAGGATTTCATCCTGACTAAATAGGCTTTATTGTAATACCAGCAAGTTTTTCTGCACTTTATCTTAGTGCCCTAAAATATCATACATTTTTAGTTAGCATAAAAATATTACCTGACACAACTAGGAAGAAAGTAGCCAGGACATGCAGATTTCTCCTCTTCTTTCCCTGCAAAAACAGTGAGTATACTTTATTTCCAGCAGCAACTTGTAGTATAACTTGAAAAAAAAAGAATTGATGGAGGCTAGGTATGTCATGAGCAGCTCTTGTAAGGATGGCTGGCTGCAACTTGTCAGAAGTTCCTTAGGAGAGATGGAGTGGATGCTGTGAGAAGGAAGGGTTTTGTGAGCATGGGTACACAAACGTTTTTAGCTAGCCAGAGGTGACTGAGCCATTACAAGAAATGTGCAGTTGATGTAACAAGGTGGGTACTAATCCGTGGGTTTGAAAATATTGGAGATGAGATAGTAATACGTTGCTAGACAGTGTCTACACTCCAAAGTTTGCTGAGAATCCCCACAGCCTGCACGGTGCCCTGTGCTGCAGTCTGTGGAACTGTGGGCACTGCTGTTGACAAAACTGTCTCTGACAAAGCTTCCATGTGAACAGCCCCATGGAGGGCTGTGCTGGTTGAATGAATTGGAGCTGATTTGGGGATTAGGACATGCTTTCCTGTTGTCATTACCAAAGCAACAGATCCCTGTTCTCTTTTGTCCAAAGCTAAGCAAGCAAAAGTCACATGTGGCAACTCTACCTGGTCCATTACTTTGTGATTTTTTTTTTTTTTTCTGACAAAGCACCTAATTGAGGGAGGTTCAGCTGAAGGCATTTATTGATGGGCTTATCAACACAAGGCTCTAGAGTGAGGCAGGGAATGGCTCACTTGAGCCACTCAAGTTCCTCTCCCAAGTGGAATGGGTGCATTCCTCTCTGCTTTGCCAGCCCCCTTGGCCAAACACTGCATGGGGAGCAGTAGCATGTGCCAGAGTGGAGCTCTGCCTCTTGAGTTTAGAGGCCCTAGCAGTTGTGTTTTTCTGAGCTGTGTGTTTTTAGATTCCTTCTAGTAGGGTTTGTAGGGTCACATTAAGCAGCATGGCTTTACTGAAATGTGACTATCTTGGACTAAACAGCTAAAAATTAGGTTTAAAACATGTGAAGTTATCTTATTTAATGTATTATGTGACTTCATACAGTCATGGTGCCCAGTATGTTTCAACAGATGGAGAAATGTTGTTATATCTAAGTTAAGGAGAAAAATCAGCTTAGAGCTCATCTTTGGAAATTGGTATCTTCTCAACTAATACTTGGTTTTAATCTCATTATTGCTTGTGAGCAAGTAGCCTTTTATTGTACTGTGTAGAGCTATGAGAGTTTTTTTCCTTGTGCATCTATCCTCCTTCTTTTGTTATGTTCCACCTTGAAGTTCTTCGAAAACCCCCAAAACCTGAAACTTGCGTCATTGTTTCTACAGTAGAAGAGTGTCTTTGAAAAGCTTTGACCTCCCCTGTGCACATATCCATTTTTAACTTTGGTGTCTGAATTCTTGTTTAGAGAAGTATAATCCTACTGGCATTTGACTTCACTGTTCACAGCAGTGCAAGTTTACCCAGCTGAATTTGGTTTGTATGTCACAGAGATGCTGATGAATACATTAACACTGAAGGGAGAGGGGAGTGTGTTTACTTTCTTTTCCTTGTTAGTCTTTTGCTAACCACTCTGTACGCTAGACAGCATATTTTAAAGGAGCAGGATGACCATTCCTCAGCTCTTTGTTTCAGGCTAAAATGTTGTAGTTGCCTATGGAGTGACCCAGAGCGTAAAAATGGGCTGAAGAACAGGAAGCAGTTGGTAGGAGTCAGCAACGGCTACCATGATAGCTTTCATTGGTTTAATTCTTATTCTGTAAAAACAGAACTAGACTAATGGTATAAGGAAGAAATGTGATTGCCTAGCTCCTTAAGGTCCTTCATGTACTTAGTAGTTAAGGTGAAGAGCACTTTAAAAAAGAGTGTTTTAGTGAAACAATGTCTTGCCAGTTTATAAAATTTTACGTTCTCTTAGTATAAGCAAATTTTTATTTCCTCCCTCATTGAGTAGTTTGACAGGTGATGCGTTTAGTGGCAAGCTGTTTTTGGAAATACTTGAACTATTCTATTTTATAGTGATTCAGAGTTAGCAGGTAAAAGCTTTGATGGGCCAAGAGGAGTTTGTAGGTATCTGTCTATCCAGCTTTATTCTGAGTGTGGTGGCTTGGGAAATCTGTTCTTGAGTGGGTGAGATTGCAATGTTTCATACTCCCCAGTACAAGTAACTAAGGTGGGATGGTACATTTTGGGTTAGAATGTTTTGCTCTCTGCTTCCTAGTTCTGTTTCCAGCAGTTAATTCTTGATTTGTGCAGTTTGGAATTATTTGTTGACATCTGATGTTCAGGTGCTAAGATGCAGCACTCAATAGAATTGTCTGTAGCTGACACCTGTTTGCATTCAAGCAGAAAAAGCTTGAATACTGCCACATCCTAGAGGATGTGACAGATATGCAGGTGCAGCAACAAAGGGAGTGTTCTTACAGTGTGGGCTGCTTTTCAGATGCAGATTTCCTTGCCAGATGGAAAGGAAGAGGATACCTCCTCACTGACTTTTTTTTTTTTTTTCCCCCCTTGCTACTTTTATGAAGTTACATGCAAACATACAGCAAAAGTATGGCAGGTGGCTTGTTTTTTGAAACAAGTATTATATTTTTCAGAAAGGTGAGACAGGAGGGGCTAATTTTGAAGCAAACTTTATTTTCTCTCTCATTTGGATTCTAAAGTAATCTTTTCTGTATT
Source organism: Phainopepla nitens (assembly GCA_013400175.1). Classification (NCBI taxonomy): domain Eukaryota; kingdom Metazoa; phylum Chordata; class Aves; order Passeriformes; family Bombycillidae; genus Phainopepla; species Phainopepla nitens. The sequence continues at coordinate 79,486 of VXBQ01004969.1, forward strand.
TTTTACAGGTAGAAAATGGAAACTATTCTCATTGTTTTAAAGAACCCTCTTCCACATATTAAGACAGCTGCTGGTGATAAAAACCTGTGTTCATATACATTCTGCCAAGCAGACAAATGTAAAGTGACAAAGGCCACAATAGCCTTTGCTGTCTGCTGACTGAAGCTAGTAACACTTTTGTGAGTTCAGCTTTGGCCTACCACTACTGCCTTAATACTACTTAATACTGGAATGCTCACTTTTTTGAGTACACTTGTCCTGTTGGCTGTGTGCTTAAATTTTTACAGGTATTTTAGCTTATTTTAGGTGTCTGTTTTTATCCAGATAGCTTAAAATTAACCTGGACCTGTATTATTGTTGAGAATTTTGAATTTCATTCAAGTTTTTTTTTACCATAAACTAGGTGAGAATATGAGCCAGAAACTTGGAACTTGAATTTTTGTCCCATCACACAGCCTGCTGGCTGCCTTCCATCTCTTCCCCCTTGCCCCAGGTGTCAGAACCCTGATATTCTGCTAGAGGTGACAGCTGGATGAAATGAATGGTTCTGCAGTGCTATTATCGCTGTATTCTAATGCTGTCATACCACTTAGAGATCTGAAGTTGTGAGGCTGTACTTTCAGAGCAGCTCTCTGCTCTGCCTCTCTTGCCTCCCACCTCAGGGCTGGGGCAGGAACATCCCCTACTGAGGCTCTCGTGGAGTCATGGGGGAAGTGAAGATGTCAGCTGTCAAATCTTATGACAGCTACATGATCCTTGTAGGAAATTAGCTTAAAAGAGAACTTGAGTCATGGGGCAGTCAATCTCTTGCTTATTTCTGCCAACAACAACTCTCAGAACATGGAAATAAACTGATAAAAAGTATTTCAAACAGTGAAAATATTTCTGACATCGTGCCAGTTTTCAGGGAATCAAGTGACAGATGTCTTAAGACATATCTGCATATACATATTTCTATCTGTAGTGCCACAGCTTTGAGGGCCTATGGACTTCACCCTTTTCACTGTGCATGGTTGTGTTCAAAACCTGCTGCAGTGACCAGTACTTCCATCTCCTAAGATCTGCTCTTTGTCTTTCTCTCCTTCAAAAACACCCAAATCCTCATGTAAACAGAATCTGGGTAGGCTTTTGTGTTTCCTAACCAAAAGCCTGTGTTGGAGGACACCTAGTGGGGAAGCTCTGGGATGGAGGGAGGGTTGCTCCAACGTGGTGGCAGTCTGTGGGCTCTGGGTGTGCATGTGTGTAGTAAACATAAAGCCTTTTATTCCTGGGGCAAGACCTGTCTGCAGGGTCTTGAGGAAAGACTCAGACTGCCCAGACCTGTCCTCTGAAGAGAGCTGGGTGACAGTACTAACACATGAGAGCTGCAGATCACTGCTGTTCCAAAGCCAGCAAGGTGTTTTTATTCTTGAATTGCTTCAGTCAGTTTCATAATTTGATTGTTTTACAGTTACCAGAAGTTATCTTCAGGTAACACAGAATATTCAGAGTTTTATCTCTGACTGCAGCTGAGGGCTGAAGGTTCCAGCACCATGGGGGAGGTGGTGTTCCTATTGAGGCTGACAGTTTGCAAAGGGAGCTCTGGAAGAGACAAAAAAAGCTGGGAGTGGTGGGGAGATGAAAGGTCATGTCAGCTTTCTGTCACAACAAGAGTTGGTTTGTTTCCCTTTGGGGCTGAGTGGGGTGATAAGAGCAGACAGGCAAAGAACAGAGCATTCAGGGAATGATACAGCTTTATCTGAGGTTTCTGTGTTGAACTAGAGCATTTCTATCCCTGAATACCCTTCTTTCTTTGTTCAGCCGTTCCTGTTCTCATCCCCTCTTCTCCTCTTTTTTCCAGTGTATGTTTTTCTCCTCCACTTCCTTTATGTAATCACCTTGTAGCTTTCCTGGTTTTTTTGTCTTCTCTCCTCCCTAGAATGGGAAGAATATTGCCTCTGCTACAGTGTTTTCTTGTGTCCTTGTTCACTGCCTTTAGCTCTTTTCTTCACTCCAAGTACTCAAAGATTTACTGTTTGTTCACCTAAGGTACTTAGCGTGGTGAAACCTTGCTCTTTAAATATTCCTGTAGTAAATATACAGTAGTTCTGTTGACTTGGCATCTGTATTCATCAATGAAGGTTTGCTGCTGCAATTTCTTTGCCAGTCAAAGCTGTGGCTTGCTCCAGGTTGCTTATTATTTCTCACTTAGATTTTTATTCAGCTTTGAATGTGATCAGTGTGTCTGAATAGTTACTATAAAAAAAAAATAGAAAAAACCCAACAAAAATCAACCAACCCCAATCACCCTGTCTGCAAAACAAAACAGACACACCCCCAGGAAAAGGAAAATATAGGGGAAGGAAAGTGTCCAGCTGTTTTCTTAAGGCTTGTTTTCAATTAAAAAGCCCAGCAGATCTTATAGACTAGCAAGCAGCATATTCTCACTGTACTATAGTTGTGGCTTAAACACCTGATTTCACTGCCTTGCTTCCTACTGGTTTTATTAGTTGTGTAGTGATAGGCAAGTTCTTGCAACTTTGTTTGCTCTTTGTGACTTTCCGAGGAAGACTTCAGCTGGCACTGCCAGCAGTTACAGATGCTGGGGAAAAATAGATTCATTTTGAATTTTAATATAACTTGTTTCAGATTTTCTTTCCTTACTCTGATTTTTTGATAATAATTTTGTCATCACTGTCTCTGTTTGTAGTTTTGCCAATTTGAGAATTCACCCTCATGGATTAGTGTTGGTGGATCTGCAGAGCTACAATGATGACATGAAAGGAAGAGAAGAAGTTGATCAGGTACAAGTGTTGCTTGTTTTACTAGGATTACCTAACTGTATGAGGAGCCACTTTTTTTTCAGGTCTGTCAAAATCCATCATGGTAAAAGATTAAAAATATTAAAGTCAGTTTAAACCTGGGTGCTCACAGGTTTGGAACAGGAAGAGTGTTGAAGTCGTACACATGAGTGCATGAATGCACACTCTTCTGCAAGTAAAAGCTGTGTTCTTTGTAAAAGCTGTCAAGATACAGCAGCCTTGCTTAGGGCTGGGGTCTCTTCAGCTACCCAGGGCAGTGAGGGAGGACATGAGATGCTCAGTCTGCAACCTGGTCTGTTAGTGAGAGGCTTTTTTGTATTCCCTGTTCTCAGAGATGGGGAGCCTCTGTTCTCAATCTTTTGACCTATGGAGAAAAAGAACTTCATCTTCCCTGGCATGAAGACTCTAGACATTGAATACTGCAGGGGAGGACGCCACTGCTGTAGCAGGAGTGGAACGTTAAAGGGTTCTCATGTTCACTTTTTGGCTGTGTTGTCCTGGAGAACAGCTAAATGCAGTGATGACAGCTGCTGAAATGTGCACATTGGTGCTAGTAACAAGGCTGGGGAGGTCAGCTAGTTACTTATGGGCTTCTAGTGTTACATTTCAAAGCCTGTTCATGGCAGGTACTCTGTTTTATTGACTTCCAGGTAGATTAATTAGCAAATATTTTGCATTAATTGCTAATCTTCAAATTATCTCTCATTTGCTATTTTTTGCAGCTTCTAAATAAAGTAGAAGAAAGAATGAAAGAATTGTTTCATAGTAACATAAAAAGGGTGAAACGGTAAGTTTGTACCTCTACTGTATGTGGCTTGTTTGCATAGTTACTGAAGGTAATAAGCAAGTTATGCTTTGCTGTAATGCAGTGAATAGCCTGGAGTATGAAGGTATGGATGGGATTTTTTTTTTTAGCTTCTTGCAATGATTGCTTGAAACAGTGAGAGAAAATGCAGCATGGAAGCAGGAGCAGGCTGCTCTGAAAGGGCTGGGCAGCCAAGGGTGGCAGAGGAGTAGGCCAGGGCATAAACTGTACCCTATGGGCCACATCCCACTGCTCATGGAGAAGGTGAGCTGATGATGGTGGCCAGGATCAGAGCCAGCCCTGTGACTGCCAGGCTGGGCTGTAGTACTGAGGCAGCTCTGAGCTCGAGCTGGGTGTCAAGGATTGGCAAAAGACTTGGGCAGATGGGGATAGAGCTGCAATGCAGCTCTGGCACAAGGGACCAGGAGTGAGGATTAGAGCTAAAATGGAGCTCAAGCCCACAGAGGAGACTTGGAGCTGCAGGAAACCTTGTCAGGGCATTCTCTCATCTCTGCCTCTGCTGTGCCTTGTGGTACTCACTGTGGGCATATGTGGTTTAGGGTCTTACCAAGAAGATAGATATGTTTGGTAGCAAAACTTTTGTAATTAAATTAAGGATGGAGACTCCACAACCCCTTTGTCAGTTTGGATTATTTAAATTCAAGGCTATGTGTTAAAATTTAAGGATTCAAATTGCAGCTCATGGCCTGGTGCTGAAATAACTTTCCTACTGGACATGGCTTCTTGTCTTTGTGGTGGCTGTCTGGCAGTGACTGATACCTTGAAGCCAGGGAGCATTTACTGTAGGCATGCATGTGATAGAAACTGTAGCAGGTGCTTCAAGGAACATAAAAGTGAAAATGGGTCAAGAAAAGTAAAAAGCAATGTGTGACATCAACAAGGCTCAGTAAAGCCAAGGAGCAAACTACAAAATAGGAAAACAGTTAAGCAGTACTATGGCAGAAAGTAGATCTGAAGGTTATGAGACTCCACAAGTGAAATGGTAGTAATTTGAAAAGTGATGTTATACTTGGATATTGTTATTTTTGTTTTACAGTTGTATGTAAAACAGTAGTTATCTTGTTACTTCAACCTGGTAAAGCCTCACAAGGAGTGCAGTGTATGCACATAGATAATCTTGCATTTATTTGTGCTGATGGAGGAGAAGCTTTCTGAGGCTGTTTTGATGCTGAAGTGGTAGAGGGAGTTTGGAATCCCTGTGATAGGAATTTCTTCAAAACGAGTCAGGACAACGTCTGCCTGGAGTGGCCTGGATCTTTTGGTTGCCTTAGTGTATAGGAGGATGGACCTCCTAGGACAGTGTCTGGTGAGGATCTTGTCACACGCTCCTCGGCGTCTATTTTGCTTGGTTTTGGTTTGTGTGGGTTTTTATGGTTTTGTGGGGGTTTTTTTTTTGCTTTTTGTTGAGGGGGTTCTTTTCAATTTGTTTTGCATCGCTTTGGTGTCAGCTGCACACATGCAGCTGTAGTAGGATGAATGTAGCTGGAGAAGTCTTTGGTGCCTTTTTGTTGTAACACAGGTTTGCTCTTGCTCCCACCGCGTGCTGCCATCTGGAGGCTCGCTGCGGGTAGGAAGTGTTTCTGGAATGTTGACTGAGAATCACTAGGGAATTTAGAGGAAGCTTGTCTGTGTCTGGTCTTCTGCTACAACTCCTGGGGAAAAAACCCTTTAATTCTTTGAAGTGTGTGTGGGAGAGCTGATGAACTGTCTGTGCATTTTGCCTAAATGCAATCCCTTTTGATAGTTCGCTGTCATTTCAAATATAGTTTGTCTTTACAGGTGAACTTCTGGTTTGAACCAAGGTACATCTCTATGGAATTTAAAAAAATAGCCCAAACCCCACAAACAACAAACCCAAAACAATCTTAGCAGATGCTTGAATTACTTTTAATAGCAACTAATATCAAGGATTGTGCTTATGTACTGCAGGCTGACCCAACTCAGTTTGGAACACTGTAGTAGTTCTTTTTATGTTTCTCTGTGTATTTAGATGTGTCTCAGTATAGCTGTGGAAAATGGCATTCTTAACTGAACATGGAAAGAGGTTTTTGTTATTTTTTTTGCTTGCATTCTGTTTTTGTGTTGTATTAATTTCTAGTCATGAGCTGATTCTTCTGCAGAGGCTCATACATTATGTAAGTTCCATCTCTTCTAAGAGAGAGCAATTCACAGGTACATTGTAGAAGTTGTGCATAAAGAAGAACCATGTGTATTATCTGTCCCCTAGCAAGTTATGTATATTTAACATATGACTGGTAGATTTTTTATCTCTTAAGTGTTAAATGTGGCAAGTTTTCTTAGATGCCTCTTGTAAATATTATTTATTTTGGTGAATCCACAGTATGTTTAAAGTGGATTTTTAAAAAGAAACATTCCAAATTTTGGTAATCTTCTTTGGTGTTATTTTTTTCTAGGTTGCCAGCCATTCTGAGAGGTGGTGTCATTGATAGATACTGGCCTACAGCTGATGGGCGCCTGGTGGAATATGACATAGATGAAGTAGTTTATGATGAAGATTCACCTTTTCAGAATATTAAAATTCTGCATTCAAAACAGTTTGGGAATATTCTTATTCTCAGTGGTGATGTTAGTAAGTATCATTTTATTTAAGGATCTCTGGCATGAAAATGTCAGTGTTACTGTTTTCTATCTTGCTATGGCAGTTTTAATAGATGTCTAAGGGTCATGGTTCAGGTGCTGGAAACTTTGTGCATGTAAACATACATCTATTGCTGTGTATTAAGGGTGTTAATCAGGCTGACCAGTGTAAAATCTAGAGTTAAAAAAGAATAAGATTTGTTTTTCCAGAGGGAGTATCTTTATTGCAGAAAGTGGCCTGGGAGAATGGAAGATGGTGTTCTATAGCAGAGCTTGCTCTACTCCATTCTCCTGTATGAACTTTTCTCTGTTTGTTGCCAGTCCAGCCTTTTGAGAACTTCTCTTTGACAGTAAAACAAGCTATACAGAAATATGAAGTGGGACCTGGTGTGTGTGTATAATCCTGCAGCTCCCTTGATTCTCTAAGGGAATTTCCTGCTTGGTGAGGTATCTCAAACCATTTAGCTGCTTTATTGGTGAACATCTTTTGACTCTTCTTCAAAATAATAGAACTTGAACTCGTAAGTTTATCAAAATAGTGACCCAATCTTTATGTGGAGGTTTTTATATGTAGTACTTTGTGCCTGCTGACCTTTGTATTTTTGAAAGTGGACTTAGGAGAAGGTAGGCTACTGTTCTTTAAAGCTGGAGACTATTGTTTGCTGGAAAATCTAGGCAATAAAAGGACTATGCTTTGTAAAATATCTTAGTTCTTATGTTGAAAAGGACTGACTCTGGTAAATGAAGGATGTTACTGCCCAGGGATAGAATACCTATCTTTGCTCTAATGGCAGAGTAATTAAGAAATTGAAATACAGCTTTTTGAAATCATTGAAGTACCTCTAACAATTCAATTAGCTTTCTGCAACTGTCAAGAGGGCTTCTGTGCAGATGGCAGCTGAAAAGCACTGTTCCTGAATTCATTAACAAGGTGTTTTCTAATCCAGATAGAATTGTATTAGAAATAATCAAATTGGGTATTCAGTACTTCTAGCCAGAGATTTTCATCAGATTTTAATATGGAGATGAGGTTCTGCTTGAACATTATGACAGTGTGCCTTGTAGAAAGGGAAGTATGCTATTACTTATTTCCCTTCCACGGGATTTTGAAATAATGCTTTGTCTCATTTTGTTGTTGTGCACTCATGGTGATTACCAGGCAGAGTGACAGGATATGCCATGATGTGCTGTTGCACAAAGCTTGGCCCTCATAGTGCAGATCTGTTGTTGTACCTTGAGAGTGTTACTGCCTTGAAGCTTTGAAGCTAATGCTGGCAGCTGGCAAGCTGCAGGGCTGTTCAGCACTTGAGTGTTAAGGGTCAGGGTTGTTTCTGTTTAGGGGTCCACTGGTGTGCATCTAGGTTGTTCTTCTTAGCTGGGGTCCACAATAGATTTTCAAAAATTTCCAGATCTTGCAGGATGAGTCTGTTATAAAAACCCACTGAGGTATCAAGTGTGAACATCAAGTTACAAAGACTGATTTTGCTCTGCTGCTTTTTCTTTTGGCACACAGTACTTACCAGTGCTGAGGTGGCCATTGTTGGGCTTATGTTGAGAACTGGAGAAATCTTGTGTGGGATTCTGAGAATCTCATACTTGGACTTCTCTGAGAGCCAGGTTGTTTCTGTAGATGTTCTCGCTTTCGTCTGTTTTGTATCACCTCTGGGTTAATACCAGGTAATGAGAACAACTGAAGATTTAATGTTTCTGTCCAATTCTCTCTTCCTTCCATTCAGATCTGGCAGAAAGCGACCTGGCATATACTCAAGCCATAATGGGCAGTGGAAAGGAAGATTACACTGGGAAAGAAGTGCTAATCCTAGGAGGTGGTGATGGAGGTATACTATATGAGATAGTCAAACTGAAGCCAAAGATGGTTACTATGGTAGAGATATCCTTTGACAAATGGCCTGAGCTTTCTGCTGATACCTTAGCACTGAGCATAGTTACCTGTCAGATTCTGATTTGCATGAGGAGATAGGGTCTAAAATGAAATCTTTTTGTCAGCTTAGAGAGATTCAGTGACTACATATTTGTGCATCATTATGCACCACCTGCTTTCAGGTTCCCAATCCATACCATAGCTCTGAGTAGCAGTTTACATAAGGCTGGGAAGGAATGCCTCTGTCATCAGACTGATGCTTTCTCTAGTAACAGAAGGTCTATCAAGTTTGTGGTTTGGGCTCACTTCTGCCTTCTTGAGTTCATCTGTTTACCTAAAGAAAGCTATAAAAAATAGTGCCTAGAAGCAAAAACATTTAATCAATAGGAACATCAAGACTTGATGAACTGTATTGATGAATTGACAAACCCTGTTCTAAAAATACCAATACAACTCAAGTTTTTAACATTCTGTGGTTTGTATAGTTTGTAACATAAACCACTGTTAGCCATATGAAATGTTGGTCATCCTAGGTTTTGGAATCTATTTGCTAAGACTAAAAGTAATTGCTTTAAAAACATAGGCTGAAAACCTTGTTTAACTTTGTGGAGTTTTCAATAGTCCTACAGTTCATATTTCAGGCTTTCACAGTAATGATAACCTAAGGTATCAAAAATACTGGTTAAAACCAAAAATAAGCATTTTGTAATCATCTAAGCAAATCTGGAGGCCAGTACCTAAGGCTGACTATTGCAGTATGTATACCTATAGATACATCTAATTTTTTTGTGAATGCCTCTTTGGGAACTTGTTCCTGAAGAAGTAGAAACTCTTACCTCTATTTCTGGAGTATATTATGCCTTGACAAGCTTCAAACATTGACCAAATGGTGATTGACGGGTGTAAAAAACACATGCGTAAAACGTGCGGAGATGTCTTAGACAATCTGAAAGGAGAGTGCTACCAGGTAATGTTTTGTTTCTCTTTGATTACAAGTTGTATTTCAAATACATGTAGGCCTAGTCTGGAAGACTGCTATGGCAAAGTTTTGGGGACAAGTCTTCTGACTCAAGTTTGGGAAGCTTTTCTTCCTTTTGTATGACACTTGCGTATTTTAATAAGTGGAGTTCATGCTTGGAAGTATTTTAACGCTTCATCTTCAGATTTCTGAAACTAATTGCATATGTAGCTTTTAAGGAATGTGAAATAGAGAATATTTCCTATAACTTAGAAATAAAGAAGAGGTAGCAGTAAGAATGTTTTGTCTAACATTGTTCCTTCAACTGTTAAAAAGGTAGAAGAATGTGTATTTCTTAGATCTGTACTGTTGAAAATACCTGAATTTGTAGTACACATCTAACAATTGTTTTTAATTTGCAGGCAAAATCCCTTAGTATTTCACTGCTATTATATTAAAATAAAAATGCCCATAAATGTCATGTATCCCTGCAGCTGAGGTCTTTGTGCTGCATCTGACAGCATTTACAAACGAGCCCAGGTGTAATCCGATGTTTCTGTTTTCATTACTGGGCCTTAGACGTTGTCACAGATATTAACTTACAGGAGTGAGCTTATAAAAACACACAAAAAATGAACAGAGGAGTCACTGGAAATGAGTGGCCCTTCATGCAAATAGCTTATTTAACTCATATGTTGAAATTGCTCACTGTTTTGAGCATTTGGTAGGAAGTACAGTGGTCTCAGGTCTAGGAAGTTCAGTCCTGGAATGCCTGTGTTTTCATTGTTGTAATTCCTACCAAGTTCCTCCTTTCTATATGATGTAAAAAGTTGAAAGTGGAGCCTAGAATTAAGCATGTATTTAATTTTGTAATTTTTTTCCCTCTTAATTTCTGTGAATCTGCATTTGTTCCTTTTACCTGGTTAGTTCTAGGGTATTTTTAGGACTAGCAACAATATTTCATTTTTATAGGTCCTAATTGAAGACTGTATTCCTGTACTGAAGAGGTATGCCAAAGAAGGAAGAATGTTTGATTATGTAATTAATGATCTGACAGCTGTTCCAATCTCCACATCTCCAGAAGAAGGTAAGTCTTCTAATTTATTTGCTTAAACTAATGAGGATTTTCAACATTTCTATCCTGGAGCATAATAGTCTGCAGCATAAATGCTTTCATTCTTTTCCATTTAAAAAGCAAATCTGAGAGAGAAAAAAGACATCTGTTCTTTTTTAAATTTTTTTGAATATTAGAAAAGACTAGCAAGTGTCTAGCACTCTTTAAAATCTCTTATTCCAGAATAATATAAACTAACGTAGCTCTTGAAGTGTTTGGAATTCATACTCCAGTAAATTTTCCTCACTGGATAATTTATTGGGAACTACAGGAAATTTCCTGTGAAGAAAAACAATACTCCTGCCATCATTGCCATTGCATATGGTTTGCATTTGTGTTTTTTTTTTTTTAAATCCAGGCTTTATTTTTTTTAACTTTGCAGCTCTTGAATATGTAATAAGTAAACAAGCCAATAATGTGCTGTTCTGTTTTTCAATTGTTCCCCATATGCAGATTCCACATGGGAATTTCTGCGGTTGATTCTTGACCTCTCAATGAAAGTCCTGAAACAAGATGGAAAATACTTCACACAGGTGTGATACTTGGATGTAGTAAAGTATTGCTTTATATCTACTTCAATTTGCATATTTTCAGTTAAAAAAATGACAAAACTAAATAAAAATCTCCTTCAAGCTGGTTTTCTCCCTTTAATGACTTACCTGGCATTTTGCATGAAAGTTAGGATTTTTTAACTGACTTGTCTTTTTTCATTATATCAGCTGAATATCTAGTGCTTTTGTTTGGAGTTTAAAGGCATAATTTTAACACTCAGCAAGGCATACTGCAGAGTGTTGCAGCTAAACAATTCTTGGAAAAGCAGAGCAGATGTACTTCATGAAGAGATACATGATTTTTAAGAGATACATGGTTTTTAAGCTAATGTCTCCAATTGTAGGGTGTAAAACATAGAAATTTGTCATTCATTAAGGTGTAGGAGTTTGTAGATGCAATGGGATGAGAAAATTAGTATAGCCACCTCACAGAGAATTGTGGTATAGCTTTCAACAGAACATGCTTCAGGTAATTCTGAGTTTGGAATGCCATAAAGTTGTGTGCAATTGTACAAGAATGTGACAGGAGCCAGCAGATGGTTCAGCAAAGTCTAAGTCTCTGAAGTTGTATTTTTTTGTCATGCTCATAAACTAGTCCTGTGATGTGTGGAGAATCTATGTTCTGTATTTTAGAATAATATCCTTAAGCTCTGAAATATATAGAAATCGGTTTACTGTAAAATTACACAGGTTTAGAAAGAAATGCAAAATTTGTGGGATGAGGTTCTGGCAATTCCAATATGTTGCTCTATTTTGAAAAGCTGTGGTTGTATGGGCAGGAGAAATTCTTTTGTGGTTGAAATGTAAGGTATGATTAACATGGTTTTACCACACTGTAAGTTTTAATGGCATTTCTGCCCTGTTAATAGTGGAAATATTTGTGGCAGGCTTTGATGTCAAAAGGACACAAAATGTTCTGGAAACAGAGCAAGTCACTGTGCTGCAGTTGCTTGTATGTACTTGCAGCATACACTGTGATACTAGCTCACCTAATTGGAACAAAGGTAAACCTCTGTCTGGGGACAGGTTTTGTTGGACTTTGCAGAAGGACTCTTGAGAAGAAGCTTTTGCCCAAGGCTGAAATGATGGCTGTGCTGCAGCCAGAGGGCAGGGGGGTTGTTCTGTGTCAGCTGGAACTGGCTGTGGTGGAGACTGGTGCAGCCCCTGCTGCTTCTTGTGTCCTCTTGGGAGGAGGGGAGTGGGCTCTCCAGCGTGTGATTGCACAGAAAGAAAGAAAGGACAGCAATGAGGAACCAGCCCTGGTGGGTTTTAGCTGTTGTGAAACTATGCAATGCTACATTTTTTGATCCCAAAGTAACAAGGTGGTACCTGGCAGGATGGGAAAGAAGCAAAATTGACGTGGCCTAAAACTGGACTTAGGGCTTATGGGTAGCCAGGAGGGCTGGAGTATAGAAGCAGTGTTCTGTAGCAATTTAGTCTTCCTGAAGATGTTGAAAAAAGGACAATTACTACTGGGGCAGACAGCTATCAGAGCTTTTGCTACATCTGTTGATACACTACTCATCCCGTTTGATGGTCCTTGTAGCCACTTCCCAGTTGGGCCTGAAAAAATGAAGTAGTCCTCTGTAAAAATGGAGTAACCCTCTCTATTTGGTTTATGTGGCCAGGTTTTGGTGGGAGGGGGGGGCAGGGGGGGTGTAGGTGTGTGTGGAAGGGCTTCCCATGTCCAACAGAGCCAATGCCAGCTGGCACCAGGGTGGACTTGTTCCTGACAAGGCTGAACCCATCAGTGACTGTGGTAGTGCCTCTGGCATAAGNNNNAAAGTGTGAGAGAAACAGCTCTGCAGACTCCAAGGTCACTGAAGGAGGGGCAGGAGATGCTCCAGGTACCAGTGCAGAGATTCCCCTGCAGCCCATGATGAACACCATGGTCTAGCAGGCTGTGCTGCTGCAGCCCATGGAGCTCCACAGGGGAGCAGAGATCCACTTGCAGCCCCTGGAGAACCCCGTGGTGGAGCATGTGGATACCTATGGCTAACCCTACACTAGAGCAGGCTTCCTGGCAGAACCTGTGACCCTGCAGGGGGCCCATACTGGAGCAATTAATGAAAAGTTGCAGCCCATGGAAGGACTCACATTGGAGAAGTTCATAGAGGACTGGCTCCCATAGGGGGAGACCCCGCACTGGAGCAGAGCAGAGTGTGAGAAGGAGGGAACAGCAGAAATAACATGGGATGAACTGATCACAATCCCCATTCCCCATCCCACATCAGTGCAGTGGGGAGGAGGTAGGGAATTTGTGAGTAAAGTTCACCTTGGGGAGAAAAGAGAGGTAGGGGAAGGTGTTGTTAAAATTTGAGTTTATTTCTTAATATCCCACTCTGATTTGATTAGGAAATTGCATTTATTACCCAAATCGAGTCTGTTTGCCTGTGATGGTAACTGATGAGTGTTCTCTCCCCATCCTTATCTCAACTCTTGAGCCTTTTCCTCATGTCCAGCAGAGCAGGGGAGCAACAGTATGTTTTTTGTGGGCACCTGGCAACCAGCCAGGGTCAATCCATCACACCCTCAAGATGACTCAACAGTCTGGTCATAGGATGAACAGACTATTGGGGTGCTTTAAATGAAATTAGCTGTCTCTGACTTTGTTTAAATTACTTAAATTCAATTAAACTAACCTAAACTGGCTACTTGGAGGATTGGTTTGACTTATAGACAGAAGTTCTAACATGGCCACTACCAACTTGAGCAGCTTAGTCATGCACTGGGAACTCATAAGTGATTTTGAATGTTCTACTGTGTTTGCTGTTAAATGACAGTGGTTTTAGCTCTGTGTATTGACATTGGGAATTTAAGTTACTTTTGGTCCAGCTATCTACTTCCATGATGCTTATGTTACATATCCAGGCTTCTTGAAGAAGTCATGTGCCTTTTAAGGCAGTTGTGTTTTTAAAATGCAGGACTCTGTCCCAGCCCCTTTGCATTTTGGTTCTCTAAAACAAAAAAATATTAAATACCATCAAGTGAAGTGACTGAGGGAATGTCCACTTACTTGTTAGAGTCTCATCTTTGCTACGATGAGGAGATATCTCATAGGAAAAACGCAGCAAAGAACCATTGTCCTGGTGACTACTAGCCAGCAGTTAGAGTTGCCTCGTTTGCCTTGGCATTATGTTGTAGTAACATTGAAAATTTGTCCTTTGTAGTTTGTAATCTGTTCCCTTGCATCCTGAACAGAATCATGTGCCTCTAGTTAGGATGTCATTTACTTCAATGCTGAAGAAATGCTTTACCCAAAAGCAGAATTGTGTTCACAAAATGCCATCCTTTCCCATACTGTATTGCTGCCTGTCAGTCTAAATGCCACTGCTGGGAAAAATAAAGGGAAATGCTCATCACCTCTTCATTGAGCTCTGCACAAGTTTTAGAAAATCTTCTGATCTGCACGTGAATTGTCAGCAGGCAGGGTCTAGTGCTGCCTAACTCCAGATGGATATAATTTATCTGAGATTATACATATAATTATTTGTGCCTTGCTGCTCTTAACACACCTGGTGGTTCCCTCGGGATTCCTTCCGTGGGGATCCTGAAAGCAGTCTCCAAATGCTGCTGCAGAATGTCCTGTCACCACTAGGTGGAGGCCGGTAACCGGTATTGCCTGGCAGTGTATTAACATTTGTAGAGATTCTGCCTCTGGAAGGTTTTTCTGACTATTTCTATTCCTAGAGAATATAAGAACTTATGTGGCAAATTTTAAGATGCAGGACAGACGTCTTCCCTTTTTTTCAGCTCTGGAAAGATGTAAAGGGCACTTTATATGGGTGTCATTCTCTGCTTCTTTGTTTGTATCTGAGTGTGTTTGGGGAAAAATGCCTCCATATTTTCTCTGTGCAAACAGTAATCACAGCTTAGAACAAAACCTTGTATGCTTTACACACTCTTGCTTTCCTAACTACATCATCCTTATTGAGTGTTGCAGCCTACACAGGATCTGCGCAGAGAGACATGAGCTTTAGGGCCCTTTAGCCTGTAGAAGTTGCAAACATGTCTGTAGGTTTAAGACTTGAAGCTTGTTTGGGGAAACTTATTGTTAAACATAATCCCACCACTCTGAGGCTCAGTGGTCACATGGCATGTTCTTATTTCCATTCTTCTTCTGAAGCTGATGCTTTGAAGTCTTTATTGATATGATATGATAAAAGGCCATGTCTGTGAGGTGCTTGGTGTTATGTTCCCCAAGGAGAGACAGAGGTACAGGCTCTCAGCCATCACAGTGGAGAGAAATGGGAGTTGATGAGGATGTAAGACCTTGGTGTATCCTGAGGTCCATTTTCATCTATAATATACCTTCCTAGCAACTTGTTTCCAAACATGTTAAGTGTTTTTATAGTACTAGACTTTCTAAAAGTATGATTTTTAGATGCCCAAGTGATTTCTTTCAAGTGAATATGTAGATATCAGCACATGTGGCTTTTGTTTTCCTGAACCATCACTCTCTTGTGCCTTCAAAGTAGTGTGTGAGGATTGTCCCAAGAGTTGTGAAACCATGCTCTGTCAGATGCTGAGACTGGTTGTAGTGTTGTCTCTGAGCATCAGTGGATTATGTGTAGCTAAGAAAATGCCTTTTCCTGTGTTAAGTTTTTGTTCTGTTGATCTAATCTTTTGAGGTTGAGAAGGCTATCATTTTCAGCCTGTTTATGTAGTAGAACCTTTAAAAATACCTCTGAACAGGAATTTGTGACTTCCTGGTTGGGGTCACTCAGCCTAAGCAGGATAGAAACTCCAACTACTCACAGGTTCCAGTAAACAGCACTGACCCCTGGTGCAAGGGATCGTGTGTCTCCCACACGAACATGTGGCCCTTCACTAAGTTGTCTCTTCCTGGCCACTCTTATACAGCCCTCTAAATGTCCAGACAATCATCATGTTGCTCCATAGTTAGACTCCTTTTTTTGGCTGCTGTGTGGGCTTTCTAATGAGCACTTCCAATGAGGGAGCAAGATTCTCCATGACTGAACCATGAAAGGAGGCTGGAAGAATGTCAGTATGTCCCTATGTGAGCCTCTCTGATTTCTTGGTACTTTGAAAGGCTTTAGGGAACAGACATTTTCATTTCCTTTTGTTACTGATTGTTCAGCCAGTGGAGGTACTTACAGTCGGGTTTGCCTCCATTATTTCCTTAACAGCCCTTCCTGTCCCCCAAAACCTAAGCCTAGCTTTGATGCTAGGTGTTTGAGGTGTTTCATGCTCTGTGTCTCACTGCTCATTAGTCACTTCGAAGTGAGGAAGGATGAAACCCAACCTTGGCCATGTACAATTCTGGCACATCATTATGAAATAAAAAGAGAAACCCATGCTAAAAATAAACTTCTCTGGCATACAGTCGTGACAAAGGTGTCCTGTGACAATTACATATGGGGTAAGACATGTAAGAAATGGGCAAGTAGACATGTAAGAAATGGGCAAGTATGGAAGAGGGACCCTTTCACCTGCTTTCAACTCACTAGTTTACTTTCTGAGGGTTGAAGGAAGCACAGTGGCCTAAGTTCAGCATGTAACCAGCTGATGGACACATCCACTTTATAGATGGGCAGAGTTAGCTGGAACTTACAGGGTTAATTTCAACTAATTTTTTTGCTACTTATTTTAAGGAGTATTTTTTGTCTGTGCAGAACTATATTGGTTATTTAAATTTGTTGTGCATTGTCCTGTAGAAACCTTAAAACTAAATCCATGGAACTGCAGAATTTATGCCTTGTGAGAGCCCAGAAAAATGCATGGGATTGAGAGATCCAAAATGTTAGGAGATGAGCATGAGCTGTTGAAGTGAGTGCAAGCACTGAGCAGACTCAGGATGCAGAGGCTGTGAAAACACTTGAGGAGTCATCTGTCTTAAGCAAGGTCTTAGAGATTAAGGTTTGTTAACCTCAAAACTGCCTCAAGTACTTTTCTGTCCAAAAGATGCATCTTAAGGCTAAAAAAAATTTTGTCATTCCTAGTTCTTACCCTTGAAACTGTCTGACATGGAACAGAGATTGTGAGGGGGACTGGGCAGAGGAGTTTGGTAGGGGTTTTGGTACATGTTGAAAAATTGGCTGAACCCTGTAGGAGAAAAAAAGTGATTTTGATTTTTGAAAATGTGTAATTGGTGAGTCATGTGCTTTAAACCTTACTAAACAGCATTCAGTATTAGCTGAATGAGTTATATGGTGTCTGTCAGAACAAACAATGCATTGCTCTACCACATAATGCTTGCTTAGGCAGCAGGAGTTAAAGCAAACACTGCATCGCATCCTGGGCTTGGTTCCCTGTGGCATTTTAGTGATACTGGACCATCTAAGTGTGATTGACATTGTTACTAATTCTGTAGTCTTGGTAAATAAAGCTGATCATGTTTTAAAGAAAAGGCTTATTTCAATAAACTTATTGAAAAATCACTATTATTAACACCTAAATTTTGTAGATTTGATTTTTGGACTGCTTGACTTTTGTTGAGTAAAGCCAAATAGTTAAAAAAAAAGGACTATACAGAACTGTAAAATCCTGTAGTGTTTCTCCAGAAGGAAAAGATTGACAGAAGAGCCAGATGAGTTGTCTGAACCTTTAGGCAAGATCTTGATTTGGAGATTAGGGAGTTGTGGGTTTGAAAAGTAAAAATTGTTTCTTGGCATCTTCACTGTTCCTGTAGTTTGTTTTCCATGGTGTCAGCAGTGATTTGTCCCTTGCTAGGGAAGGGAGAAATGATGAAATACTGAAGCGACAGTCTGGGAAACTGGATACTCTTCTATCATTGTGTATCCTATTCAACTTCCTACCTAATAGTGGTGTGCTCTGTAAATTACCTAGCAGTGCTCCTATTTATGACTCAAATTACACACAGGTTGTTTTTTAGTTTTCTTTTGCATTCAATCTGATGTTGAAACAAAATGATATGTTTGGTAGAGGGCAGCTGAACCAAAAAAAGCCACCACAATCCCCTGGATAATAACAGGTTACTAAACAAGTACTGCAGCAGTCTGTTCATTGTGCTCAGTTACTGTTAGTCTTCTACCTTTTTACAAGTCTCATTTGTTTTCTGATACCCAAACATGAAAAATTCTATATATACAGCATGTCTCCTTCCTTTACCAAATAAACAAATACTGATTTGTTTGTGCAATATGATCAAAATTATAATCAAACATGTTTTAAGGAAGTTCTTTTGAAGGCGTACTTTCCCAAATAAGATTTTTAAAAGATGAGAGAGTGATAGAGTGGAGTCACAGAATTTCCTGATGTGGAAGGGACCCTCAGCAATTATCCAAGTCCAACTCCTGGCCCTGTACAGGACAATCCCAGGAATCACATCATGTGCCTGAGACCATTGTCAAGATGTGTGTTAAGATTTTTTAAGTTGAGGTTTTCTTTTCTCCTTGCAAAAACTTGGAACAAAATAAAAAAAAAATTGAGCAGGATGCAAAAGATTCAGAGGAAGATGAGAGGAATGAATTCTCTTTTCACTTTCTCTGGAAATAGAAATGGTTTAATTATACTGTGAAAAAATCCTACCAGTAAAATGTAGGAAAAATAATATAAATCCCAAAGTCAGAATGTACATTTTACACTTTGGTTCTAGTTATCATCTGATGTTTCATGGAAAAAGCAATGTAAATGGAGCTGTTTAGAAGTACTGATTTCAAATGTGACCCTTGCTTGTTTTGGCATCTGCCTGTTGTATGTATTAAAGAGCACAGATAGTACGTGTTCAAACTCATCTTAGTTCCTTGCTTTGTGAAAATTAACTTTCAGTTGCATCTGTGTGCATGTAATAATTTTAAGGCCATTTAAAAAAAACTGGTAGCACCAAAAATAGGCTTCATAGTAAAACAAGTCTTTCGTAATGACTCTGCTCCTGGATTTAAAAGCTTTGCAGTGTCTTAGCAGAGCAACACAATGTGTGAAACATAGGCAGTCAGGGACTTGGGGAGCATTCAAGTCCTTGGTTCCTGGGGTCCTCATTTCAAGTTAGAGGTCCTAAAATATTGAATGAGATGTGACTGTAAGGGAGCTAATATTTTTCATGAGATCTAGCTTTTTCTATTTGAGCCGTCTGCATTCTTTCACAGTCAGGTGCAGGTTACACGTTATTGAACGGCGTGAACAAACAACGTACTGCATTCAATGGTCAGTTAAAAAAACCCCAGAATTGTGTACTTGTGTGTGCAATGACTTCCCAAAGTCATTCAGAGCATCAGGGAGATCCTGTCATTCCATAGGTGGAGGCTGTTGCTTTAGACTCCTTTTCTTTCTAACACTACTTCTGTGCCTCACATTTCTTGCCATCATTTTGTGTGGCTTTGGCTCTTGTGCTGGATCATTAGGAACTGTGTATTCATTAATAAAAATTTCCTTTTTGTTCTCCTTTTTATCCTCTGTGGCAAACGTTCCTCCACTAGAAGTGGTAAATTGTGTGGGAAAGCTGCGGATTTTTATATTGAAAGTAATTCTGGAAAATGCTAGTGAATGCTTCTGTTTCTACTGATGGAAATCAGAAAAGGAAAGCAGACTTTGTGTTAGATCATAGTAAAAGACATTTGTACTACATGCTACTAAACCCAACCATTAGGGGAAGATGGGGACACACATCTCCTGAAGATCTCATCCTGCCCTACGTATGGCCAGACTGGCACTTACTGTGTGGGCAGGAGAGATTCATAGTCATCATTAACTTGCTGATGATGTGTGGTGTTACAGCATGGTTGGGGCCTGTAGGTTGAGCTGAAGATTCCTCAGGAAAGTGGTGGAAGTAGGAGACCACAAATCAATTCATTTGGCTGTCAGCGTGCCAAGGGCCTTTAACAATATCTCCACCTTGACCACAGTCAGTGTTTCTAGCTGTGCTGTGCTACAGCAACAGTACATTTCCTTTTGGTGTGTCTTCATTCAGTGCCTCATACCTGGAAAAAAGCAGCCTGAGTGATTTGTAGATCACGCAGTGGTGACTGTATTCAACTTCACTTAATTTCAAATTAGCGTCCAAATAACTTGTATTTGCCACGCTCTTCCTAAGACTGTTGAATTTAAGGTTGTAAAGTATTTACTAGTCTAGTCAGTTATGTAGTCAAGAAAGCTAACAGGTTTTTTTGATTGAACTTACACAACTGATTTTTATTGCTTTGGGTAGTTGGTGTTTGTGAGCTCACTGTAACCACTAGCTCTTCAAATGTGTTATGGATATGGAGAATTCAGACTTCTAATTAGAGCTTTCACCATATGGGCACCCCAGGTATACACTGCAGTAACTTTTGCTTCTTACTAGTACTTAGCTTGGGACAAGGTAGTGCTAGCAAATAGGAGTTGCTGGGGGAGAGTTGGGTGGGGTTTTTTGTTTTAATTTTCTTTTTGGGAGGGAGTGGGTGTTTTGTTTTTTGGGGTTGGGTTTTTATTGGGGGGAGATGGGGTGTTTATTTCTTGAGAGGGTTTTGTTGTTTTTTTTTTTTAATTCTTCACTCTTTGTAATCCTTAATGTGTTTGTGTTCCAAGAATATGTTGTTTCACCCTTAAGACACAAAAGTATCATAGGAATCTCTTCCTTTTCAGAAGCATAACTTGTGGAAACTCAAGACAATGTAGCCCACAGCCAGAGAAGTTCTGTATAATTTCATGTATTTTTTCATATTGTTTTGTGGAAGAATCTGTTTACTATTAATAGGCTATAGTTTTTTTAATAGTGCATTTAAAACACTGTAAGATCTAGGCAATGTTAAATAACTGAGAAAAATCTGGACCTTGAAATACTGTTTACTAATACATTTAAGCAATCATAAAGAAAATGGTTATGGAGTAGATATTATAGGTAAACAACACATGGTGGTCTGTTATAACTGGAAGCCCTCATATAATGGTTGCTTCTGCTAATGAGAATATAGATAATCCCCCCATACTTACCCTTTCTTGAAATGATACAAATTGTTGTTTGCTGTAGGCAGAATGAAGACAAGCTGTTCAGTGTTTGCCTTGTAAATATTAAATATTAAGAACAGCATGTATCTGGTTCTGAAATATGTGGGTGCCTTGCAGTAATGTCAAAATGTATATATTCATCTGAAATTTTGCTTATTTCCTTGATTGTGACTGGGACTTTTTTTTTTCTTCAGGGAAACTGTATCAATCTGACTGATGCCTTGACTCTGTATGAAGAACAGCTTAGCAGGCTTTATTGTCCTGTGGAGTTTTCAAAAGAAACTGTGTGTGTTCCTTCCTACATGGAATTGTATCCTTAAACACTGAAGAACACTGGAGAGTGTGTATTAATAAATCATCCAAGCATTGATTGGTTGGAGGTAATTAACTCAAGCAAAAAGGCAGTTCTGATTTAAATACTTAATGTTTTTTCATAGTAAATGAACTACTGCAGTTTTATTTTGAGGATAATTGTAGGAATTGTTTTAGAAAAGTGCTATAAATTCACAGCTGGTGAAATGATCAGCACCTTTCATGAGCAGGCTGTATTTTTGTTAATGTTTTTGAGTGGTGTATGTGATATAGGATAAACTGTATAAGGGTAATGCTGCCTGGGAGTTCTGACAAGGCTATGTCGTCTTATTTTCTTTTATAAAAATAAGAAACTCGCTTCATACAGGTTAGCATGACCCAGATCTTTAAATATTGTCTGATAGAGCTATTCTTGAACATAAACAGCTCAGACTTGATTTTTAAGACTGGGCAATGGAGAAGAGTGATTCCTAACAATCATTACCATTTAGTGTTACTGCAAAAAAATTTTCCAAATAGCGGGGTATACGTATTCTCAACAACATCCCATTCCTAAAAATAATCCTAAAGAATTTTTCCATTTTTTTGGATGGCAAGGAAGTTATATGTGGAGCCTACAAGTTTAAAAACCAAGCCCTTAGCATGAGAGGGGCATTTTGATCTGCTGTAAGGTGGTTCTGCCAGCTGCATTTGCCTTGAGTGTTTGCTGCTTTTGTGGGGTCTCCCTGGAAGTGTTTCTGCAGGGTGAAGCCTGCTGTGGCTCTCTTGGCAGGAAACATCTTTCCATGATCATCTTATTCATAATACATTAAGCACATGATACTGCCACAGCCTTTCTTGTGTTATGTGTTCATTTGCCTCCTTCCTGTATCTCTAAGCCCAGTAGTGTTCAGTGCTGCAGCCTCCATGCTGACCCTGTGCTGACTCCAGACTGTAATGAACCAGCTCCTCCTGCTTCTCGTTATTATCAGCTCTTTGTGAAATGCAGATTTGACCTCGCATTTACAAGACAAAAGAATACTTGCCCTTAAAGTTTACAGAGAAACTGGTTATTTTTGCCTTTACAACTGCCAGGCCTTAATGGAACATGTATGTGGTTTGAAGAGTAGGCATCTTTGAGCTGCTGAGTCAAGAAGAGAATCCAGGGAGATTTCACTTCTGAGTGTTTTGCCTACCCTTTATGAGCTACCAGAAGTTTTCAGAATTTAGATATAAGTAAAAAGAACTACATTTTAACTGTTTACAAGTGTTGCTTTTTTTCCTTAACTGTTTATTTTCTCCAGATGGGTATTCTACACGATTTGGAAGAAAAAGACTGACATCTGAACATCAAGATTATTTGAGATTATTCTAAATGTACATGCTGCATGGAGCATATAGGCCAGCCACATGCTGCATATTGGCATCTTGAACCTTTAAATTATATGCTGTAGATGATCCTGAAACTTCAGTCATGCTATTGATTGTGAATTCTTTAAACGTTTTTATTATTATTTTAATTTAAAAGCAAATGGAAAATGTATATTTTGATGAGCTAGGGTGTTATTTTTGGAAGTCAACTTAAAGATGAATAAGCAGCAAAACTATATAGCTGCTGACTGCACTGAACCTTTAGAATGTGATCCTTTTTATTTTTTTGTAGATCTTTAGAAACTGGTTGATAAAAAAGACATCTTTAGCATTTCATCCCTGAAGGGTGGTCCGTGGAGTTTTTGTTGTTTTTGTTTTTCCAACGGATTTTTCATTTATGGTGCTTTTTAAAAATAGGAGAGGGTTTTTGTGTGGTTTTGGTTTTTTTAATGAACACTGCAGTGCTTCCATATAGACAAGGACATAACTAAAAAAAATCTTGAGAGAGTACCCCAAGTTCTTTGTTAGTAAGGGAAGAAAACCAGTCTTAAATTTTTATTTACTCTAGTTTCATTCACCTTTGCTGTAATCTCTGCTGCAGAAGAATCTTTGGCCTTTTACCTCCTGGTTTTCTTTAGTTGCTGCCATATTGATTATTTGGATTCTGGTATGGATTTGACAATAGCTTTGTACTGAAGCATGAAGATCAAGGCTGTGTTTTCATTCCACCACAGTGCAAGAAATTGAGTGTAATGTGGTTTTATGTGGGCATATCTTCTCCACAGCCTCATGGGAAGCACTAAATTTCTGAAGTAAAGATTGGCATAGAGGATGAAGAAATGTGGGTGTGATGTAATCTGTGTGCACCTGTACTGAAGGTTTTGCAGCAAGCACGTGTGTGCTTCAGTAGGGTCAGTGATGGCTGTACTACCACACGTGGCCCATATTGTGTGAGGCTCTTGCTCAGTTAGATTCACTTGCAGTATAAAAATCAGTAGAAGCTGGGGTGCATTGTAGTACCGTTTTGAAAGAAGATGCGTTTTTAGCAGTTTCTCATGCTGTCAAAAGTTATATTTTTGTAGGAGTTTATGTATTTGCTAAAATATTTGTGTTTAAAAATCCCACTTGAAAGGAGGTAGGAAGGGTATGACCAATCTGTGCATTTTTTTTTACTTTTCCAAGGTAGAATAAAAAGTGCTCTATTTCCCTGAACACTCTAATCCTGAACAATGATCATGTTTAATTCAGCATCCATATCAACATTTTCTTAGTTTTATTGCCAAAAGTTGATTTGCCCTGCCAATATACTGTTATGAAAACAAACCAAACAAAAGCTGTCTTTTATGTTCTTAAACCATACATAAAGAAAAATTCTGTTGCATCCCACATATATAAACTCTTCATGGAATCTGAGAAACCTATGCAGAATTCCAGACTGATACTAGAACATGTGCCAAAATTTGCTTTTTCTTAGGTCTATATTTGGTCTAAAACTGTTAAAATGTTTTCAGTTTGGATAGCCAATAGAAGCATTTTTCAGTCTTACTATTTTAAATTATCTCAGTTAATTCTCTGTTAAACACAGGAAGCAGTTCTTCCATGGCCAACAGTTTGTGAATCACTGAATACTCCCAAAGAACAGAGCTTTAGAATAGAAATAGAATAAAGTTTCCTGTATTTCCCTGAGTGTTCTAGCTCTGTTGTAGGCATTATCTGTAATCTAGTAGAGACCCTTCATTTATGATCCAGGACTGCAATCAGTTTATTGTCTAGCTGCAGATGAATGCAGATATCCTGTTAACAGGTGTATCCATAACTTTGCAAGCATGAATATTTCCATTGGTTTTAGTGTGATTACTCACATAGGTGAAATAAAGCACACAGGGACAGAGCTCAGAGCATCTGTGTTCCTGGGTGACCTTGGCAGACGTAGAGATCACTCACAACAAGTGGGGATGGTTTGGTTTTTAGCAAGGAAACTTGTGAACTGGAAGATGACTTAATCTGCTCATTGTACCTGGGCTTGTGCTTCCCTTTAGCATCGCTGCACAGGGAGCTGCTGGGTGTGCAGGGATGTTCTGTAAAGATTCCCAGAATGACTGAGGACCTAAATTGCATTTTAATAGCCGAGAGGCAGCAGTGCTTGCAAACTTTTCAACTAATAGAGTATGAAGAGAGTTGGAAGAATTTTTTTTCTTTAACTTTTTTTTAATGTAGTGTTTTAAAGTGATAGATGCAGTATAAAGCAATTCAGCAAACACTGAACATTATATTTTTTTAAGTTGCTGAATTGATTCTGAGCAAATGTATACACATTGTTAGTCTTTATTTATTTGATGCTGTAGCGTAGATTTTTTTTTTTAAAGAAAAAAGTCTGTGTTAGAATTTCAAATGCAATGCGCTATAGCTGATCAATTTTCCGTGTTTAAGGCCAGAGGGAAATGGCTATGATTGCTGCACTTTGTATGCAGACAATTCCCAAGACATGGTTAACAGAGGTTTCTTAATTATTCTTTGCACTAAATGCTGCTTCCACCCAGAAGTTACTGATAATAGTTTGTGCAAGGAGAAGACTGCTGTCATTGTATCTACTGCATCATTGCAGTGCACATGTTGAAATAAAGGTACGCTGTCATTACTTGTGTGTTTGAATTGTTAAATCCATTGTTGATTCAGTGTTCACATGACAGAATTGATGGGTATGATGCTTACCATTGTATCTCCTTTTTCCTTGTCACATAAAGGTACTTCCTGGTCTTTTAACTGAGTATCTTTTCTGTGTCAGATTAATAAATTCAGTCATTTTCCATATAATAAATGCTCAGATAAGATACTCTGTAGTATGGAACAGTGCACTGGTATTTGTAATGGGGGGAATCAGTTGAGGCTTCAGTGATATTTGCCTAGAATCAGTTAATTTTCTGTACAGCATTTTAGATGTGAATTCTTTGAAGGTCTCTAAGGGGAAGTTGGCTTTGGGTCACAGTGACTCATTGTGTGGCACAGAGAAAAGACAGGCTTAGAAGTCAGTGTGACATTGAGAGTGATGGAAACTGGCACAGAAGTTTAGGGAACAGGGAGAAGGGCACCAACAGGAGGGACACATCAGAGAAGTTACTCATCTTACCAAATCACACCCCAGAATAATATCATACAATGAAAGATAAACATGACTTCTAGAAAATATAGAGAGATTTACATGAATTCCAGCTAACTGGAAAAGAGAAGTATTTACATCTGCATTACATACAGGGATAGCAGAAATCTTGCTAGTTGGGGAAAAAAGAAAGGGGGAAGGCTTAACTTTGAGGGGAGACAAGTCTCAGGTATAGACTGAGGGTAGAATAAGGAGTGATTTTGGAGTGCCTACATGCATGGTAGGGAAGATAAGTATCTTGGGTTTTATTTTTGCTGTTTGAGGGGTTGACAGCTTGCTGGAGGGAACAAGGTGAGGGGACGGGTGAGAGGAAGAGCACTCAATTTCTTATTTTAATTGAAGAATAGGAGACTGCAGATGATGTTGCCTGTGGTTAATGAGAGAAAGCTGACAAACTTTGCCCACAGAGAGAAGAGTAGTTGGAGTCATTAGAGATGCCGAGGGAGCAAGTGAGAGGAGTAGCAAAGTAAGCAACTGCTGCAGTGATTAATAATAGTACTGAGCAGTTTAGAAGTACCTTTTTGAAATGTGGAATGCTTTAGGAAGTGAGGAATGAGGAATGGGATCTGGGAGGATGTGAAGTTCATACCATGGTCATACGTTGCAGTGAACTTGAGCTTCAGAGGTAGAAGTGTAGAAAGTAGAAAGAAGGAAAAGTAAAATGTGAAATCAACTTCATAATTGGAAGTGTGATGAGAAGTATTCCTGTGCAGTGTCAAGAGTGGAAAGGATGCAGTGCAGGGGCAAGAGGCATTAACATGGAAAAGAACTAGGGAAATGAGCCAGGAAGAGGAAACAGGACAGCACAACAGATGTGGTTGTGGGGATTTGGAGAGCACATCTGGGCATACAGAAAAGTGCTAGTCACTGCCCAGCCTGTCCTCTGATGGTATTGGATGGAGAAGGAAGAGAAAATGGAAACATTTGTGTTTGTTTTGTTGTTTTGTTAACGGAGTAATGACTGCAAGATGTCTTTAAGTATTTTAGAAGGAAAAGAGCTTAACTGCTGGAAATTAAATGAAGACTAAAAGGAAACTTAGAGATTAAGGAGTGTTTAAGGGTAGACTGATTGCTGAAGCAAATAAATACAAACCTCATGAAGTCCAAAGGCAAGGCAGCTGTGGGATTTAACTGTCATGGATTGTCACTGAGCGTGGAAGGGAGGAAGGCAGAAGGATGCCAGTGGCGTCTCTGCTGTCTTCAGTTCCTGGAACTGGAAATACTTATCAGAACTGGCAAATGTATAATTAAAAAGCACTGCTACAGCCATCTGACTTCAACCATGATAACTTTGTGTGTTACTTGAGAGGATGTTTCAAGACTCAATGATGAATGCATAGCACAGTGTGCCATATTGCCTGTGCAGCACCCAACTATGAAAGTATTTTATTGGTGTATAATGGAAACATTTTTATGCAACTGTTCTTTATGTAGGCACAGAAGTGCACCAGTGGAATAAAACAATAGTTTTATTAGATGGGAATAACAAAGATGAGCAAGCACAGCACTGTGAAGCCTTTTGTTGTTTGGGTAGCTGCTAGTGTTATCTAACGCTTCCCCCTTTAACTTTAGCTAATTGTGAAACCTGATGGGTTTGATTTTAAAAATTGTTTTATTTTATTCCATGCTTTGTCCTGATTCTGCTCTTAAGCTCCTCACTGGGACATCCTGTGAAATTACTTCCTAGTGATTGGCATGTCTTGTAACATTTAAGTGTTTTCAATGATGTGTTATAACCACTGGTTACTTGATTGGGGTGGAAAGATGACAGGTTTTTTTCAGGAAACAAATTTTTGACAACTCATTGTTTAAAATCACAATGAAGACTGACAGAATACTTATAAACATGCACTGACTTTCTTTATAGAAAGGACCTAATACTGTTAGAAATTTTCACCTGTGTCTTGAATTAAAATGTTTCTATTATGGTTGTAAAATTCCTACAGTATATATAACAGTTAAGTACTAAGGAAAGGGAAGTTATCTGCTGGCATTTTCTGGAGCTGATTTGCAGACTGCCATATGGCTTAAGTTATAGTTAAGATACACTTAATGGAAGCATGAAGATAATCAACCATTAACCTAACATTGCCAACACTAAACCATGTCCCTGAGCGCCATATTTACTCAATGATGGTGACTCATCTGCTTCCCTGGACAGACTGTTCCAGTGCTTCACAATGCTTTCAGTGAAGAAAACTTTCCTTACTAGCCTGTGTAAACTGCCTGGGGCGCTGAGGCCATTGGCTCTTGTCCTACTGCTCATTACTTGGGAGAAAAGAGTGACCCTCCTTTCAGCTGGTTACAGAGAGAGCAATAATGTCTCCTCAGTCTTTTTTCAAGGTTAGAGAAACCCTGTTGCCTCAGCTGCTCCTGCTAAGGTTTATGCTCTAGGGTCCCACAAACGGAGCCCCAAAGGCCTGTAGAGGCCCCCGAGTTATTCTGTTCCTGACTGTCAGGGCTTCACCTACTGCTGGAGCCTCCCGCACCTCTGGATGCAGTTTGATGGCTCCTGGGAGCTTGCCTTGTGTGCAGCGACTTCTGTTTTTTGCCTTTCTTTCTGCGCTGCTCCAGGGTAGAAGGATTGCCTGCGTCTCCCAGGCAGCTGCAAAGGTCGCTCGTGCTGCAGGTAAATGGCGTTTGCGGCCCAGGTGTCTGGGCCTGGTAGCAGTGAAAGTGCAGGAGTGGCCGGGATGAGAAGTGACAAAATGCTGCATAGTGGAGTTGGGAACAGCCCTGTAAGCAGCAAGGCGAGAGGAGGAGGGGAGAGTTCTGCAGGCACCAGAGGAGAGATTCCTGGGCAGGACTCCAAGGGAGCGTGGACTTCCTGCAACCCTTGGAGGGAAGTAGGCCGGAGTAGGAATCCACAGGACCTGCACCGGGGCCCGTGGGTATTTCCTGAAGCAACTACAGCCCCTCTGGCAGCAGGTTCATCCTGAAGGACTGTGGCCCACGGGTGGGGTCCCACTCTGGAGCAAGGCAGAAGTGTGTAAGGTGGAGCTGCAGAGTAGAGTTGGTGGTAGTGGCTGAGCCCAGCTCGGTGCCTTGCACCTCTCAGGGGAGCGGGGCAAGAGTGAATTGGAGCCCAAGAAAAATGACTTGGAGCGTGGGAGGTGTTTAATCTTTGTTGCTCACTTCCCTGCGTTTTTAACTGGCTACACATTGAACCCATTTGGTAACTGGTAAAATGATGAATGGAATGGAAGCTCAGCTGGAAGGAACATCTAGAGCAAAAAAAGTATCTAGTACAGCTTCCTGACCACCTCAGTGACCAAAAGTTAGAGCATGTTGTTAAAGGGCATTGCCCAAATACCTCTTAAATGCTGGCAGGCTTGAGGCATTCACCACCTTTCTAGGAGGCCTGTAGGATGGACATTTTTCTTAGGTCTCTCTGGAATACCTTCAACCTTTAAAAAAAAAGATGATACATTAGGTATGACTGGGAAAACAAGAGAGGAATTTAGTGTTCTTCTAGGTAAGTAGGGCAAGAGACAGCCTCATTAAAACTGAGGAGTCCAAACCATTTTCAAGTTGCTGACTGCTTAGCCTGGAGGCATGAAAATATTAACAGCTTTTGGAACTTCTAGAACAATGAAAGAGGTTGTTCTCTTGAGCTAAATCTAGAGAGCCAAACTACTGCTGAAGCCTTTCTATTGCAGTGTGTGTTTTCAGCCTAGGGCTTGCGCTAGAACTATTTTAAGAGCTACTCCCAATACAGACCTAACCTTTGGGTTTGCTGAGGCTAGAAGATAGAGTCCTGTTTGCACTTCTCAACATAAATATTTCAGACTTTCTTACTGGAGAGTTTTCTAAGGTCTGTTTAACCCAGTCCCTCAGTGCTACAGCTTATGGGAGAGGGTTTCTATGAAGTCATTTATTCCAGTAGCTGTGCCATGTGACTTGTCCCAGCTTCCTCTGCACTCTCATGGCTTTAGCCTCACCCTGTGTTGTCATGAGAGTTTCAGGGAGCTCTCCCATGGCCATGTGACAAACAAAGTGATTAAAAACAAGCAAGCAGAGACGTTAAAGTGAAATGGGAAATTGATGTCGCTTAGCTATACTGCTGAAATGAGTGGACGAAAAAGCTGTCTGTGCTTAAAATAGACCTGTCTGGCTCCTCATGTGCTGGCAGACCTCGGTGGTGAGCATGAATGGGAACTGGGATTGAGGAGCAAGTCATGCCAGGTGTAGGATATGGAAAAAATATTTAAAGTAAAGACCGTAGAACATCATGGTTTATACTTGCTTTAGAAATATGGAGAGGAGTTGTTCAGGTTATTAAGGTTGTTAAAGTTGCTTAGTTGTTGCCCCTTGTTTTTTTCTTGTCTTTCTCTGACCCCATCTACTGAATTATTTATGGGTCCCTTGCAACTAAAGATACTGTATGGTATTATGATTTCAGTCATCCAGAAGTTTCAAATTGTTTGAACTTTTGAGAGCATGTAAACAGCAAACTAGTAACTTTGTCCTAGTGGGACATAAAAGCTTTATCTGTGTCAGTACTCTGCTGGTGGTGTAGCTTTATAGGGGGGTGTGTTGTTTTTCAGTTACTTGTTACCATTCATACTGTCAAAACTTTTAAATAAAATTTTATGTCAGAAATTTGGCTGTTCCAGTTGATTTTGGTTATGTGGACTGATTTTTTTTTCTGTTCTTCTGAGGTTAGATTAAAAATAGGGTAATGCTACTCAAGTTTTAGATATGTTTTCTCACAAGGAATTTGTTTTAAAGAATATGGGGACAGCACCCATTTTGTGCAACATGAGCTTCCTGGATCTTGACCTTCTTTGCTATGTTTCTTAAAAAGAAAGACATGCATTATTTAATTTCATTTTTACTGCAAGCAAAATCAGCAATGTGGTTTTAGATACCTTTGCAGAAGGAGTGTTGTTGTATGCTATCACAAAGACAAGCCCCCGCTCAGTGAGTTACAGTGCCAGGGTACCTGTGTGGGCCACGGTGTGTTCCTTCACCCAGTAGAAGTGTTTTCCTGTACTGAACAGCTATTATTTGGGAGAGCAGAACAACATGGTCTAGGTCTGGATCATGCTTGTGACCTGGCTTTCCAGCACCTGCTTGGCTGTCTGGTGGCAGTGAATGAATTGTTTTTTCAGTGAACAGAAAATTTGCCATTTTTAAGCATTTAATTTTGAACAAATGATACTCAAATCTGAACATCAAACACACTAAAATAGATTTAATATAATGCTGATCAAAATATATTTGAATAGCTTTAATTTTTTATTTTTTTTATAATGTGTCCAGATTCATGCAACAATGGATGAGTTTCATTCAGTACTTTATTTAGCTTAAAAGTCTGTTTTATACTTGCTTTTATGCCCAGATATAGGGAAGAAAAATATGTGGTTAAAATAAAAGCAGCAAGCCATCAATATTTTTTATGAAATGAGGTTGAAAACATTCCATACCTCTTAAAAGCATGTTTTCCATAGGCAAAAACTGCAATGTCCCAAGAAAGATGTAGTCATGGCATCACACTATGAAAGCCTAGAGAGGAGTGAGAGTTTATCTGATTGACTCAGAGTGAAGTGAGCTGCATTTGCATCGTTCCTGGTAATGTGTTCTGGTGCTCTGGAAAGTGTGAGTAGTGATGACAAAGGGAATGAGTTCATTTCAGCAATGGCCAGCACCTTGGTGAAAAGCAGGAACATGGCACTGCATTTTTTCAGACTGCTTTTGCGGGGCAAGACTTGGAACCAAAGAAAATTAGGAAAGGCCTATGTAAGAGGAGCACGTCTTAGCCTCTAGGAAGTATAAGAAAGACCTGTGAGGAAATGGAGTGCTTTCACCTAAAAGAGTTGATATCCTGGGCTATGGGACCACGTTCTGGCTGGCTGCAGCATAGCCTGGGATCCTGATCTCTGTGATGCCCCTTTTTTAAAGAAATTCTCATCAACCTCTTACCAGGGTTCTTCTGTCCCAAGCTGCTCTGAATGTGGTGGAGGCTGTACCCAGATGTGGAGTAAAGTCAGGTTTGGGAAGCCAGTAGGAAATTCTTTTGTGTGTCTTAGTCCAGGTGTAGTCTGGCTGTGAGTGCTTTCTCTCTGTTTTGGGGAGATGGAATATGCCTCTCTAGGCTCCTATTTTCTCTCATTAATTGCTGCTTCAAAAGCTGTGATACTCCTAGTTTGTTTTCAGAAACTTACTGCCAGCCTGCAGACTTTTGCTTAGGAAAGCAGATGCTGTGAGAATGTTCTGGCCAATCTGAATTCTGTTGGTAGTCCAAATTGCAAGACACTTATCACATCTATCACTTTTTTATTAAAAGCACAATCTTCATGGAACTTTTACTTGAGTATTGTTTTAAAGCTGGATTATGAATGTCCCATTTCAGTCAACCAGTTCAACCAAGGAAGAGGCTGATCATGTTTGCAGCAATTTCAAAGAATTTTCAGCAGAAACAGCATTAAATTATTAAAGACCTATGAATTTATCAGTGTCTTTTAGTGGACTAAGATTCTGTCATTTACTTGGGAAGTGCATATTGAAGAAGCTGAGGAAACTTTTTCAGAAGAGCATGATCCTTTCTGCAAATTTTAGAAAAGGATTTAGCTGTGGTCAGCATAATTTTCCTTCCATTTAAGCAAGCGTGGTCATGACTATTTTCATCATTAACTTTGCTAACAGCATTGCTGATTTCTTTGCATTGTTATTAAGTGTCTAAGAGTAGCTAGTTAGAGCCACGCTGAGGCCCTTTCATCAGTTTCCCTAATCCAGCTACTTGCTCTTAGGTTAGTGAAAATTTATGGGGAGCAATACCATGTGATGATCCAGCTTTTGACCTATAGTTTGAGTATGGCTGACAGTACAGAAATCCTTATTCTATTCTAAAACCTTGCGTTAATAGTAAAGAAGACAACAAAGCTTTATTTGAAATAGAGATGTTGGAAACTTAAGGGAAGGGCTGTCAGAGACATAGCAATTTGACTTGTAAAGATAATTATAGTTGGTGCCTAACTGTTTGATTTTTGAGGATTTCTGCAGCTTCAGGAAAGCAAATGTTTGGTCTCGATGATCCTCTCCCATGGGGCCTCATGCTGTGGTTTCAACCTGATCCAACTCTGGTTTCCCCTTTCCAGAGAACTTGCTGACTAAATACATTTAAACTCTGCTGAGGGGCTGCTGCTTAGCATTATTAGATACATATATAGTTACTGGAGTTGCACCAAGATGAGGACAGAAAAGAAAATATCTAGAAATACCTCCACTGAATTAATACACACAAAATCTCACTTTGTCAAGGGGTGTTTTATTTAGGACACCATATTTAATGTGTGATTTTTCAGGCATTTCAGGCACAGAGCTGTGTGCAAAGTGAATTTTAATCTCATGTTGAGATGAAGAAGAAGAAAAAGAACCCAGTGGAATAAAGTGCTTTGAAATAAAACTAACTTCAGGAAGACTCTGAGCTGGTTGCAGGAATACCCTGGAAGAGCAGGATTTAGTTTTTCAGGTTTGTGGGTGGGAGTTTTTGTTGTTGGTTTTCTTGGTTTTTGTTTTTTTTTTTTTTTTTGCCAGACCAATTTCTTCTGAAAGCAGAGGTTATGCAGTTGTGCTGTCCTGTCCCTGTGTCCCCTCTCTCCCACCCAGCCTTGCTAAGTAATGCAGGACTTTGTCAGCCAACTTCAGTCAAATTTGACAGAGGGGATTTGGGTTCACAGGTACTAATTCTGACAAGTCTGTGCCTGGATGCAAAGGTCTCTTGTTTCTGCTATAAGTTAGGTGTGTTTGTTGTGCAGAGGGATGTAACCCAACAGCCCTTGTGTGAGAAGAGTTTTCACCAGAGCTTGTGCCTGATGGGACTGCTGAGCTCTACTGCCTTGGGGTTAAAGCACTTGGAGGAGCTTTTCTTCCCTTTTTTTGTTTTCCTACAAAAGTTATCAGCAGCAAGCTCTGAGTAGATAGCAGTGACAGAGTGCCTGTTACCTGTTCAGTGGCGCCTCTGTGGAGCAATTGCTCTGCTCCTGGCTGCAGCTGTCTCTGAGCTCTGCTGCTGCCAAAGACAGATTTGTGCTGCTGGAGATCCAAGCGGGAGAGCAGGCAGGAACCATTGCTTTTGCAGAGCCGTCGTGCTTCTCCGAGAGACAGCAGGTCACAGTGGAGGGATCTCTTTGGCAGATGCTGAAAGCCGTCACATGCAGGGCTGGTGGCTTTCCTCCTCTTTTAATTTCAAATGTCGATGAATGCGTGTCTCATTGCGCACCTGAAAATTCATCCATGGGACACAAACTCCTTGGTAAACAAGCTTCTTGCTTCCACTCATATAAATAGACTTTGACAGCTGTGAGCAAACATCTGGACAAAGAAAAATAAGTGGGTAAATCTCTGGATGCAGTATTTTAAGGAAACAATAGATATTTATTTGTGTTCTATCTCCCTGCACCTACAACTGTGGTCACTGGGAAAGTGACATTTTCCAGCAGTGTCTTTTTCAGTCTCTTTACAGCCTATGTATGTAGTTAGATTATATGAAAAAAAGCAAAAATATGCTCTGAGTTATACCAGAGTATCTCGTGTATTTCTTAATCCCCAACTGAAATGCCTTTCTACAGCTCATGTCAGCATGCACCCTTGTTTAATCTACACAGCAGGATGACAGATGGGAAGGATGCCCATGTGATGGCTCTGTGTAAACACTCTCTGGTGGTAGTGTGAATGTGGTCTTCAGGAGAAGTAGTGTTTGCTTTAGCTAGAATTTAATGTGCTTCTTGACGAAAAATTGCCGGAAGACCTAAAGCAGTTCCTTCTGCTTGAGAACATATGCATTGCTTCATTAAAGTGCTTTTTCAAAGGCAGCAAATAAAGAGCTTGCAAACTTGAGTGGTGTAACTTTAATCATCCCAGATGTTGGGTTTCATAGTCAGTTGCTGTTTGGGTTAGACATAAGCACCTTCTGGTCGGAGAATGCAATGTTTCCTGCAGCAGGGAAAAATTTTTCTTGGAGTAATGAGAATAGCTTAGTCTACTTGTAATTGAAAAATTAAAAATTGGTTTGGAGCGTTAAATGTTGGAGAACAAAGTTTTCTGCTTTGCAGGGTGTTCTCCTTACAGTTGCAGTTATAGTTAGTGGAAAAGCTTGCCACCAGCAGTGTTTGGAGCCCTGCAAATCCTGTTGGCTCAGTATTGACTCCTAATTAATGACCCACATTCTCACAGATGCACTGAGGCCTTCTGTGATGTGGCTGTACCAGTGGAAAACAATAGTCATTCATTTCCAGCTGTATCTATCCCATGAATAAAGGACATGAAGTAGTGCCAGAGTGTGGTTTCTGTTGGCTGCAGCACAGAAATTTGCAGCTTTTGTAGCCAAGGGAGTGTAATTTATAAAATTCAGTGGTCTGACGACAACTGGTCAAGCTGTCTTCAAATGCAACATGTTGGGCTTTTCTCGAGCACGCTTTGTGTATGTAAAGCCCAGTTCTGGCTACAACAGCTGCATAGTTCAGAAAAACAGTTCAAGGCTCAGGGTGAAACCCTTGAAATGGGATGGAATACAGCTTTTACCCTGATCCACACTAATTAATCTTTTTCAATGAAGTCAGCATATACCTCTGTTTCTGTGAGGGAGCCAATCGGGTGGTATCTGGTGTCTCTGCTTCCATCTGATAGTGTCTGTGTTTTCCTTTTACCACGGGCTAAACATGCTCAGTTTTTAGCATCACATCACCAAAGCTGTGATGCTGTGATTGTGGACTGCTTCTGTTAAGCTGTACTTGCACTAAGGTGCATTAGGCACCTCCCAGATAGGGCAGGTCTTTAATGTCCCCCATGAGGACAGTGTCCTCTGAGGCAATGTCTGTAACTCGTGTTGGTGTCACCTCTTATGTTTTACCTGTGTTCCATTGGCATTTACATCTAGAACTGAACTAGGATTCTTTTCTCTTTGTGTAAAAATTATCAGTGATTGTTTTAATATGTTTTGAAGTTATCCAATTGCCAGAAAGATGAAGTATTTTACGGTACTCAGGCTCATTGCACACAGGTTCTTTAAGCAAGCTTGGGCTGACCATTTGCTGACCTCAGGCTGTTTTGCTGTTCCAGACATTCACCAACACCTAATGCAACTGGTTTTGACTGTTCCAGTGAAAACTGGGCAATATATGTGGTTTTGTTGATCAACTGAATTACCAAACCTCACTGCCTTGGGCCAAGCTATATGAGGAGAAGCTGACATGGTCCTATTGATTTTAGCTCTAATAAGTGCTCTTCTCTGACTCTGACATAATGGCTGGAAGTGAGAATTATGTCTGCTTGTGGAGGAGCACGATAACACACACTCATGTGTGTGTTTGTGAGTGTACATTCATGTGCACACACACACACACATATTCACAGACAGACCTTTTCTAGAGCCTGTGATACTTGCTGTGGTTCAGAACAGAGCACATTCTAGAGTTTGCCAGCTCTGGCATATGACCAGGGATAGAATTGTTGGTGCATTGTCCTGGCTTTATTATAAATGCCAGAGTGATCCCATTGTTTGAGTGGGATCTTGGTCAGATGGAATTCTGAGTGAATGAAGCGTGGTTTGGAGCATGTAGCATTTAGTTATTAATTTTTTGCCCACTATGTCTGTTCAATGTTTTATGAATGTTTAGCAGAGTCTTTGCACAGCCTCATCAGTGCCTTATTGGGCTGCAATGGCCAGGAGTGCTGTTAGGAGTTCCAGCAGGAAGTGTAGCCATGTATCCTGTACCTGCCAAAGAGCTGCTGGACTTGGGATGAGCAAGGCAACCAAATCCTGGAACGCTCATCAAAAATGCGAATTAAATTCCGCAGGCTTCTGTCACAGATCATCAGTATCAGGAACTTACTCCCATGTGCTCTGTGCACCTTTTCAAACACTGCCAGAAATGGACCTCTGCAGCTGTTGCCTGCAGCTGTTTATGGTTTAGCTGTAATTTCATAGTTCTGTACATGCTGGAGAAAACAAGAAGGGTTATTGACTATAGGCAGGCTCTACAGCCAGAGGGAAGGACACTTTATACTATGCCACAGAAAAATAAGCCCACGAACCCAAACATGGAAAAGTCATTCTGTTGCTGACAGCTGATTTGTGATTTTTCTTGCCACAAGGATTAGGTGCTGCTTGGAGCTGACTTGCCAGAGGACTCCTGTAGCTGGAGCTTGCTGGATTTTGTTGGGGTAACTCCATGTTCCCATAGTCCTCACCTTCTGGTGTTTGGGAGAGGGGAATGAACTGTCCAGCTTCTCCCTGCTCCTTCCCTGTCTTTCCTTTCCAAAGAGACAGAGCTGGTTGCTGCTTTGTCTGTTGAAAGCTGTTCTTGGTTGCTGGCTTGATATTATCCTGAAAGAGATCAATTGTGATGATGTAGAGTGATGCAGAGTCCCCAGGCAGTGCAAAAGAGAGCTGCTTTATTACAAAAACCTGGCCTTTTTTATCAGTTAGCTGGTTATCAGTTTACATAGTTTTAAGGCACAATAAGCCCAGGTCAAACCAACCACCATGCACCACGATGTGGGCATGCGGCAGCCACGCAGCACGTCTCTCACATCTCTCACGTCTCTCTACCCCTGTTCCAGCTGAATCACTGTCCCAAAGTTCCCTTCTACTTAGCCTAAGTAGCAGGCCTGAGCCATGATTCTACAAGGGTAACAAGGCCCTTATTTTATAAGGCTTTACCTGTATGCAACAATCAATGAAAGGGAAATCCTGCTAGTGAAACAGTGATGGAGCATGATCTTCAGTACATACTAGTACTTCTCAAGGAGGAAGAACCTGAAACTTAGAAATTATGGGGGAATTGAGTAAGTATATGACAATTCAGTATTGGTTGGGGGAACATAAAGCTGACAGTGTGAGTAAGTCTAATAGCTCAGTATTTTAGTGTTGGGGTTCAGTAGAAAAATCATCAGGTAACCAACAGCAAATACTTGTCAAAAGGTCCTTCTGAGGTTTACTCAGTGCTTGGATCATGTACACAGTGGATTAAGTGTTGCGATCACAGTGTCCATGCATCTTCTGGGTCAATACCCTGCCCTTTTGGCAGCCCCTTTGAGATCATAGAGATTTCTAATATGAGGACTCAATTGCACCAATGTCACACAAATACCTTCCCAAACCCATGCTGGTAACAGTCTTGTGCTGAGTATTTCTTATATCTTATAACTAGATATCTGCTCACACCCATGGAGTC
The DNA here is from genome assembly GCA_013400175.1 of Phainopepla nitens. Classification (NCBI taxonomy): domain Eukaryota; kingdom Metazoa; phylum Chordata; class Aves; order Passeriformes; family Bombycillidae; genus Phainopepla; species Phainopepla nitens. Next base: position 117,120 of record VXBQ01004969.1, read on the forward strand.
ATTCATGCATGAGAGGGAATTTTTGTACTGGGAGGCATGTGGTCCTCCTGGTTCTACACATCATTTCCCTCTCCTGCCTCAGCTGATGGATGTCAAAATCATGGGTTATATGTGGGACAATAGGCAGATGAAAAGGAGCAAATGTTTTTTTCCTGTTCTGCACCAAGCAGAGATGAGACTGCCCTCTTGGAGCTTCCTGGTGAAGAGGGACAGGAATAAGAACTGAGGGCATTTTGTTTGCAGGATCCCAGCAAGGCAGTAGAGGAGGTTGAGAAGTGAGGATTTCAGGACCTTCAAACTCTTAAGTCTTCTTCTAGGTAGAGTGGGCTTTCCCTTTATGTCCATGTGGCATCCAGGACAACTTGTGTGCAGGTGCTCACATGGAAAAAGGTTTCAATCTCCAAACTGATAACTGCCATCACACACATTTTGTGACATGTATACATCTTTCTTCTCTCTACTCGTGCAACTTTTATCAGGATGGTTGGGGGGCTGAGGTAAGGACTTTTAGGTCCCCATGAAAGTAAGTAACTCAAGCACATAAACTGTTGTTGAGAGCATGAGCATGGTGCTACCTGTCCCTGCATCCTTATGTTTTGTATGAGAGTCCAGCTCTTGAGAAAGCAAGAGCTCTTCAGCGGGCTGAATGTCGCATTCAGCTCAGAGAATTCACCCTGAAATGGCTAATTTTTTTACTTGATGAATGGAGAAAGTTTGCTACATGGAGAGAGGGCTATCAAGTCTACTCCACTGAGAAATCCTTAGAAACAAGATTTTTTTTTTAATCCCCCACCATCTTAAAGTACCAAATAGATACTTTACCACTAAGCTCATAGTAGTACTTGACTTGGAAGCATAGGATCATCTCTTAAAATGTGTTGTATGCCAGCAAGGACTGAAATATCTTGCCTGGAAAAAAACAGATCTAGCTTTTAGAGCAGGACTCTTCTGTAGGTTGTGCTGATTATTGCTTTGTGCTGCTAGACTGTGATTTTTGGCACACAGTGTCACATACCAAATTCCCGAAATAAAATGCTACATGATATTCTAAGAGTTTTTAGGAAGCTTTAAAAAGGGATTTGTCTGCTGAGTGGGTACCTCTTCTGGTAAAGCCAAATGATGCAGCAGCAATGGTTTAAAAGGAGAAAACTTTAGTCAGCTGATAGTCTTTTTAAATGAGTGCAAGGAGAAAGAAAGAAAACCTTCCATCAGACTTGTGTTTGTAGAAACTGTCAGCAATCCTGCTTCGGTTGGAAAGGGTGTGCAGCTCCTTGAATAGTTAAAACATCTGTTCAGCGACGTTGTGAAATGCTCGTGTTCGGAACCCCTGATAAGGGGGACTGCTGAGCGCTTGGCTCATAGAGGCTCTACAGGCAGCAAGGGCTGCACAAACTGTGGCCACCGCTTGCCTTTCCTCCTCCTGGGCAGAGCAAAACATAGGAGACAGCTACTATTTTACATGTGATTTTGCTTTGAGAGGGAGAGAGCAGGAAGTGCTTAGGAAATGGTTCATGAGAGAAACCTGGAGTTTTAAATAGGAGAGAGGAGGAGGAGGAGAGCTCATGGGCACAGTTTGTGAACAGTTGAAGCACTGACACGACAGCGGCAGGGGAAATCCAGACTTCTGCGAGAGCAAGCACATCCCAAGCTATCCCGATGGAAGGAGAGGCAGTCCCCGAGGCCGGGGCAGCAGCCAGCAAAGCCACTCGGATCGCCCTCGGTGTCTTTGTGAGTGGCACTGTTGTGCTTGGCACCGCTCTGTTCCTGGGTAAGTGAAAGCGTTGACACCAACCTGAGCACAACCCTCCCCAGCCTTCTGCTGGGTGCTAGTGTTTGTGCCTCACCACGTCTCTTGGTGAAAATCTGAGTCTCTTTTTCTTTCCCCCCTTTTTATATTTATCCTGAAAGGGATATGTGTCAGCTAAGGAGTTCTTGTTGTGGGAATCCTAGGGCTGGGATATGCGCGGTGAACTCGTGTAATGTTTTGAATGCTGAATTTAAATCTGGGTACTCAGTTGAATGTGTTCTGACCAGAATTGGGTTCTTTCACAGGATGGAGAGAAACAGGTGAGATTTATGCTGATTGCGGACTCACTGATTGTGACTGACGTGGAGTAATAGTCTCTGTTTCCTGAAAATGAATCTGTGTAGTGCACACATTTTGTGGAATCTTTTGGGTTTTCCTTCATTTGGTTTTCATTTAGGGCTTGACTAAAATTCCTGTAGAAAGCTTCAATAGTGCATATGTGCGCACATTTTTTAGATCTTTATGTTGAATTGCAAAGTTGCATTTACAAAAGTCATAAAGAGTGCATCTAGGATGAAGTTGAAATATTTTCATCAGATATATAAACTGTAACTAGGTTCAACAGAAAAGGAATTTGTTTTTTCTTTCCCAGAATTGGAATTACCTGTAGATTGGTTTTGTTGGAATAACACTTGAAAGCATATGCCTACACTTCTGAAATTATGTGTACAAGTATAAATATGCCCAGAAACTTCAACCAAAGAGAAAGCTGTGTTGTGTCCTTTAAGAACTTTGCAGAGTTGAATCCTCTTTTGGAACAATCAGCCCAACTGTTTGTTTCTTTAGACCAACACAGATTTCCCTATATTTCAATCATAAAAGATTGGAGGAAAGCAAAAGATATGCTTAGATGCAAGGTTTCCACCAACCTTTTATGATCTGTGATCTTGTTTGAAAGGGCGGCTTTGTTTATAGTCACAACATAGAAAACAATGTCAGGTTTTCTATAGAATATTTAAAGCATCAGGCTCACTCTTGGCTAGAGTTTTTCTGCTCTGGAGCAATTTCTGTAACATTTGCAGGCGAATAACTTCTGTGTTAGTGATCCCATTCAAGTCAACAAAACTTTTTATAACCCTGAGTGAGTTTGAATCTTCAAATTTCTAGATGAAAAAGAAAAGTTTTCCACTTAAAGAATGCAGTATAAACACCAGGGAGTAATAATGGAGAGACCTTATTTCTTTTTGCCTGCACTAGATTTGTTTGTTTATTGCTTAGAGCAATAAAAGCAATAGACATTTACCACCACAGCTTCTGAGAGATGGAACTGCTTTATCCATAGGCCAGGTGGGAAAATTCAAGCAAATATATTGTCGCAGACAGTTTTCCAAGTGTGCCTGTGGCATGTTCTGTAGTCAAGGATTCAGTGTCAAAATTTTCATTGGCATAACTGCTAAGAAAATAAAAATGCTGGCCTTGGGTCAACCAAAATGCTTTTAGGATTTGTTTGGAAATTGTCTGAAATTTTCATCCTAAAGAACCAAGGAAAAAAAGTTAAGTTGTTTTGGTTTAACATTTTTTTCAATTAGATGTTTCCACGCTTCATTGTGACATGGTTTTGTTTCTAAGTTTGAACTTTATTTTTTTTTGTTTTATTTAACTGTAGAAATGGACATCATTTTTTCTGCCCATATGAGACATTTCAGGCACCTCAAGATGTTCTTTTTTCTTCAATTTTCATTTAGTCTGCAAAACTTGCTGTTTCTGGTACACCTGAAATCCATTTTCCAGCCTGAGGAGTGAAATGTAGCTTTCTCCTGGTTTCTTCTTGTGGTTCCTACAAGTCTAAGGAGGATGTGAGATAATCAGGTGTTGCTATTTACTGTTCCTTGCTTATTTCCTGTGACTTCAGTGGGGAGCTACCAGGGCAGAGGCTCGGCACTGCTGGGGTCCTGCCTGTGACACTCGGGCAGGAGCAGGGGCTGTGACAGGACAGAAGCCACCTCCTCCTTGGAGGAAGCAGATTGCTCTCCAGTTCCCTTGGATGAGAAGTCAGGCAGCTTTGAATCTCAATTTGAGAGCCTCTCCTCCTGACTTGGTAGTCCTTTAGGCTACTCACATTGCAGGAGCGTTCACGTTATTTGCATCTGTACATTTGTATGCCTTTTCCCTTATACATTTATTTTTTAAAAACTCAGTTATGGTATGTATTTACTTAAGAATTTGGAAACAGGCTTATCAAGGATGAAGCTAGGATGCTGAGGGTTATAACCATGACTCTAAGTAATAATGTCATGATAAGTTATCTTAACAATAAAAAGGCAAGGGAACAAAACTGTGCAAAGTTTTTTCTGTCAAAATTAGCTGTTACTTAAAATGGAAATGTTACTGGCAAAAATTTGTTCTAATGATAACATTGTAAGTTTCCCATTTGAAATGGTATTTTGCTTTTGTTTATAAGCATCAAAAACACAAGGGCTGCTTCAGATTAAGAAAGAAATGATATCTGGGCTTTCCCCTCTTTCTCTGCTTTGTTAAGCAAAAATGTCTAGCAAACATTTGAGACCTAGATGGATTCTAAAGGGCTAAAATTTAATCAGGGAAAAAGGTGTGTTGGGAGGAGTGCAACACTTAATTAAAAGGGACATTACCCATTATTTGTAGTTCATCTTAGTAGTGGCTCAAAATCATATTCTGGAGATCTCCACTTCTCTATTTTTCATGTTCTCCAATATTCCAATTACAATCTTTGAATGCCTCAAAATCCTGTGTATTTCTTGGCTAATTTACAAAGGTGTTTGAGGTGTTATGTTTCACTAAACCAATGCAAGCTTTGGAAAAGCTGTCCAGAAATAATTTTACATTCCCATTTTCTGAGAAACTTGGATTGAAATCCAGCTATTTCTGTCATTAATTACTAATAAAACTGTGAGACTGGAAGAGATGAAACAACTTTATATTCAATTCTAACTTCAGGACTTTTTGTAAAAAAATTTTCCTGGGCTGAAATATTTCACATTTTTCTATCACTTTTGAACAACATATAACTACAGCAGAAATTGCTTTATAACTATCAACACAGTTAAAGCTATGGTACCATAATATCTTCATTGTTGGGTTTTTTGTCCAGTGTTATTTGCTTTTCTTTTATTATTGCCATGGACTGTTATTAAGATAATGGATATCATGAGACATTTCTTTATGCCTACTGAGCACATCTAGTGAGTACTATTTCACCTATCCCTTGGGATTCTCCCCTCCTAATCCCAAGTATCAATTATCTGCATATTTGCTGCCTGAGAGCAGTGTCTGAAATTAGCAATTCCTGTGCTTAAATTTCAGAGGCAGTTGTAATACATGTTTTTAAAAGATGAGCAAAATTAACTGACAATTTCATAGTTCTCAGCAAGGCTTTTGGAAGCAAATGCAATTACAATACTTTTGGGAGACAGTTCAGAGAGAAACTGGGTTGTGCTTATAAAGCAGAGCTATCCTTGTGCCCATTGCAATCTGCTCTGTTCCAGGCTGGAATCAGGAGACCCTGGGAGTGTCCTGCTGGTGTGGGTTGTGCTGGGCAGTGCAGGGCTGCTGCGGGGCAGTGTGAGCCCCACGGCTCAGGGGAGCTGTGGAAACCCTGCAGAGAGTGGTGGGGCTGCTCCGTGCTGCATCTCCAACCATGGAAGGTGCAAGCTGGTCTAGTGGAAGGTCCCTGCCCATGGCAGGGCATTGGAATTAGAGGATCTTTCTGGTCCCTTCTAACCCAAGCCATTCTATTCTCCTGTGTTTCCAAGCTCTGGAGGATGACAGCAATGCTGAATTGTTTGCATCATGGCGGTGCTCACTGTCAGTGAGTAGGGCTGAAGGGAAGCTGCTCCAGGCACTGTGCAGACAGCCCTTGCTCTGTGCTGCCTGTGAGCAAAGAGAGAGAAGGGGAAAGCGGGACTAGGAGGGGGAAATTATTTGTGCTGCAGTATTTACATAATATACATTCTAAATATTTACTTGGTTTACATTCTAAGTGCTCTAAGTCAATGCAATCAGAGAGGCACTGGGACCAGAGGCTGCACTGATATTAGAATGATCGAGTACACAACATTTGGCTGCAGTTGTCAAAATTCATTGCAAATGATCTCATTATGGTTTCTCATTTTGCAGTTAGCCAAGGTCTTATAAAGTTTCATCCGAAGCAACAGTATTGTTTGACTGCAGAATGCATTGAAGCTGGTAAGCAGCAATTTTATCCTCTCAATTATATCATGATTATAGTATGTTAATGAGATATTTATACCATTTAATTTTTTTCCATTATACATTTTACTCAGAAAGCTTAATTAATGAGGGAGAAAGAATGACAACCCCAAACTTTTTAAAAAGCCACTGTTCAAGTTGCTTCAGTTTTGGTATTTATGTACAAATAAAACTCATGTTTTAATTTGGTCTAACGCCAGTCTTACTAGGTTGACTCTAAGTTTCCTATAGGGATTATTTTTCAATTTTTTTAATAGGAAACAAAATGTTGAGTAACTAGACCTTCAGGTATATTTTGTTACTTCCTTTCCATTTATCAGAAAACTAGCAAATGAATTGTTAAGAACAGAGATGTTTTTGTACCAGATTTGGCACACACTTTATATGATTTTAAATTAAAAGAGGGGAGACTCAGAATAGTTATATGGAAGAAAATTTTTATGGTGAGGGTGGTGAAACACTGGCACGGGTCACTCAGGGAAGCTGTGGATGCTCCATTCTGGAGGTGTTCAAGGTCAGGTTGGATGGGACTCTGGGTAATCTGGTCTAGTCGATGATGTCCTTGCTTATTGCAGAAGGTTGAACTAGGTGACCTTTAAGGGTTCCTTCCAACCCAAACTATTCTATGATTTTATGATTAAGTAGTGAAAAGCTACTGAGTCTTGGGCTTGTCAGACTGTTCTCTCTCTTACCACCTCTCTTTCACTGACAGTAGTAACTGGTAAGAAAGCAGTCACAAAATGGGGCTGAAAATACAATTATCTTTTCCAATGTATGGTAGATCAGAATTTGATATGTTTTCTTGTGCACTACTTAAATAGAGGTAAACACTGCAAAGTTACTGAAATGCAAATCACAATCTACTTAATATGCATCACTGCTAAATTCCTCAGGCAATTAATTCTATCATGGCAACAATGGAGAGCCTGTCTTCAGGTGTCTGCTCCAGCAGCTCTTGTTCATGTAGTGCTAAGTTCAGTCGTTGTTGCTGTATGGCACTCAAGAAGATTAATTGCAGATATTTTGTCTTGTTCATTTGTTTGTTTCTCATTAATCATCATTTCTGGACTGTAGCCTTGTGTAATTTTTCTATTTAGGAAATAGTGTTCCACAAAATCTATGTGGTGTCTTTTCTACAGCTGCTGGCATCCTGAGCAAGATAAATCAATCTGTAGATCCATGTGAGAACTTCTATCGATTTGCATGTGATGGCTGGATATATAATAACCCTATTCCTGAGGATATGTCCAACTATGGTGTTTATCCCTGGCTGCGACACAGTGTGGACCTCAAACTGAAGGGTAAATAGATAATCTCTAAAAGTATTTGGTTGTCTTGTCACTGTAGCTTGTTAACTGGCTGGGTTTGAGATAAGCAAAAATCTCCACAGTTCTCATCACTGGATAACATCCAACAGCCCAACTTGGTGTTCTCTTTTAAGTATATATATATTTTTTTAAATTGAAAATCACATTGAGAGATACTGAATTCAGCATAAACATAGTTTGGGAGAAACTGGGAATTCTGGAAACTCTACCAGTTAAGAATGGAGGGATGAAATGATACTGATTATACCAAAAAGGAAAAGACAAGGGGATTTAACTCTTTCCCCCTAGTAGGTGGTTAGACCAGCATGCAGGAGCTCAGCACACACATGTCAGAATATCCCAAAATCAATCATCAGTCCAGGGCAGCAGGCTGTCTCTAACAGTGGCCAACTGTTAGAATATAATAAGGAAAGGATATAATAAGGCCAAACCAGAGTGATATTTTCCAGTAGACTCACCTAGCCCTTGGCAGAGGCAATTCTCATCCGGAGATGGAGGTTGTTTGGATATTGGGTTTCCTTCCCACTGCCATTCAGGCTGCCACTGAAGTACCTGAGCTATCATCAGTGAAACAGAAAGTTGCTTAAGAATGTCTTTCTGGAGGAAAAAATAGCCCCAGGGTGGAAATGTGTAGGAAGAAATGTATTTTAATCTGCATGTGACTTGACTTTGGGCTATACTCTGCAGCATGGCTACCTCGCCAGGAAGCCCTGCAGACAAACTGGGGAGAAAGGGTGATGATTATTGTTAGGTAGGAAAATCTTGCCAGATTCTTATAGTCTTGGCTACAAGTGAGTTATTCAAAAAAAGGGAGACATGCAAGATTTAATATTGTTTGTGGTATGCTTGAGCTTTGCCCACCTTGAGTACATAACTGACATATTAATTGACATAAGAGCCTGGCTTGAGCTCACCACAGAACAGAGATCAGTTTCAGGATTTAATGCTTAAACATAGCACTTATTTTTCTTTGGATTTTGTGTAGGCACCAAAGCCCTTCTCCGATTGCTTTCTTCAGTCTTACTGTATTCAATTTTCACATCATTAAGTACTTTAAAAGCTGTATTTGGATTCAGAATATCAGTTTTTGTTTTCAGCACTGTGCATGATCTCAAGACTTCTGTTTAAAGTCTGCTGAAGATGCCACAATGAAAAGAAAAAAATATTGCCAGAGCCCGTTTTAAGTTATGCTTTGCATTCTAATTGTTCTGCTGCCAGAATTGGGCTGTATTAGATAATTGCACATTCTGCATGAACCAGAGCCACAAAGAGGCCAGTCTTAATTGAATAGAGAATAGCAAGCTGTCACTGTCATCCTTAATTTCCTCTTCTTACAGGTCCTAATCAAGGACATCATGCTAAGCCAGATTTTTATTTGGTTTTCTTTCTGCAGTCCCTTTAGAAGTTGCTAATACATAGCTAGAAAAAAAGCAAGACAAAGAAAGAAATATCCAAGTGGGAAGTATTTGCTTAATGGAAACTTCCTATCAGATAAAGAGAGTTTATACAAAATTATTTAATAGGAGGCCCTTGGCACGGACGGAGAAAAATGTGAAATGCTGGTTGGTGTACAGGAGTGTTTTTAATATAATACTTGCCACCTCCTCCTTAAGTTTTTACTTCATGAACTTTACAAAATATATTATTTGTAATTAAAAAAAAGGAAAAAGATAAATGTTGGTAACTGAAATAACAAGCACAACTTCAGCCTCTAGGTATATTCGTGTTTTCTCTTGAGTTATTTCAATGTATTAGCTCAACACTGAGTTACTAATTTGTATATGACCACAATCTTGCTAGCAGAAGTTTTAGCAAGAGTAAGAACTCCTGCATAGGGAAACAGCTATAGGGCTGAATAGACCTTGGAAGCTAATTTAATCTCTCTCTCAAGAACCCTTAGTAGAACTTTGTACCACATGGAAAATATCCCTGTTTGACATTCAGTAGATTAAAAAAGCCTCAGTCTTTAAGGACCTGGTTATTATGTAAGTTCTGTGCTCTGAAACACTTATCATATTAAAGAAAACTATTAATCTTAAAGTGATAACATGGCTTGGCCAGAAAGACAATTTTTCATATTTGATTTTCTTTGATGGTATGATATAGATAGAAACATTTAATCAGGCTATATATTAGAAAATTATGTTACTTAAAAGAAACTATTTGGACATCTGATCTGTTTTCTGGGCCCTGAATGTTCCTGAGCCTGCTCCGGTTCCCTGAGAAAGAGATTTTGGGCAAAGACCTGTTACACAAGTGTTCAATATTGTGGAAGATTAATTTTCTTTGTTCAGGAGCAATTGCTACAGAAGATCTTCCACTAGATAATGGGTAGCAAGTGTAAGAATTATTTTGCCTTACCAAAAAAGGTAGTTGTAGCTGTGTGATTTAATGCACTGAGCCCTGCATTAGGTGTTAGTGGGTTTGAGAACAAAACATGTTTTTCTATTTCTTTTGGGTTTGGTGTTTTGGTTTGTTTCGGGGGTTTTTTTGTTCTGTTTTATTTGTTTTTTGTTGCTTTTTGTGTGTGTATGTTTTTGGGTTTAGTTTAGTTTTCTTTTTTTTTTGTGGGTTGTTGGGGGGTTTTTTGTGTGTTTTTGGGGATTTGTGGAGGTTTTTTGAGACTCACAAGAGCAAACAATTTTGCAAGTGTCAGCTTCAAAAAAGGGTAGAACATTTTCTGTATCAGTGGAGGTTTTTGGTGCCTTTATATGGAATTCCAAAGAGAGGAAATGGTAATAGGTCAATGGAAAATGGCTAAGAACTACTGGGTGGTAGATTTTTTGTCTGCATATCTCTGGTTGATTAAAGGATCAGGATTACAAACATTAATTTTGGGGTTCTTCTAGATCTGCAGAATATAACATGATAGTTAAAAATACTTTTCTTTTAGATTTGGGTTTATAATGGGGTAGGAGTATATTTATAATGCTCTATGGGTTTCTCTAGCTGTCTTAAGATGCATTCAAACTAAAATCATATCATCATTTCCTCTTTAATTTCTTTTCCATACGTTGTTTGAGGGTCACTTGGGTTTATTCTTCTGTGCTCAGAGGAATCCGCAAACCACATGTGTAACTCACTTTGAGCTCCTGGCTATACAAAATAAACTAAGTTCTAGCCTAGAGAAAGTAGTGGTAGGTCTTTCCTTGGATGTGACCTTCCTCAGGAATTCAGGCGTCGTGGAGGAATGTAAAGAAGATAATTGTTGAGAGCCAAAAATATCTCAAAAGCAGAGGCTTGTGGTTTGGGTTATGTCCCAAATCTAGGTAAGAGACATGTAATATTTAGGTTAAAATTTCTTACAGAACTGTTCCTTATAGAACTTTCCTGGAGAGGACTGAGGTGTGACTACTTCCCTTTAACCATTTTCGGCTGGACCGTATTGTCCCCAACCTGAAGCCAGCCTTTTCTTTTCAGCTACACCACAGGCACATTAAAAAGTATCTCACGTTGGTTAAGAGCAAACACTCCTAGTGCCCAACAGGCCTCTGATGAGGAAGTCCTTGGAGTCCTTTAAAATGGAAAGAATCATTTGGCTGCGGCCTGTGCTGTATGAACGGAAGCGATCTCAAACTGCAACTGCTTCAGCCTTAGGTCAAGATTGCAGTAACTCTGTGAGTTACTAAATGTTTTTCCACTTACCATATTTCCTGTGAAGCTATTTGTGTTCCTGGTGAATTTTTCCATTTTAATTTGATGACCTCCATTAAGGTTTTAGGAGTGCTTTTGTCTTGCCATTGAAAAGCAAGTGGCTTTTCATGAACAGTTCAGAGCTGGAAGTCTGAGGCACATAATTCAGTATGTATTACCTGTGGTGAATGTTGGTTGTGAACCCAGAAGCTTCTTTTCCTTTCTCTCAAATCTGAAGTACAATGGTATATGGCTGGCTTATTGTTTTCTTTCTCTGAGTGATCATGCAGGAAGCAACAAATTAAAATAAAAACAGCAAAACAAAACTCCACAAACATTCGTAAATCTCAGCACTGCAAAGGAGCTGATTTAAATTATAGGAATAATTTGTGAACATGTGTTCCAGACCTTTTAAATTTAACTTATGACTGTAGAAACCAGTTTACAAATTAAGTCTCCATACTGTTCCTGGTCCAGTGAGACACTTAGTTCAGGCTGATTTGCTGTGCTAAGCTTTGTAGTGTGGCTGTTTGCTGAACGTAAGTCAGTTTAAAATGAGGGATTTCCAATGTGGTAAACAGAAAGAAATGGAGGCCTTTTAGGAGAATATTGTGTGGGTTTCTGAAGAACATGAGACAGACAGCAAACCAAATATTTTAGCAGCGTAGGCAACTTTTCCCAAGATAATCTGCAATGATTTCCTTTGGAAAATAAATTCTTTATAAGTAAAACCAGTAAGTAAAAAATATCTCTTTGGATATTTATGCTGTTTGACTGTAGGATATCCTTTCAGACTGATCCCAGGAGTTTGTATTGAGCAGTTGTCGCTGTTGAGTGGTTGCTGTCCTGCACAGAGGACCTTGTGCCACTGGGCTCTTCTAAGGCTGTTTTTTTTTTCTCCCACCATTCAACTGGTGCTCAGCTGGGACCACTGGGATAGTTTGGATGTGTCCCATGAAATCTGTAATGCAGCTGCTGACACTCATCCCCAGGTTTCTGTATTAGCTGACCTACCTCTTGTGATTTGTTTCCTTCAAAGTTATTTGAGCTTTTTGAGAGCTGTCCCAAGTATGAGGAAGAACATCAGCAGTAATCTAAATAAAAGAGGATATTTATGTTTTTGCCTCTAATATATTGCAGGGTAACTGCTCTTGAATATCAAGAAAGCAGAAAAAAGCAATAGCACTTCATGCTGTTTTCCTTGGTCTTTTCTGCAATAAATGAATCTCTTCTTAGCAGTACAGACACTTTTTTTTCAGTGGACCACATCTTTCCTACAGTGGCTTATTTATCTGAATGTAAGAAAAAGCATAAGTGGCACAAGTCAGGTATATCTGTCCAGGGAAGAAGTTAGGAGCTTTTGGTAAAATGAAATGCCTAACTCTAAAGTGGAGAAGCCAGGATTTTTTCCAGGCTTTGTGGCTGTTTAGAATGAAAATTGTGTTTGTAATGGGTGATTTTGGAAAACCGTGAGTACAGAGAGGAGACAATTTTGGTTCCTAAATGAGGTTTAAAGGCAGCACAGTAACTGAGCCACAGGATTCCCACAGCATCTCCCTGCTTTGGAGACTAGAACGGCATCCTCCTCTGAGCCCTCAGCTAAGACCAAAGTGGGGCATCCTGCTCCTGTTCCACACGTGGCACATATTTCCCCTAAATTTACAGTGGACCTGGGGTTTGTATAATATATCGTTCATACTTGCAGACACTGAATTTCAAATTTTTTGATGGCTATGTTTGGGCGGGTAATTTTACAGAATGAGGATTGATTGCCTTGGAAGGCACAGCAATCCGTGACATTTGATTCCCTTTTTGGACAAAAAAAAAAAATTTCCACATTCCAAGTACATTTTGGCAGTATTATTGTAATGAAGTAAATGTGATGCTGGCATTTAGTGTCAAGCTTCACCTATATTGTAACAATTGAGAAATTTGCAATCTTCTGGTGTAAATGTGGTTTAAAATCTTTTGCCCAACATTATAATGAGATGTGTTATCCCCTAAAGCATAATACTGGGAGGCCGGGGGGCAGGACAGGGAAGAGGGCAATTCTACTCAAAAGAGTAGGATTTATCACTGAAATTAAATTTATGAACCAGAGGCTCTCACCTCCTTATAAAGCAATTTTTTGTTTGGTCACAGTTTCTGTACAGTTATGTTGACTTTTGGAGGAAGTCACATGATGGGCTTATCTTTTGATATACAAACTCGGAGAATTTACAAAAGGCTGAAACTATAAACAAACAACGTTTCCTTTTGGGAAATGTGCTGTATATGAGGGCACTGAACAGCATTAGGAAGCATTTATGTAAGCACAGCTGTGTGAATGCTATTTCCATGAGACTTTCCATATTGCTGAAATGGATATTCAAGGAAAGAATTGAGGAATTTCTTTTCATGGAGTGAGTGGGAGCCCTAGAATGTTAGTATATTAGTTAGGTTTATTTGTCTAAATACAGAATCCTTTAATGAAATTGGTACTTGGGAATATTTGTTTGCTTTACTTGGTTTATGTTCCTTGGGAACTAGAACTTATATGAATTGAATAATTACTAGATTTTCATTAATTCATGTGGAAATACATATTCATACTAATTATATCCTTGTGAGTGCCAAATTAATTCATAATGATTTAAATGTTCCATTGGAATATCAGAAGAATTAATAATGAGAGGCTGTTGTTTTCAAGAGTCACTGCTCCATCCATGGTGAGATGAATGCTGCCATCAAGAAATTGGCTGATGGACATTAATTGTATCAAACACAAAATTTAGTTTCCTGAATTGATAACTGGTGTCCTGATCATGATTGAATACTTTTAAAAAAACCCCAACTAACGAAAACAAAACAAAACCCTGCCAAAATCCCACAAACTCCTCAGAAACCAAAACAATGAAAAAAAAGGAGACAAACCAAATTCTCCACTACCAACCAACCTCGAACCCATTCTCTCCCCTCAGCTCATAAAATTAAAACAAGGGGAGGAGGGAGATAGAGTTTATCAAAATAAGGTAGGCCTAGATTAAGGGATCAGCTCCACAAGGACCATTCTGAGGAATGAACTCATGGAGCTGCAGAATACACTGGTAGTTTTATTAAAGAAAAGAAAAAAACGAACAAACTAGTTACTTATGTTTTAAATATGGAAACGTTTATATTTAATATCTAAGGCATATTTGTGGCTATGTAAACCAACACAAGGCCTTCCAAAAGTGACTAATGGCCCCATCCATTGACATCCTGGGTGGTTCTGCCTTCCAAGGAAGAGGGAATGTACAATACAGCAGGTGTAGGGCAATCTGAGAGGAGTCTGGCACTCTGCATTATTTTATATTCCTGTGTGAACAAAGGGTTTGCCATTATGAAATTTGCTTTGAGCGATTATTTCAGGTGCTTAGGTACTCCAGTAAGATGATTCTGGTGATCTCATTATTAGTGATGGGGAACTGAGGGAGAAAAGGTGAGAAATTAGTAGAAGGCTGGTTAAGAAAGGAATGCAAAAGACATGAAACTGGAAATAAAGTAAGCTTTGGAAAAATTTAAAAACTGCATTATAAGCACCAGAAAGGTGTATTGATTTGCTATTTTATTTTACTTTAGATACTCAAAATAAAAAGCTTTAATTAGGCAAGGATAGTTTTAAGCATATGGAGGAAGGATTTTTGCAAGCCTTTCATGCTAGTTTGGCCTCCCATCTATATATTTAGCAAAGACTAGAGAAATCTGGACTATAATTCATCAGAAACTCAAAATAGGTATTTGTAAAATGCAATGAAATATATTTTGTACTGCATTAGGCTTGGACTGCTTCCCTTTCTGTGCTCTGAAAGTAAGAGTTGTTTACAGCCACCAACAAAGAGGAGGGAGAAGAGCCTTAATGTCAGTAACAATTCAGCAATTATTTAATTTATTTATGGTGGTGAAAAAAATTTTCATTGCTTTTTTTGTTTGTTTATTTGTGAGAGAGTAAAAACTTAATCTTTAGACTATGTATTTTCTTATTTTGGACTTTTGGAAACAAATTTTTATTTGAAAAGCAATCATTTGCAGTTCACTTCTAATAAAGCATCTGGTGGGGAAGAGGACTCCAGGCTGCACATGTCAGACAGTGCATCTGAATTAGCAAGAAGCACTGCAGAGCAATGAGCAAAACACAAAAAAGAAATAAATTTAGGTTAGCTCCTGTTTTAGGGAAACCTCAGAAACCAAATATTGCTATCAATTGCTACTAGAGGAAAGAAGTGGTTTTGCACACTTAAGTTGCCTATCAGGAGACATTCTCAGCAGAACTTGTGTTTAAAGGCATTAAGGAATTTAATGAGGCCTTGAATTATATATTTGAGGTTGGGTTGCACCGGTGTCAGACGAGAACTGTAAGCAGGCAACTGCACATCCACTGAGATTTGTCTCTGTGGTATTTTCCAGGCAGGCAAGATCTTGCTTTGCTCTTCATCCAAGGCTTCCAGATGCAGCACAGTTCTGAAATGGAAGCTGAGCAGGTGCATTCGTGTGGGAGTTTGACCCGTGCTATTAACATGCTAAGAGGGATAAACTTGTACTGAAACATTAAATGTTGTGTCCTACAGCAGATGTCCATGTCTTTTTCAGAAGAGTGCTCTGAGGGAACAGATTTAACTCTAAGAATAATCTTGGCTTGATGATACTTGTCTTGTTCCCAAGAAATATGTTCAGCTTGAAATAACAATCATGTCTGCCACTTCCTTTTAGAACATACATGCATACATACATACATACATATATATATATACATATGATATTCTTCACTCTCCCCTCTAGACCCCATTCCAGCTATAAGAGTCCCTTTTCCAAACTGATGAGAATAAAAATATATGTATCAGATTTTCTTCTTTGTCTATGTTGTAACCTGGAATGTTGCAGTCTAATTAAATTCTTTTTTTCATGTGTCAAGACAGGAATGTTACCACTGGTCAAATGATCTCATCAGTCTTGTGTATAATTTTATATGCTGTGGCCAGTGCTTTTATTTTGGGGTAGAACATTGTGCCCCTTGTAGGCACAATGAAACTTGCCACTGCCAGCTCTTTTTCACTTTGGACTCTGAAAAGGAGAGATTTTAAACCAGATACTTTAAGTGAATGTCGGCTAGCCCCAAACCATTCTGAAATGATCACTCTTGGAATGTGTAAGCTCATGTTGCTTCAGACTGTACATTTGTCTAGCTGTGATGTCTGTAACAGCAGTGTGGTTTTAAAGTTTTTTTGTGTGCCCTTTGGCATCCTGGCCAAATCTTTGCTCTGTGAACCATGCTGACCTTGACTTCTGAATTCCAGAGTGCTGAGAGTTCGAAGAGAGGGCAATGCCTTCATGCTACTGTTGGAGTGCTTAACAACGCCTGTGGCATGAGTGCAGTTGGATACTTGGGTTTTAGAGGTTACTTTTCAGGAACTCTTTTACCATACCTCTTAAGCATGAAAAAAATATAGGAATTAAGGGTTAGACTTTCTTAAGGAGGACTATATTAATCATAATTATCTTATAGTTCAGGGACCTCAGGGAATGACACTCTGCACACATATGTTGCGTGTTTGGTTTGATTGTTAAACTCCAGCCAAGGTTTGAAAGGTTTTTCTCTACATTTAAGAGGTAACTACTCACAGAACATCCTTAAAAGAACCTGCTGCTGGCATCAGAAGATCATCTGCAATTTTCCAAGAGATGACTTGGGTTTTGTTTTTTCACAGAGGTAGCACATAACAGTGCTAACTTAGGGAGAAAACAAAGGTTGTCACTGATACCTGGAGATGGGAACAACTCTTTTAATTATTTTTCTCATATGAGTTAAGACACTCAGTTCTTATAGCTGTGAAGCACAGTGAGGGGAGGGTGTGAGTCGAGTCTTTACTGCTCAAGTACTGAAAGAGAAATTCTCTGTCATTGAGTATTTGCAAATAAACCTGCTGAATGTGTAGGCCCTTGGGCTGCTTTCTGAGTCTAATCTCAAAAAGAATGCATTACAAGCTGCTTTCAGTTTAGTACTGAGCATCATCTGGGCAATGCCAAGCAGCTCCCACTGTCTCTGAAATTAAAGGGGCTGAGGAGCATTCACCATCTCCAAAGGATCAAGCTCTTTGAATGTGTGGATCAAGTTCAGCAAGCTTTATGCTTATAAAGGAACACTATTCCAATCACTAGGACTCTGACATGAGTTAGATAAGGAGCAGTCTGTGGTTCACTTACTTTATCTGCAACAACGGATAATGGCTGTGTCTCCTTGGTCTGTCATGTCTAAGAGTGCTTTGAGATCTGTATCCTAAATGTATCGAGTGCAGTTGCAGGAGTAACCATTAGATTATTTCCTATGAGATTTTTTGTATCACAGACAATTACATTATCCATGTAATGCAGCTCACTAGCTTGCACTGGGATAAAACATAATTAACTTTGGGGTAAAGTTTATCTCCCCCAAAAAAATGAAGTCTTGAAAATATTAAGGAGCAGAGAAGCCACCATCTGCTCGGGTTGCTGGTTCCAGTGGTCAATCATTGTCACTGATGAATTTGTCTTCACAGTTCAACAGCTGGCTTTCTTTGTGCCTTTTTTTCAATAAAGACCTCTCTGGCACCAAGCATTTTTTTAAAGGTGTTTTGATATTGTGATCCCATCACCCTTTCACATCATTTTTGAGATGTTCCCTCATGTTTCTTCATTGCATGCTTTTTTTGTCCATCCCTTCTATTTCTCAAGCCACTTCCTCCAAAGAAAAAAAAAAAAACAATTCTTTTAATATTTTTCTGCCCTCTGTCCAACTGTCCAACATTGTTTTTACAATTCAGACAGCTGAAGGGTAGGCTGTGTTCCAGTCTGTCTCACCAGCCTGTGTACATACTAAAATAATCTTCCCATTTTGATACTTCTCTGGTTTTGCAGTCCAAGACTGCTGTCTGTGCTGGCATTGTCCTGGGAGTTCATGCTGAATTATTTGTCTGCTTCTAGCTTTTCACTCCTCCAGGGTTACAACTTTCCAGGAAATGGGACGTCCCTTAGGGTTCTTGTATAATTTTTGTTTTGTTTACAGTCCAAGCACATTCCCTGGGGGATGCTTGCACATGGAGTTGTTTTTCTTCAAGATACAGAGCGTTATAATATATTTCAGATCATTGTCAGATACCACTGTGCAAATACTTGAGCTTGCATTTTCCACACAGAACAAATGTTTGTTAAAGGATAAGGACAAAAATTAATGGAAAAAATGCTACTGTCTTTACTAACGCAATGATTTCTCTATATCTAGGGTTGCAAAGTGCAAAGAAAACTTTTATTTTTCTCACTAGAATAGGAAATAAGCCCCATGAATTACACAGTATTTCTCAGGATTTCAACACCACTATTTATATAGAAAACTATCTGATAGGGTACAGTATATATACAATCTGATCAGGACACTGATAAATTGAATCAATGTCTCTAATCTGAATAAATGGCATGCATGTTTCTTCTCTCTGCAAATCTGGCTTTACAATCGTTTTTCATGCAGTCTAAGCCAGAAGAAGGAAAGGTATGGGATTTCTTGGTGCCATAAATAAAATATGGTGGTTGAAAACCAAAGTGAAGCTGTACAAGACAGTGGGCTGGAAAATCAACTAGGGCTGGAAATGGAAAGGAAGATTAAAGGTAACTCTTAGCCACAAGACTATCCTTAGCAGCTTTAGAATAGTATGCAGTTAAATAAACACACATGCAAAGCTGACTTTGTAATGTGCCTTGCTCTCACTTTTAACAGCAGATGATTGCTATTTACTCGAGGGTAGTGAACCACAGGAAGCTGGCCTTTTTTAGCCCTCTTGCCCTGAAAAAGAACTATGTGAAGGCAACTCAGTATAAACTCTCTTCCTTCCCTTCCTAGCTCCCCACCCCTAGCTGACTGTTTATCTGAGCATCTCCAGTTCAGACAAGTGAAGATCTCTCCCAGCTATGGAGTGGTTTTTTGCTGGTAATGCTGAGTCTTTGTGTTTTATACGAGAGTGAGGGAGTGCCATGATGCAAACCTGCCTGACCTGGGGTTACGGAGCTTCAAGAACCTTGACTGCAATGGGAACTGCTGCACCCTCAGCTCCTTGGTACAAGAAGTGAATGATGAAGGCATTTGCAACATCAGGAAGTTTAGGATATTGTGAACACCTTTAGCCAGTTTCTGACTGTGCAAGGGGTAGCTTTTTAATGGGACGAATTATGTTATTACAGCACTGCAATTGCCAATACGCGTTGGCACTCGCCATAACTAAGTTTTATGTAGAGGGAAACATAAATCTTGCATTTGGGCATCCTTTGCATATGGAAACACAAACAGTGAGGTGCTGAGGTCAGTGATAGAGGCCAAGATCTTATTTTATACAGAAGAGAATGACTTTGGCAATAATTTAAAAGTGAAGAAAGTGAAAGATGTAACTGAAAAAGAGCTGTTTTGCTAAAAAAGCCATTCAAACATATGTTTGATATTTGGCTAAGGAAATGGGATCCAAACTGTATATTCAGCTGGCTTAAGCTATGCTGATTCACTTTGTCCTGGTGATTTTTGGTTATGATATTCTGCTTTGCAGGCAGGCTAGTGGTATAACTTGGTAGCAGCAATAAATTGTTAATTTTTGGTTGATGTTAATAACAATTTTGTGCTTTTTAAGATGCCTGGAAATCAGCTTAGATTGAGGTTTCTTTTTCACCTCTGCAGCCAGATTGCTATTGTATGTCTAGTGCTGTTTCACTAGACATAGTGATTGTCAGCTCACTATTGAGAGCTGATAAATGAGCAATTATTTTAAGGATGTCTTTTCAATATTGTTGGAGTGATGTGTATTTCCTAATCTGATCAAAGCTATTTATTCCTAACAATTCTTCTTTAGAGGTAAAAGTCTGGTGTCCTAAAATGGAAGATTGCTTTAAAGAATTAGAACTTTTAGTTTGAAACAAGAAAACAGAAAGCAAGCAAGCAAGTAAGACAACTCTAAGAACAAGCTCAATGTCATTCTCAGAGAGTCTCAGTGCTAAAAGTGAGCCATTTTAGTCAGAATGTTGGTAGCCTTGATCTCTCTAACTAGGTCTAAATTTATGGAAACTGTGCTTAAGGAAAGCCTATCAGACTGAACTGATCAGTGGATTTGTCTGAATGCACACAATTCCTTAGTGAGGAGTGAGAGTTGGAGCTTGGAAAGACAAAGTAAAAAACTAAACAGCAAATCTGTGGTATCTTATGAGGCGCCAAAATAACTGATCTTTGATGGTCTTTCTCTTCCTATCCCTTGAAAGACAACATAGGTTTTGCTTACATTTTGTGTCAAAACAGAAAACATCTGAAGCTATTACAGTTTTTCCAAGTAGAAAGGCAATTCTCCCAGACAGCTACTGTTCAGGTGAATTTTTTCAGAGGGGCTGAATTTGCTCTCCATGTGTCACTGGCTGGCATTTCCCTTACTGTAGATGGGAGCCTGGAATCCATGTCATGTGTCACGAGGTGAAGCACAGAGAGTGTGGGATGGCCCTGGAGCAGGTTTGTTCAGCTTGCAGAGTCCTGGGAGGGCAGAGACTGAGCTGCTGCCCTCCCAGAGGCTGCCCTGTAAGAGCAGTGTGCATCGACCCACACAAACAGATATGCTCTGTATGGAGTGGGTTTGTCAGAGACTGCAGCTGTGGCCAGGCTACTCACAGGACCCAATATTGCTCATTTAAAGAGAGCTTGATGGGCCTGCATTGATTTCAATCACAGTAGTGACTTTCTTTCCATGAATAGGCAACCTCTAGACAGACTAATTGATTACATATATCTTTGATCAGTATGCTGTGCTTCTTGCCTTTTCTTGCTGTTCTTGCCTTTTCTTGCTGTTCATCTTTAAAAACTTAAATACTCGAGGACATGTAAAATCTATATGTATTTGTGAGCTAAATAAGAAGCAAGTTTTTAAATCTTGTATTTGGATTTTATACCAGCTAATGTAGAAATTGTGTGGATGTGAGCAGTGGTCCAGGTTTGAGCTTTTAAATCTTTCTGAAAACTTGAAGTCAAGGCTGGGAAACCTCCATAGCCTAAAGACCATTG
Source organism: Phainopepla nitens (assembly GCA_013400175.1). NCBI lineage: Eukaryota > Metazoa > Chordata > Aves > Passeriformes > Bombycillidae > Phainopepla > Phainopepla nitens. Next base: position 138,145 of record VXBQ01004969.1, read on the forward strand.
ATGGACCACACCCTCTATTTCAGTGTCCACAGGATTCAAACATCTTATTAAGCCTTTCATGTTTGATCACTGGATTTTATGTTATGAGAACTGAGAATTGTCTTCATGAAAGAATTCTGAGCAAGTTTGCAACATCTACCCCACATCACTCTCAGCAGTAGTGAGGTGGGGTAGATGTCACATTAATGACATGGTTTGATGGAAAAACACCAGGTCTGATTTTAACACAGTTTGATGCAGTTGTACCTCTACAGTTGATTTTATTGGCTCTTATCATCTGTTTCTCTCTTGAGCTTTAGCCATTGGATTTTATTAGCTTCTGAATTTCATGGTTTTACAGCTCACTGGCAAAGACAGAAATTATTGTATTGGCTTTAATGGGAGGGTAGTTTTTCATCCTTAGTTTTATGGAGGATTCATTTATCATTTCTTTTAAAATGCCATTTTAAAAATGTGAACAAGTCTGATTATGTTGCTAAGAATTGTGCACACTGAACATATATATTGATGATTGGCATTATATTGTATTCAACAAATTGGGACATATTTGAGGATTTGAAACCAAAGCTATCCTCTCCAGAAGTATTTTTATGGAAAAATCTTATTCATGACTAAAAGGGAATAATGTCATTAAATCTCTTAAGGATCTAAGCAAAAGAATTGGGCAATGGGGTTTTTTGTTTGTTTATTTAAGGAGAAAAGGGTTTGGAGGGAGAGAGCAATACTATGGTATTCTTTGTGTTATAAAGTAATAAACATTTTGAGGTCTGCATTGTGGTCCCCTGAGTGCTCACATGAGCTCAGATGGGGAATACCTAAGAGGTGCAGCATGGCTGGTTCCTCAGGGTGCTGTGGAAATTTTGGGAAATAAATGTCTTAAAATCCTGCCTCAAGCAGTGATCTCTTAATACTGAGATTAGCTGTGCATGCATATCCAGGCTGTTCTCAGCTGTAGAACCGAGCTGTAGAACCCACCTTTTGCCTCCCAGGAGAGGAGGCATTGTGGGGTGGACTGTGGCAAGCTGCTTGAAACAAAGGGCTGGAGAGTGAGCAGCTGCCACTGCTTGCAGCAGGGTGCTGCTTGTGGATGGCAGCACCACCACCTCTTCAGTACTCTGCATGTCCCCAGCCAGTCCTGGCAGAGGAGTAACTGCATTGACCCCGATCCAGCTCTGTGTGGGAGCTGTTTGATCTTGCCATGGCTGGTGTTATGGAGTCTCAGTGTCTCTGCATTCACAGGCCTCTGGGACTCTTGTGTTGCACTTTGTTACCCCTTTGGTGTGGGGCATGCTTCTCAGTACACCTGCACTGTGCCGCCTCTGCTCATTTGAAACCCAGAGCCCTGGGGGGTACTTTGGTGCAGAAAAGAGAGTCTTGAATTTGTCAAGGCTTTTCAGCTCTGGCTGAGCACACAACAGGAGAGACTTGATACCAGCAAAGCCACTCCTTCCAGTGGTCCCAGTAACAATAAGGTAGGGCTGTGCAGGACCTGCTTGGGTCTTGCAAAACCGCATGAGGTCCAGCAGAGTTTGCCAGCCCTGTTCCTGTGCTGTGCTCAGGAGTTACCTGCTTCTCCTGGCTGTGGAAGTGCTTGTGCTGTACAGCACCTGAGCTGACAGATCTCTCTGAAGCTTAGCTTCCTCTACATTTAGCCACAGTACTTTGTATCTGCAGCTCCATCATGGCTGATTTACAGCTCACTCCTGGGATCCTGTAACCTTCTCTGTTAGGTCCTAATTTCATAATGTACCAGCCCCAGAAGCTGAGCCACTTGAAAAATTCCCGACTCCCTGCTCTGCGTGTTGGTTCCCACCCTCACCCCAGGACTGCCTGTCACCTCAGTTTACTGAGGGTAGCTGGTTGTGAGGACGAGTAACAAGCTGCATCTGTCATTTGGCTTTATATCAATTCTCTTTAAAATAAATAATGAAAAATCCTACTCTGTTGGGGATTGAAAAAGGTGCAATTATGTCTGTGCTACTGCTTAAGAAAGTACACAGGGAGTCTCATACTTAATTAAACAAATGCTATGATTAAACCAAAAGCTGAAACAGGCAAACAGTGTCTACATTTTCCATAGTATTGAAAAAAATATTTGTTTTTTCAGCATTGCTAGAGAAACCCATCAGCAAAAGAAGAGACAGTGAAGCTGTACAGAAGGCCAAGATCCTTTATGCATCCTGCATGAATGAAAGTAAGTAGATTGATTTGAGGAGGGCATAGATGCATTCCCTGCCTCTATAAAGGCATGCTTTTTAGCTCTCTGGAAAGCTCTGTGAAGCTCTGTGCAGATGAATGGATTTTGCTGATATGGATTCAACTGAATGCAGAGGGTCTTTTACACATCTGTAGCTGGCTATTGAGACTGAGGTACACCAGGCACAAGAAATCAGTTTTAGAGAAACCTCTGCTTGTCAGAAATGTGAAGAGATATTTTTCTGTGCAAAAGAATGTTAAACTCTGCCCCAGGGTTGTGGGGTTAGTGCCTGGGGTTAGTAAATCAAAGGAACCCTCTGATGAAATTCTCATACTGATATTTTCAAGAGCCTGTTGCTCATCACCTTCTACATTTCTCTAAATCTGTTTAATCAAAACACTACCCCAGGGCTGGGTAGAGACAGTCCTGGACTCTTTAGCTTTGGTGTCTGTATGTCAAGCAAGTTAGCCACATTTGCAGAGTGCTCTTCCTCAGCTTGTAAATGCTGCTGTAAGGTAATGTACACTAATTTGGGACACATCACTACTCTTAGGTAGCTGCACAGGTGAAAGAAGGCTTGGAGGTCCCCTTTGTCCTTCTGACTCTTTCAGGATTTATTTCCTGCACAGTTTTCTTCCAGCATGGCCCCTCTGACTGCCAGTAAGTGTGACAGCCTGCTCTACAGCCTTTGCGCCCAGATGCTGCCCCTTTAGCTTTGATTATGAGCAATAAACCCCCTCCCCCAAAACAGTGAAGTTTCTATGCTTGTTCCTAAGCAAGGAGTGGTTTTTTTTTTTTAAATTTACCTAATTCCAGCCTTTGCCTTTTTTGAAAGGCACTGACCTGCCTCTCTTATTCTTGATACAGATAAACAAGGTTGGACTTCTCTGCTGCTATGCTCACAGGCAGAACAGAGGATTTGAGTTTCAGCTATTGTGATTGCCTTGCCTGGAAATCAATCGATGCCAATAAATCTTTGTCTTGTGTGGCTGCTGCTGGACTTGAATTGTCTGGAATGTAATTGTTGTCACACTTTGACATTTCAGATAAAATTGAAAAAGCTGATGTGAAACCCCTGTTAAGTATACTGAAGCATTCACCTTTCCGCTGGCCTGTGTTGGAATCCAATATTGGACCTGAAGGACTGTGGTCAGAAAGGAGGTTCAGCTTAGTCCAAGCCTTGGCAACTCTTCGTGGCCAGTACAGCAGCTCTGTCTTCATCCGTTTGTATGTGGCTACTGATGACAAAATCTCCAATCGCTACATCCTGAAGGTACAATGCAGCATTTATAACAGGTTACTTTGCATATTTTATGGTCTCTTTTTTTAAAACACGTTTACATACAAAATGTTTGCATTTGATTTCTTGTTGTTATTATCCACTGGCTTAGAGATGTATGTAGGTGCCAGTTTATGGGAATGTAGAAGCCATTTGCAACCACATGCTGTTGAAAAGTATTTCTGTACAGGTTTTCTTCTTTCAAATAGAAAAAACCATAAAAATGTTTCAGTAGATCAAGAGCCAGGGTCTATGTGCATGAGAATGAGAAGTCAATATCTAATTCTGTGTGCTGCTTATGACTCATCAGTTGCACGAAGAATGATTTTTGTCTGTGAGGAGGAAAAATGGTCCATCAGTAGCAGATATTTTGAACTTGAGCTATTTTTCTTGAGATGGAAACACTTAATCTGGTGTTTATACAGCACTTTACAACACAGATTTATCCCAAGTGCTTTCAAACATGAAATAAGAGAATTTACCTTTTTCCTGAAATGCTATTGCTTTTAGACCAACATTACCAATTTGTTAACAATGCATGGCATTACACAACAGTTTAGAAAGAAAAAGACTCAAGAAATGTTGCCTCCCTGTAGTCTGACAAAACTCCAGAAAAAAATTGTATAACTGTGGCAAGACTGAGTGCCTGGGCCAAATGCATTGTTGTTTTAGAACTTCAGATGAGTAGCCAGAGCAGACCCTCCCTCCATGGCTACAAGAAAATAGCATGAAGGCAAGAGAGACAGAACAAATAAGAAAGTTATAATGGCATTCATCACAGCAGAATAGGATCTATGCTCCTTCTTTTGCTAGCATCTTGGCTAGCTGTAGGAATGTAGCCAAGAATACACTTTATTTGGGGACTGTGGGGGTGCTGGAGTGGATGTCTGTTCTAATTCAGTTCTTCCATATGTCTTTTGACTGAGGCATTTAACCGGCATAAAGTTGAAGGGTAGCTTTTCCTCAGCCCTAGATAGTCAACAGCAGATCAACAGTTTGCTGTATTAAAGATGTCATTCTGCTACGATGCTGTTGAGATCCTGTCAGGTTTTCTTCAGCTTCTCACTTAAAAGAACTGAAGCAGTAGAATCAGGGAGATGTGTATTTAGGCATCTCCTGTCAAAATATTTCAGTTCAAGTCACCTGTCAGCAAATGGCTGGGTGGGGACATCCTCACTGCTGGTCTCCTGGAAATTATTTATAACAAGCAGTACCTTCACTCACTATGCTTAGGGGCACCTAGGAATTAAGTACCCAACTGAAGCACTACGTGCTATGAATAATGTATTATTCTGTAGGGTATTCTGGTGTTAATTTGATTAGGACCTTGATCTGCAGAATGCATCAGCCAGTGCTCTACTTTGTCCATGTTTTAACAAAAGCCCTGAGGTGTAGATGTACCACAGAGTATTTCAATCTGCTTGTAAAATGGCTTTATTGCAAAATTCTTTTTGTTCAGCATTGCAAAATCATCAATGGGTCATAAAAGAAGTGGAAACTCCAAATAAAACTTTGTTCAGCATTCAACATTATCTTTTTTTTCCATGAGTGCTGAAGCAGTTGGTTAACTTTTTTTCTTATTTCTCATATTTGTGCTCTCCTGGTTTAATGTGCTGTCAAATCTAATTCTAAAGACCAGGGAATTTGAATGAGCATTTAATGTAACAGTCACATAATTTAAATTCCCCAAATCATCTGAAGTTAACTATTGCAAAGATGCATATACAAAAAGCATAAGACTATATTCTTTTTACATCATTGTGCTGAGAAAAGAAAGTGATGCTATTTTTCAAAGAATGAGAGTTGCACTGAGCATGACAATTACTCCCTTTTTGAGGATGGTTTGTTTTATTGTTTATGGTATATTTTGAAGGTTGTGAATATCAGCTAGTAGAGGAAAAGATTGTATTTCTTTATTTGCTTTAAATTCTAAATTTTATTTATTTTTCATGAGTAGAAAATGGGAAATATAAATCAATATAAATCACTTGACCTAAAGTATTTAGATTAAAAAAGATGTAGATGAATATTATGAATAAATACAATCTATGATCACTAGACTTCTCTTTTAAAAACAATTGAAGTATCAAGACAAAAATGTTTAGAACATCAGAGCAGTTGTTTCTGCTCCAATCTGTATCTTATTTAGAATTTGGAAGCTGGTTGATTGAAGATTTCAGCTTTGGCTTCCGTACCCTAACCTAACTTGATCACACTGAAAACGTCTGGGAAATCTCAGTTCCCAGTAATTATTATAAAATATATGCTGCATAGTGAGTTTTTCCTGGTTAGGAACTTGAAACAGTATGCAAATATTCCCATGTAGATGTTTAACTCAAAGCACTAAATGCACATCTCAAACTTTCAGGCCTAATTCCAGTGTTAGGGTGAATGCAGACCAGGAAATCTGATCCATATTTAGATGGAAAAGATAAGTGAAGTCAAAGACCCATCTGGACTACTAGACACTTTTAACTAAATTACTGGGGACATAACAATATTCTGTGCATGCAATCCCGGCTGGTAGCCGCTTCAGTTTCAGTTCATCTGTTCAAAAGACTGAGTACAGCACCCAGTGCTGATTTAGGTTGAAGCTCAAAAGTGTAACCTCAGTTTCAGTCAAAAAAACCTGATAATGCCTCCCAGAGAGACAGCAGCTCTCATGCTCCAGCACCTCAGGGCATGCACTAGACTGATGTGGTCCCAAGGTGACTCTTGTACCCTGAAATAGGCATAGGATGGATGCATGGTCATCAGCACCAATGGTTTGATCCTTTAGACCCAGCCCTTTTGTATTTCCTACTCACTGATGTAGCTGTTTTGAACACCTAAATCACACCTATGATTCTTTACTTTATGTGGCTTAGCTATTGCAGGGGTCATCTGAGGCTCTCCAGATCAGAGGAATGTGATTTAGTTAATACCTTTCAGCACAGCATAGCATTTTCCTGTTGTTTTGAAATCCTGTTGAACTCAGACTGGTGCAGTGTTTTATATAGGTTAGATATGTGCACACAATTGCCAGAAAAACGCCAACCCTTCCAGAGTTGCTTATCCGTTTATCTTTGAATCTGATAAATTTAGTTGTTAAATGTTACTTTGTGTTGTTTCTAACAGCTTGATCAAGCAAGCCTCTCTCTGGCATCTCGAGAGGATTACCTAGAAAATACCACAGAAGCCAAATCTGTAAGTATTGTCAGCTGGAAAATGGAGCCACCATTTTCCCCCTCATCTTTTTTCGTTGCTGGTTTTGTTTTGTTGAGCTCCAAACTGAGGAAGGGTTGTGCTTTGTTTGGATTTGGGTTTTGCAGGGTACCTAGCAGAAAACTCTATCAAAACATTCTGGCAGAGTTTCCTAAATGAAACTTGCACTTGTATACAAGTACTTATGTCCCATGATGGTTACTGTATTAGTTGGCCTAAAATACTGGTGTACATTTTTACATATTGTCTAATCAATTTGTTAAGAGCTGAAAGTTGTCAGTCTAATCCAGGGCTGTCATTTGCATTTCCTGAGATTTGTACTCTCTGAACCACAGCAGTTATCTCTGTCATGCATGGTATTTTTACAGTGTTATTTCTCCTTTTTAGCTTGGTTGACATTCAAGGTAAGGAAAGCACAACCTTGGCATGAAAATATTATGCTCCTTCCTAAAGCTGGGCATTTCTGGTCTACTGCTACAACTCTACCCAAGAGCCAATCCTGTTGTCATTTCAGTCTTTCTCTTTCTTTACAGTACCAAGATGCCTTTTTGCAATTCATGGTTGATACAGCAGTGCTTCTGGGTGCAAACGCCTCCCGAGCTGAATCTGATATGAAATCAGTTCTAAAACTGGAAGTTAAACTAGCAGAGGTTGGTAAGCTAATATAATCCTTTCTCAAAATGAAAAGCCATTATATCAACAGCGTTAGCAACAGGGATTTTAGAAGCAGAAGGAAAGGAGCTTCTGATGAAGAAAGATCCTGATAAAGAAAAGATGAGTAATATTTCTCCCTTAGTTAATTGTTAAACTATAAATTTTATTCTCAGGGAAAAACCTTAGACAAATACCCTTGGTGTTTTAAGTTGTAATGTCAGCCAGGCTGACCAGAGGCAAGCCTGAGGGTGGCATGACCATGTTTAAGGGATGGTGTATTAACAAGGTCCTTTGGTCTGCCATCTCAGTGGAGGTGAGGGATGGAGATCCATATGGCAACAGAGATATAGGGGTTGTTGATGTGTTAGAAACTGTGGAAGTGCCTGAGGATAGTCCCACAAGAGTTAGGGCTTCTCCTTCCAAAAAGGTATTGAGATCAATATCCCAGCTGAAGTGCATCTACACGAATTCGCTGGTACCCCCTGGGCAGCTGGAAAAATATGACATAACTCAAGACCTTAAATGTCTTTTCCAACCTAAATTCTATAATTTTGAAGCTGTGTAGAATCTGAGCTCCTGCCGTGCAGCTGTGTTGAGAATATATTACTCTGTTGTTTAAGAAGCTGGGCTGATTCTCTGTGGAACAGTCTAAAAGCAGTGCATGACTGAGGCGGGATATTGGATCTTGGTGGTGAGAGAGCAGTGTTTACAGCAGTACCATCCTTAGCTACTGAGGTATTTTTCGTGGAGTAGACTGGGAGAGTGGATGAAAAACTCATGAGTTTTAATTTAGGGGATCAACTGAGTTTAATAAAACTAAGTGTATTTAAATCTGGTACTTGGTTCTGGCATTTGGTTGGTGACATTTTTGCTCCCTCTTGGAGTTTAATTTATGCCACAGGATTATTTTAGGTTAAAGTAGTGTTTCTGCTTCTCTATATCTCTGTTTCAGTGTGGCCACTACAGGAATCCCACTCATGAGAGCGGCAAATTCATTATCATTCCAACCTCTACTAAAACTAGAGAGAAGGGTTGGCCTCAGTTGGGAAACCACCAAAAGTAAGGGTGCAGACTTGATGCTGGTTGCAGCCAGCTGAGCTGAGTGTTCCTTCAGATTGGCAAGGAAAGAAGCTATGTCTGTGAAATGCTGGTCTCCTGTTAGCAGAGAAGCCTGTTGCACGGGACAGGTGATGCAGCAGAAGTCTTTTATCTGGATTCTGCTGTTGCAGTCTCCAAGATGCTTCTTAATGATGTGTTTGTACAGAAGTGAGGGCCACCCTCAATAGCAGCCAATCAGTGTTTCCATTTCTCTGCTGAAAAGGATGAAATTTTGTCAAAAGTCTAAGCCAAGCCCATTATTCATTTGCAGTTACTTAGCATGGATGGACTAATGCACAAATATTCCTTGTGACGCATCACACTGGAAAAACAGTAAATATTTCTTCTGTTTATCAGTGATGGCATAGGAAAATGTATCCTTAGCTCTGGTAGCTCTAACGCTTTGCTAAATAAGTATCTTACAGAGCATTAATTCACAAAGTATGTAAGTGAAGCTACCATGTAAGATGACATGGATCATGTAACAATCCTCAGCATCAGTAATGCGCATCGTTATGCAACAAGCCATGCTTGCTTACAGGTTCTTTTAGCAAGAATAATCCTCCTAGTGTCTGTCCAAATATTAGGCATGAGTCAATGGACATGGATTGTTGCATAAACCCTAATAAACATAATGATTATATAAACATCTTACCGTGATGGAGGTAGTCCTGTTTGTCACTGTAAGTTTTACTGTGTCCTGGGTTCCTCTGCATTTTTTCAAGTAAACATATGTAATGGAGAATTTCTGTGCTCAGGAGGAAGGGGCAGAAAGAATACTTTGGATATAGGAAAGAGTGACATGGTTTGAGAGAGCTTGTTGTGTACAAGGAAGATTTTTATCAAGATTGAGTCACTGGATCAAGAGGAAAGGTTTTGAGAGGAATGGAGTAAATGGCTTCAAGAAGTGCCTAAAGATTTTTCAGATAAATGAAATTTGCGGAAAGGGAAAAGAAAGAAAATTTTTTTCCTCTATGGGTTGAGCAATACTAAAACCATAAATACTTACTGGAGAATTTTGGTTGGAGAAGTGCCAGCTGTTTGGTTAGTCTGGAGTCAATCTCTGTCCTTTAGACTACCCAGCATACAGCCTGTTGTGTAGGATTTACCTTACAGAAGGGTTGGAATTGCCATCGGGAATTTTTTGTCTCTCTTGAGCACTGAGAAAATTTTGAGCTATATCTTGTACTTTGTTTGTTTTACTATTATGAACCACAGGACTGTCTTGGAGTCTGCATGTCCTTCTTGTCAATTATTAAAGGACTTGCTTCCTATTTAGAATTTCTTTTGCTGTATCCTTGGATGCTGCAGATGAACTTGAGATCCAGCTCCTCTGGTTACCCAGATGAGAGGCATGGTTGGAGAATACTTTATTCATGTCTGGCCTATATACTCAGGTTTCTTGCTATGGAAATCAGGATGATAGGGTGAAATGAGGAGAAACTTGTGTGTGTCTGGCTCTTCCCCCAGGTGGAGTAAAGCCCTAGCAAGAACACATTAAAATCCAAGACATGAGATATGCTTATGAGTTATGAAGAAGCACCTATCTCAGATTTGACCTATTAAATTTGAAGGTGGCTACTACTTGATAGGAAGGAATGAATAAGTATTAATGGTCAAGGTGTACTTTTATCTCTTATGTATTATCATGTATTTCCTTAACATAATCAGAGCCAAATCAGTCTAATAAGTCCAAAGAAGACATACAGCTCATTAAATTTCCCAGTAATGAGTTAAACATAAAAGGAACTATGTTCCATTTCTTCTGGTTTATATGTAATCCTCAGAAACGGAGGTTAATGCCATACATGCTTGGAAAACAGGTGGTGAGATATTTCTGCACCAGGATTGTGAAGGATGGTAATGATATAAGAGTCCCTGCAAGACAAACCTTGTTTTGATGGTTTTATGCATTTTTTTCTCTTCACCAGATCATGATTCCATATGAAAATCGAACAAGTGAGGTGATGTACAATAAAATGAACATATCGGAGCTTAGTGCCATGATTCCACAGGTTGGTTGGGGATAACTGAAAAATTATTCTTTTAATATCTGATCTGTATAATTAAAACTGTCTTTAGTGTTCAGAGCAGCGTGTTAAAGAAATATTAGGAATGTGTATGCTCATTTACAGTGTATGTTCTTTTAAATACTGTTCCAACTCTAATGAGGATTGAGAACATATGTAAGGACAAAGTGCAATAGTTTCTAAGTTTTTAATAAGTAAAGCATTGAAAACATTAGTTTTAAAGGTACAGTTTTAAAGGTATTAACTTAGTTAATAAATCCTCTCTCTTCGTAATCTGCTTTAACCAGCCTTCTCTTTGTCATTGCAGTTTGACTGGCTGGGATACATCAAGAAGGTGATTGACACCAAGCTCTATCCTGAGCTTAAAGATATAGGTCCTTCAGAAGATGTGATTGTCCGTGTTCCCCAGTACTTCAAAGATTTATTCAGGATACTAGAAAATGAAAGGAAAAAGTAAGGATCCTATGATGGTTTCACCCATACTTTAAAGGGGACATCAAATGCTGGGCTTTTTCTATTTTCTTTTTCCTGACTTTCAGCTATTCTTGGAATCAAGTTCTCTAGGCAAACAGTCTGTTTGTTGTCATCTGAACAAGGATTTAGATATTACCTTGTGCACAGCAGGAGAATTCTCAGTTTCAACACCTTCCTTCTATGGTTAACACCAGTTGCATCTTTCCAGATGCATTCAGCATCTCTTATTGTATAGGGTCTTGTATCTGGTGAAATGCTTTACACCTGTAGAACACTATTGTAAAATGCAGGTAGCTCAGATTAAACATGGTAGATTTGCTCTACACAAGGAAGTAAGACAGCTTTGGACACTGATGAAAAAGTGATATTCCATTTGAAACATCCTTACTGACAACATCTAAGGGATTTCTGTGATAATTTGTTCTCTGAGGCATGTCATGGAATTTTAAAATAAATTTTGTTAAGGTGTTGTCTCCATATAGCAATCTTAGCTGATTGTACAGTATGGCCACAACAAAATGTTTTTCAGGAAAAACTCAAAGATTATTCCTATATTGTCAGTCTTTGTCTCTAGTGATGAAATTCTTACATTAATTCATGGTACCTGTAAAAATATCACACAAATCAAACAATTAGAAAAATAAAAATTACTGATTTGCCTACAGATCATCAAATAGCCTTTCTTTAAAAAGATTCATGTAAGTAGCATTACTGCCACCAATATTATTCTATTGAAGAAAGTTTTTAAAATTATTTGGGCTGTTCCTGCTTTCTAAATCAAAGTCTGTTACACCGGTGGGTATAAATGTGTGATTTAGAGGATGCATATCTAGCAAGATAACAGGGAATTAGTTATTCCCTGCATACAAATACACTTACATGCAAATATATTCTGTAACTACATAGTAAATACCTAGAGACTTTTCCCATTAGTATCTTATGCAAGGAAAATCTGAGTATTCAAGAGAAGTTAAGCCAGCCTGTGTGTTGTGGCAGAAGGAGGCTGGAGTAACGACCATAAATAATTGCAATGCCTGTCTTTAGCAAAGCTCAAGACCAGGTTTCTGACCCCACAGGTCAGGGGGAGAGGGTGAGCAGAAGCAGTTCCAGTATATTCACATTGCATACGTTATAGGTGTTAATGGATTAGGCATTTTCTGCCTAGTCTTATCCTAAGAAATTTGCATCATAAAATGTTAAAAATGGCAAATAGTGCTAAACTGAACCCAAGCAGGCTTCAAATTCTTGTGCGTAAAATGTATCCAACCAGTCCAGGCATGACAACCAAGATCATGTTTATCTATTAGGTGATAATGTTCATTACTTAAAATGTCAGTCTGCTCCAGAGGTAACCTTACTATCTGGCCTGAGAAAATTAGGAAATCATCTAAATGTGAACTCCTAACAATGAGGTCTCAACACTTTCCTGCAGAGTGAACCCTGGAAGCTTAACAAGGATATTTTCTTTTAGGTAATCTCATTTGTCATTCTCCATATGACATTTTAAAGATTTATTTAACGTAGACAACATGAATTTTATTTGTTACTGCAAATATCTAGACCTGAAATTCCTATAAAATCATTTCAAAATTTTAGGTTTATTTCAGTGCTTGTATTGGGAATTATCTTCTCATTATTTCAGGAGATGGAGTGTCATCAGGAAAAGCAGGTACTTTCACCAAGTTAATATTCTTTTCAGTTACAAGGCTATTCCTAAATGATACTTTTACTCCAGTGCCTTGTGTGTCCTCCTCCTTAATGAACACCCTGTTAGCCTGGGTACTGTTTAAAATGTCACAGAAAGATGGCTCATGCCCCAGTATTTTACCCAATGATCTGGAAAAGTATTTCTTGAAGTTTGTTTTAGGTGGAGGAAAGAATGGAGTGAAAATTAAATCTGGCTACAGAAGCAGTTTGTGTTGGAGGTGGCAAGTTGTATGGACTCAATCCTTGCATTAAAAATTTCTCCTTCAGAGAACCTGCTGAGCAATCTTGAATTCTGAAATCATTCATGGGGCAATTTTACGAGAAGAGAGCACATTGACAGGTGTATCATGAATTTAGCCGAATTTTACTTAACTGCATATAATCAAGTTACTGTGTGGAGCTTGAAACAGGTGCAGCAGCGTGGTCCAGAGGTTGGTCTGAAGTCCCAGGCCACGGCACTGCTGTGACTCCAGTCCAGGAGCTGGGTTCTCCATAATGAGCTGCGCAAGAAGCTCAGCAACCAGCCTGTAGGAGTTTCCATCAGCTGGGGGATAGCTAGCCTTAGTCATGTTAGGTGTTGAAGTCACACCTTTGTAAGAGGTCTTCAGGAATTCCTTCAGCTTTTTGGTGTACTAATTAATTTTCAATGGGATTTATCTCTATTACAGGAAGAAGAGGTGTATGTGTAGCTGTGATGTAAATGAGCAATGGCAGAGCTCCAGTACAGCTGTGCCATGTGAGGGGGGCGATAGAACTGGTACTAATTAGGAGCTTATATCCCTTCCCTGTTACCTGTGTGCTGGTTCTTTATGTGAACCATAAATAGGATACTCTAAATTGCGTCCTTTCTGGAGATCTTTGCAGCTGTTGAAAGAAGCAGCTTTATCATTCTCATAGATCTCAGAATGCATAATTAGTTTCATAGAATCATAGAATGGTTTGGGTTGGAAGGGACCCTATAGATCACCTTGTTTCAACACCCCTGCCACAGGCAGGGACACCTTGCACAAGGCTGGGTTGCTCAGAGCCCCCCTGTGATGACCCACCGTTAAGGGAAAAGGCAGCCTGGCCTTGAACACTTTCAGGGATGGGGCATCGACAGCTGCACTGGACAACCTGTTCAGTGCCTCATCTCCCTCACAGTAAAAAATTTCCTCCTAATAGCTGATAAATCTATCCTTTTTCAGTCTAAAGCCAGTCCCCCTTGTCGTATCACTATATGTCCTTGTAAAATGTCCTTCTCCAGATTTCTTGTAGGCCTCTTTTCCTTTGCTTTACCTTCCCATATCTTTGCAGTATGGGATTATTAATTGAGAAAGAACTCTAATTCATATAGCATATGAGGAATTTTCTTTAGAGATGGATGGAGGCACTAGATCTCTTTTCTGGTCTTAATCTGTGTCTGAAAAATTAGAGAAGTTACAATAATTTGTCTTGAATTAGTGCCTCTAGCAATAGAGGCAAAAGTTTTTCAGTACTTATAATTTGATTCGTGACTCAATTCTGAATACAATTTTCAAACAGATCTAAAATTTGTGAAAGAGATCATTTTCTCTAAATGTCAATTAATTTTTCCACCTATCTCATTTTAAATCTGTCCTCTTTAATTGCTACCATGTCTGTTGATTAGAATATCGCAAACTCACAGAGTTTTACATGAGCAACCTACTTTATTCTCAGACAGGACAGAAAGTACTTTAGCAAATATTCATAAGTACTGGTATAATTTTAACTGTCCCAGCAAACAATCTCTCTGCCACTTCCTTTGGGAGTGTGTGTCACAGTAAGGGTCATACTGGTTAAAAGTGAGCCTACACTTTCTGCAACAGGCATTTAGAAGTTAAAATAGAGTGTACTCTTCTGAAAGGTTACAACAAATGCTCTGGTCTCATCGAAAGAGCAGAGAGGATTTATGTTTTATTTGTGTACTGGATTTTGCTCCATGTGTAGAGATTAACTTCTCTGAGCCTTAGGGAACTGTGCAACTGGGATGAAAATCCCCCCAATATCTGCACTGTAGTAACTTTATCGGCAAAAAGTGCCAGTTTTTAAGCCAGCTGAAGATAACCAAATGATTTGAAGCTTGCATAGTTAGCTCAAAATGTAAAATAATCATCCCCCAAATAGGTAAACAAATTCAGATAAATTACTATTTTATTTTGTTTTGAAAAACAAACTAAAGCACACTGTGCTTCAAACACATGACAACAAACCCCTTCAATCTTTCCACCTGTTGCCCATCCCCCTTTAATAAGCATTCAAATGGAACCTGTTGTTTAATGCATGAAACATTCTGTGGATTCTGTTGTGGTTACAATCTGGAATTAAAACTGTCTCATCAGACAGCTTAGTTTTAGCACATGTCAGCCTTTTCCTTCACAAATTAAAATAATCCCAAATTAATTATATTTTCTGCAACTCTCATCTGCCTTCATTACTTATACTTGACACAAAAATTTCTGTATTCTTGTTGATATTACTGTCTTTCAGTAAGTTGCATTTTTGAGACCCAGTCTTTATGAATTTCAGTCTTTGATTCACTACTAGTTTGAGAGAGGTTCCTCAACTGAAATGTAAGGACAAACATTGCTGTGTGAAAACAAATACACAGAAGAGAGAATTGATTTTCTTTTTGGTGGTGATTAAGTACCAAATTGTAATACATAGTTGGTGTGTGCTAGTGATTTATTTAACTAAGGATTTAACCTAAGGCTTTTGATTGGAAACAAATCTTTACTTTTTAATCGGTGAGCTTTGTATAAATGCTGCAGAAGTTACCACAGCTGGATATTCTTCAGCTCTACTGAAATATCTGAGGGAGATTGTTGTGAGGTTTCTGGAGTTTGAGTCATTTACCAAAACAGTGAGAGATGAGTGCTTTTAGGGTGCTTCACTTGCCACTGAGTGAGAAAATTCCACATTGTCAGAAACTTGTTAAGGGAAAAATCTCAACTTTGTGGCATTTCTTGGGTTGAAATGAATTTTCAATGATCCTAAACATTATCTTAAAATCGTGTGATTATCTAAACAGAGATAACTATTTTGGCTTTTGTGACGTGTACTCTCTTATAAATGTACATTATTCATGCTAAAAAAAATCTTTTTCAGATATGTTTTACAATTATTGTGGGATTGTGGACATTTAGACGCACTTTAGAATACATCTGTGTACTGAAAGAGGGAAAATACCCAGTGTGAGAGATGCAGCAACACATCTTGAGCTGAAGGCTTTGTGTGGGTGGACTGGAACTTGGTTAGAGGCAAAACTGAAGTTATGTCTCAAGCAAATGCTGCTGTCAAGACAGCATGCCCACAAAGTGTATTTCCAAGCTGTTATGATTCAGAGATGTGTCTCTGAGTGAAAGTAATGCAGCAACAGCTGCATTGCCCCACACTTATGGCAGTGGGAGATTGCAGAAATGGGATTTTTAGAGATGGGGGCGTTGTTCAGACAGTCCATAACAGCACCTTTGGTTGCATAGAAGCCATTTTCCTACCTACAGAGAAGTCTGTGGCCTGTCAAAAATGTTATGTTTTCCCAGTGGGGAACAAATAACATTTGAATATCCTAGCTTTGAAGCAATGACTATCCTTGAAAAATATGTCATGTATAAAAAAAGATGAGCATAATAAGTATAGGCCATTGTTGGTCTTGTTTTGAGACTGCTTGAAGTTGAATTGCACATTTCAGGGTGCACCTTTAGCTTGTACACCCACTGCTGAACAAGGAGAGAGATCAGTCTAGGCTGCATAAATCCTCCAGTCAGGTGCCCAAAGTTTTAGAAAAGAGGCATGGATGCTAGATCTCCTGGGAATTTTAAACAAGCTCTTCCTTGATCTCTCAGCCTCAATTCTGATAAGATTTTTGTTACCCACACTCCTCTTTTTTGGTATTTCAATTATCCATATGACAAAATAGGAATGGTAACACTTTAATAACTTTGTGAATAGTAGAAGTTTTCAAAGCATATTGATAACTTCTAATGAAAGATACAAATATGAGATAATGAGAGTGTATATGGGATGGACTGTTCTCTGTTCTGTTACCATTTATGTGCCCTACTAATGAGGGGAGATAACATTCACTTTGATCTACAAAAGGAAAAAAAGTTAATCTCTGGATAGAACTTTGATGCAATTATTATTATAACATAGTTCTTGCCACTTCTAATGAAATTGAAATCTGTCTTTTGGAAAAAAACCACCTAAAAATGACATACTAGGTGATAGACCTCTTATAAATTATCCCTAGAAGATGATTATCATGGGGCAATTATATATTAAATGGCTGCAATCATACAGATTCTCCTGTGTAATTGGGATTTGTTAATTTGGCCAACACTTGTTAATTTTTAAGATGAAATTTTCACCATTCAGATAAAATGTTTATAGAGCTATTTCTGTGAGTGCTTTGTGGTACATGATATGTGTTTACATGTCTGATAAAAATATGCCTGATTTAACAGGACTCTTGCCAATTACCTGGTATGGAGGATGGTTTATTCAAGGTTATTTAACCTCAGCAGACGTTTTCAGTATCGGTGGCTGGAATTTTCTCGGGTAAGTTATGCTTTCATAGCATTTACAAGGGTCCTAGTTTTCACACTTGTTGGTTTCTCTTATAGTTGCTTATACCTTTGCAAAACACAGAATGTTTTCCATCATGAATAAATTTCTTGAATAAACTTTTTTCTTTTTTTTAAAGACAACCTCTTAAACAATTGACATACATATTTTTGTGTATGACACTAAGACATTTATATGACACTAACATGACACTAAGACAAAAAAGTCTTTTAGATGATGTTAAAGAGGTTTTGAAACCTCCTCTTTAAATAACTAAGTCTTCTTTTGCAGAAACTTGAATTAGGTTGTGTGGGCTGTGACATTCAGGCCAAACCCTTTTAGACCAAAATCTAAACTTTCTGAAAACTACTGTTTGCTCTTGTGTGACTACAGGTCTAGTGAAACTGAAGTCTAGGATTTCACTTTTTTAAAGCTTGCTCAAAGCTCTCCCATGCTCTAATGCAACATTACATGAGCTCTAGCACAAGGATACCCAGCCATTTCTACAGAGATGATCAGATGCCTTCCAGCCTGGGGTTGCAGAAGAGCCAGAAAACTGCCACAAGTTGTGAGAGCAGAACTAATTATCTGTTCAGTACTGTGGGCATTTATGTAAAACACATATGTTTGATTTAGTGAACCCTGAAGAGAAAGCCACCTTGGTAATCATGTGGGCAGTGTGAGGGCTCCTTAAGGAAACCAAGGAGGAAACTGAGACTGAATGGTACTTTGTCTTGTGTCTGAGCCACTTTGGATGGTGAACTTTGTTTGCCATTATGAAAATTGGCTGACAACAGGAGACTGGCATGGTGCAGGAGGTGTGGGTGTTTTGTCCTCCCTGGTGAGGCATGCAAGGGACTAATTAAAGAACCTGTACTTGAGTAATACTGGAATAGTTCTGAGTAGATCACATACCTAAAAATAAACTCCAATAGCTTGATGGAAACTACACCGGAAAGGCAGCCTCTTGCAATTCTGAGATCAAATTCAAAATAGTCTTGTTAAAGATGCTATTTTCTTCATGTAAAATATGAGAAACTGGCTGCCAGAACCACAGTGACAAGTTTGTAGGTGTCCCCTCCTGGGACATTCCTTTCTAGTCAAGTAAAATAGATTGATGCTGACTATCAGCCTGTCTGTAGCATAATACTGAGTTACACTGAGTTACATAATGGCCAGAAAAATCTTGAAAGGAAGCATTAAGCTTTGGATACTGTGCATTTCAATATGGTAACTGGCTGCTGTCACATCTCTGGAACATAGAAGCTTAGGGAGAAATCTAATTCAAAGTGATTCAGTGCTTATTAAGAATCTCATCAAGTCTGTCATAGAATTACAGAATTGGTCAGATTGGAAGGGACCACAGTGGGGTCATCTGGTCCAACCTCCCTCCCTGCTCAAGCAGGGCCATCCTGGAGCAAATGGCACAGGATTGTGTCCAGATGGTTCTTGAACATCTCCAGTGAAAGAGATTCCACACCCTCTCTGGGTAATCTGTGCCAATACTTGTTCACTGCCCAGGGAAGAAATTCTTCCTCATGTTCAGGTGGAACTTCCTGTGCATCAGTTTCTGCTTCTGGTCCTATTGCTCAGCATCACAGAAAAGAGCCTCCAAAAGGCTCCATCTTCTTGGCACCTCCCCTTCAGGTACTTTTAAACAGTGATGAGCTTTCCTCTCAGTTGCCTCTTCTCAAGGCTGAACAGGCCCAGCTCCCTCAGACTTCCCTCATAAGAGAGATGATCCAGTCCCTCCATCCTTGTTTCCCATCACTGGACCCACTCCAGGAACTCTGTGTCTGTCTTGTCCTGAGGAGCCCAGAACTGGACACAGCACTCCAGGCACGCCTCAGTGGGGCTGAGTGGAGGGGCAGGATCCCCTCCCTGACCTGCTGGCAATGCTCTGCCCAGTGCACCCCAGGATCCCACTGGCCCTCTTGGCCCCCAGGCACTGCTGGCTCATGGACAGCTCAGTGTCCACCAGGCCCCCCAGGCCCTTCTCTGCAGAGCTGCTTCCCAGCAGGTCAGCCCCAGCCTGTGCTGGTGCCTGGGGCTGTCCTTCCCCAGTGCAGGACCCTGCATCTGCCTTTGCTGAATTTCAGACCCTTCCTCTGCCCATCTCTCCAGCCTGCCAAGGCCCTTCTGAAGGGCTGCACAGCTCTCGGGGGTTTCAGCCACTCCTGCCAGCTTTGTGCCTCACTGAGGAGGCCTCTGCCCCTTCCTCCAAGTCACTGATGAATAACTTAAACAATACTGGCCATGTAAATGGCTGTGAAAGCTTACAGCACAGTAAAAGCAGTGAATCAGCAGTTCACTCCGGTTATCTGCCCCTGGGACCTGGAGATGGAGGTTTAGTTGAGTGAACTCAACAGCAGCAGCTAATAGTTAATAGCTAAAGTTAATTGGAGTAAGCAGCTCAGTGGAACAGACTTCACAGGTAAATAGAAAGGACATGAGGAATGAAGTCCAAGGCATTGGACTAGTCTATTGTTGAACGGCTTTGTCCAGTCCGAGGAGAGAGAGCTAGAGGCACTTTAGGATCGTAAGGAAGACTCACCAACCCCTTGCCAGGTGAATGAATAAAACATGGAATTACTATGAAAAAGACATGACCATGAGATAAATCAGTGACCCTTAAAGGAAGGGATATATTTTATACATCCATTGTTTCGTTAATTCAGTCAGCCTCAACCATCACAAGCAGACTGATTTTTTTCACCAGATTCTCATTTTCTATTGGTAGCTTTTATACCTTGTCTGTAGAAATCTTGGCACCAGGGCCTCAAATCTTTGCAAGGAGAAGGAAAAATACATGATGAGACTTTAAAAAAACTTCAGGTTTAGAAATAGGACAAATAGGACAAACCTGCTGACTCTAGAGAAAGTGCTTAGAGTACCACATCAGCAACTATCAGCAGCTCCTCTGCAGTGGCACTTTGAGACCTTGTAAATGTGCAGTGGCACCTGGGGAAAAGGCCGGTTAATTGTGTCGTGAAGCTCTGAATTGACTGGGAGGGCTTGAAACCTGCTATTTATAGCCACTGTTACTACCTGAAGTACAGTGTTTTAGAGTGGTACATTAATATTAGGAGGACCATTTGAGGGAGTTCCTGTTTGCTGTTGTAACATAAATATCAATAAACCAGCTGTGAAACATAATCTATTCCTCTCAGCTCTATTTTTATAGGTCTCACAGCCCGTGCTGTCTTTATGTCCTCCTTACAGTCAAGCCTCCCTCAAAATAATGATAATTATTATGTTGAAATAATAGTATGTCACAGTCTAAAAGCCAGCTCTGTCTCCTGACTATTTCTATGGCTGATGCATACTCACAGCTTTTGGAAGGAATTTCAGGCTCTGATGACTAATGCCATAACTCCCCTTCTTCCCCCTGCATCAGGGAAAAGTGCTGTTGTGGGTTTACTCTGACCCCAGAGAGAAATTTTATTCTCTTTTTTTCTTATATTTTTTGAGTGTTTTGTTGTGTTATATATAAAGGTTGAAGAATTTGGAAAAGGAGTTGATTGCCAAATTTGGCTCCTTTTAGAAAAAATATCGCTTTATTATGTATTGGTTTGACTAATAGGGTTTTCTTTCAGAAGCAGAGTACTCATTGCCATTGAAAATCTATTACTGCATATACAGTTTTAATAAAAAGCATTTGGAAATGCAATTCACTGGTGTATTTAAGTGTGAGTCATTGATTATGCTTAATTACAGACAATATGATAGGGAAAATCAATCTTTGAACTACCAAAATATCTCACCTTCAATAGCTGAGGGTTAAGCTGCTGTGGAATTTTCCAATGAAATCTTTTCCTATTGGAATAAGACAAATCCAAACCCTTCAGTTTTGCTGGACGTTTAATCTTGTGCTCAAAGGAGGAGAATAATTGGAAAAAGAAAGGGCTCAGAAACTGCAAAATTGGTACTTAAGAGGCTTTTAGAATCTGTGAGAGGCCAAAATCCCTATCCCACCTGCTCTGGTCTGATGCTGACTATACTCTGCCTTTACTCAGCTTTCAGGTGTTAACTGCTGGACTGGGATTGTGCTTGTTCTCTGTGGAAAAGCTTAAAAAGTTCTTTAAGTGGAAAGGGGACACTTTGAACCTTAAAAATAACAAAAGTTTCTTAAAATAGCACTGATTATTGCTCACATGGACTCATCTTCTATCTTGTTGTCTACAGGATTTATTTACACAAATTACATCTTGATGAGCAATGTAATGTTAGCTAGGAAAGCACCCACAGTAACAGCATTCTTCCTGTGAGAAACAGAAACCAAGGCAGCAAATGCTCTTGAGTTTTGTTTTGCCTTGTTCCTTGTTGTGTTGACCATTCTTGACTGTTTCTTTTGAAGCTCATTTATGGTGACATCACCAGAGCCTGAAATAAATAAATTATATGTATTTAATACCGCTGCTTTAGTAAAATATGCAAGTTGTTCTACCAACATCTTTCTACTGCAACAGAGAGTGATTCTTTTATTTTTTGTGAGAGACAAATATATTCAGTGTTCTTGATGATTCAAACCTCTTTTCTCCTGAAAGTGCTCTTTTTGGGAAAGGAACAGAAAGCAACTATTTCACACAAACTGCTGCAAAAGTAGTTGGACAGGTAAATGACAAAATGGTGTGGACATGTACCCATCTGTGTTAGATGTCATTAGTTCATGACAGTGGAAGGTTCTGCAGGAGATGTTTCACAAGGACTAACCCAATTTTCATGAGGATAATCTCCCTAGGCTTCTCACCCTGTCAGAGGAGAGGCAAATGTTTTCAGGAGATATCTCACAGCAGGGTTTTTCTAGAGGAAATTGTCTCTCTACTTAACACAGAAAGCATATCAGAAAGCATAGTAAAAAGTTAGCACTAATTCTCTAAGCCTAGTCTCTCTAAGTCGCAGCTACCATTGTACTATTCTTAAGTTTAAAACCTTACAGGTATTTTGTGGTGGTCAAAATATTTGTCATAGCATTGGATCAAAATAGAAATAACTGTAGAGTATCATTATTGTTTCCTTTTGGTGCCTTTTTAACAAATATGCTTTGGCCTATACTGCGTGTGGCTTCTTCTTGAACAGTATGATGTTATGACCTAATACATGTCGCCGTCAACAGGTGATCCATGGGACTACAACTTTGCTGCCTCAGTGGGATAAGTGTGTGGACCTTGTAGAAAATGCCCTCCCCTACGTTGTGGGTAAGATGTTTGTGAAAGCCCATTTTCAAGAAGACAAGAAAGAGATGGTGAGTCCTCTGTGCAGTCTCTGAAAATTTTCAGTTAGTGGTTTCATTCTCACAAATTGCCTCTGATGTTAGAACAAAGTTTAAAAAGAGATAAGATTCTTAAAAATTATTTAATTGAAATAAAAAAGACCAAAGCACGAGGAGAAAATTAAATGAACTTGAAGAAATATTACCTTTCTGTACATCTGGGCACTGCCTCTTCTCTCCATCTGCAGTCCTTCAGACAAAAAAGCAGCCAGTTCAAAAACAGGTTGAACGCTGTTAATTTATGTAAATAGTGACAGCCAGGCTGTGCAGGAACAGAGTGAAGGGTTTTGATAATAAATGGTTTAGTATAGCTAATATAATTTATTATAGTAAAGTTTTTACTGACTAATCAAAAAACTGGTTGAGATTTCTCTGCTTTAGGACTACCCTTTGAAAGCTGTGACTGCTACACTTGTAATCTGAGCAAAAAACATGTGACTGATGTCTGACCCCGTTACTCCCAGATTCCCAGCAACACAATTGACTCCAATAATTCCAGGCTTGTGCATCAATGAAAAGAGTTTATTTTGAGCAGAGTTGAACACCTTTACAGGAAACATCGATAGGTGAAACCATATTGGTTAAGTAAAGACAAACAAGGGACTGATTGGTGAAAGAAAGGAAACAATCCTCTGAAAGTGAAACATCACATACAACTGCAGGTGCAAAACATTGTTGACAATTGTTTTTCATTCCCTAGGAAATTTCTCACACAACACAGTCTGAGAGAAGTTGCTTTTGTCAGGCTTCTGCAACTCCCCCCAGGCCAAGCCTGGGAAGAGCTGCAGGGCTCTCAGGCTCTCAGCCTGTGTGCAACCACATGACCAAAATTAAGGGAAGCTGAGAGCCACATACCACTGAGACTTTATGTTTGTGATTCAGATCTTTTCTGCTGAACAGTGGAAGGAAATATTCTTCCACACCTTTGAATCTAGAGAGAAGTTCATCCTCATTCTAAAATTTCAACAATAGCTGTGTTATCACTTCTCTCAATAACATCAAATAATTAATTACCCTTCACAATAATCTGTGACTTATTTTCAGTTTATGTTTTCATATAAGGTTTTCCAATATCTGCTTTTACAGCCATTGATTTTTCCAGCAGTAATCAGTTTTAAATTGACTCATTTAGTCATTGAACTTAGCTCTCCATGCAGGAGAGGCACAACCATTTAGGAAACATGACATGGCACCCTGTGCTGGCAGCAGCCGCTCTGTGAAAGTCCTGCACTGCCCTGGCTCAGTAGCCTGAGTTTGCCTGTTGGACTTTATCTGCTTGGACTGCTTTCTCAGGGAAGGATTCCATTTTAGAAAGCACACACTTATTTGACTTGTCCAAATCTTTGTTATCTGTTTCCCTCTCAGGTTCTGCATTTCTTTTCATATTTGTGTTCATCTGGAGTTTCCTCTCTGAGATACAGCTTTTCAGTCCCCTTTTTCTTGATCTAGTTTTTAATGTGCTGTTTGGCCATTTTGTGGCAAAAATATGCCAGGCATATGTTATCCTGCACGAATAAGTGGGAAGAGTAGGAGTATAAGAAATGTACACTTTATGTAGGGGATGGACACTTTTTCGTGTTTGCATATGTGAGGAAAAATTATGAGAAGTAGATGGAGCAGAGACTGGTTTCTCTTGAAATGCGAGTTAATTAGAATATTTCTTAGTATGCACATTCCTTGTAGACCAAAGCTTTGGAAAATTATCAAGTCTGAATTCACAGTAGCATCCGTTGTGAAAAATGCATATAAAATTCATAGTGTAGGTCACAACATTCAGTCTTAAAATTAACAACCCATGGAGATAAAATTACATACAGATGAAATTCATTGCATTTCATTTAGAAGTGTGCTTTTCAAGATAATAATTTGTGGTGTTATAATTTTCATGTCACCGGTTTTCAGTTCTATTTCTCTTTCTTAAGCACTAAGAAAGCATGTGAGTAATGTGCTCATTGGTACAGGTGGTTTTTTTTTTGTTTGTTTTTGTTTTGTTTTTGTTTTTTTTTCTGGCTTATGGCATATATCTGTCTATGTTAAGCAAATCCTGAATTACGGATAATATGGATTCTTTCCCACCCCATGTTTTGTGATTGATGTTTCATACCTTAGCTACTCCTTTTATCAAGAAAGACATTATTTGTGTCTAAATATAGCACTGCTTCTAACTCAGAGTGCCTGCAGTGTTTTTTACAGATACGCCTGAGCAGTTTCAGTAATAACTTTGATAGCAGGAATAGGTTTCTGCCCCTGCCCCCTGCAGATACAGCTGCTGCATAAAGCCTAAGTATACACCAGGGCCCAGCTGCAGAGCTTGAGTTTGAACTTGTAACCTCCAAATCCAAGGACTTCACCTCATTAGTGAGCGAAGTTAATTGAGTCAGTGCTCTGTCATCAATATTTGTAAGTTAAGCTATTTCCTGGGATGCAGTTTGCTGTGAATGTTCACTCTTTAGTCATATTTAATGCTAGACCTGCTCCGGTTGACCCATATTGCCTCTAAAAATAAGAAAATATTTTTTGAAAAGGGTAGGAAAAAATGAATAATCCAAGGAACTTCACTACATTTTTTCTGACTGCACAAATAAAGGACAGTTCCAGATTAAAATATTCATCTGATACATTAATGATTATTTAGCTAAAAGCAATGTTACTTTTGAGGCTTTAGTCCCTGTTTTTAATGACATTTCAGATCTAATAGATTTATAGAATAAGATTATACAAATCTCTGCTGCTTGACGTTTTCATTATTTTTGAATATAACACAACTGATAACACAAAGTTCCAGTAAGTCTTCATCTAATGGATATCTGTCATGTCTTGTGCTGTCTCTGGTTTGTGCTAAAGGACTCAGGCAATGTCTGGATCCCTCTCACTGCCTCATTCTCACAGCATTCCCCATGTCTATCTGTCATGGGGTTCATCTGCTGATGTAAATAGAGGCAGCTGGTTGCATGCACTTTCCTGGGCTGCCAGACAGATCAATAGGAATGAGGGCTCTTTAGACTCATATAATGCATATCTTAGCCATTATATTTCTTGTTTTCTGTCATTTCAGGGTTTTCTTACTGTGCATACTCACCGAACAGTCCTATTATTATTTTTTTTTACTTGCTTGAGATGTGGTCTTGGCTTTGCAGAGGTGTCTGAAGAAGGAGCTGAGATGAAGTGACTGTGGGCTTTCCCAGTTTGGACAGATCCAAGCTGTCACTGGTGGTCCAGGACCACAGAAGCAGTTAAGGCTGCTCAGTGGTGTGAGCCAGGGCCTCCCTCCCTGCAATAAATAAAGGGTAGCAATGCTCCACAAATGCAGCTAAATACAGGCTAAATATTTGGATTCTGCTTCGTATTTGGATCATGATGCTGTCAGTCCAAATTCAGTTCTTTGCCAGTATTAATAAGGTGTGTCTCAGCCTCACATAAACCAAACCAGGCCACAGACATTCTCTCTGCAAGAAAGGCTTCATTGTGCAAATGCCTTTCAGCTGGCTCCTTCTGCATGGGCCAGTGATCTAGAACCTAAGGGACAGAAATCTCCCCAAAAGACTGCAAATCTCTCAGTGTTTTTATGATTTCAAGATGGGTATTCTCATAAATATGACATGAAATGATTAGCAATGAACAGGGTGTGTGATACCAGAAGGGAAAGAAGATGGGAAAAAAATTACCTTCAGAAGTGTCTTAGTCTGGAGAAAGCAGAAATTAGCCTTCAAGAAAGGACAGCAGATACCATCTGATCTGCAATCATTTGCAGTCTAACCAAGTCTGTCACTCCTACATACACCAAACCCTTCCTTACAATGATTCTGCCATGATATATTTTACTGGGGAGGGTTTTACTAAATATTTTGCAGATGGAGGAATTGACTGAAGGAATTCGCTGGGCTTTTATTGACATGTTAGAAAAGGAAAACGACTGGATGGACTCTGAAACGAAAAGAAAAGCTCATGAGAAGGTAATAAATATAAATGTTGAATAAGTAAAATTCTGTTTTAATAAAGATTTCACTTGAGTGATAACAGTATGTCATGGACTGAATTTGCACTTCTGGTTACTTATTGATCATTTTGTTTGTGAAGGGACACATTTGTTTTTCTGGACACCGATCCATCTGAGCTCCTGATTCTCTGCAGAAGTTATTTTTCTTACCTTGCTCTTCTTCCCTTGTGTCCACCTTTCCCTATCTGGCTCTGGCTGAGGTAGACTATGAGCTTATTTCGGATTTGGCTTTTTTTGACAAAGTCTTCACCTTGACTAGGACCCCAGGGACACACCAATCTACAGACAGAAAACAGAGTCTAAAACACTTGTGAGAGCTGAAGGTATTCACTGAGAAGGTAGAGGATCCAGCCTAGAAGGGGATATGAGAATAATTCAGGTTTCATAGTTTTTCCAGTGTTGTGGTGGGAGGCCTAACTTGAGAGCTGTCTTTTGAGAGTGTAATGGCAATCTTAGCTGAACATCCAGTTCCTGACAGAATAATGCCAGTTATGAAGTGTTATAATCAAGGATGGCGTTACTGGTCCCGATTGCTTTCACATAAAGTCACAATGAAATGCAGGAAGCAAAGGTGAAGGCAGGAGGGTGTACTCAAAACCTTCTTTTCACTCTATTCCCACATTTACAGCATGTGATGAGTGGAAAGGAAGATTGTCCAGATGCAGAGCTCTGCCCCCAGAGCAGCAATTGGAGGGGGATATATAAAAAGACAGGTGGAAGGCATTGTGTAGATCTGTGTCTTATTTGTTGAGGCAATGGAATATCAGTGAATTAGTAAGCACCCTCTTTGAATAAACTGACAGGCAAGTGCAGCTGAACTGTTCCTGCTCTCTGTGCTTGAATAAAAATAGCAGTGTTTTGATTTAAAAGCAAACATGGCCTTCAAAGGTTTGTAGTAATTCTAATGAAAAGGCTGTTGAGCCATTTTATCACTGGAAAGATTTAAATTCCATATGCAGACCATTTACATTTTATACAGTAATGCTCTTTGTATATGTGCAAATGAAATAGAGCTGCATAAATGCACCGATAAACTCTATAGCAAGAGAACAGTAGTAAAATGACATTTATTTCCTGCTAACTTGGTGGTAAATGGGCTGCAGGTTTTACTTCTTACTGGCTGTTATGTTTTTTTTACTAGAAATACCCTTAGAAATATAATGATCTGTAATTTAGATATTTGTTAAAATTCATGCAGAATAAGAGCAGGAAGATTTCCTAATGATTTCCTTAATAAAGATAGTTCTATATAACAACCTGCTTAATGATTTTTTTCAAAATTTGTACCTGCCTTTCAGCAGGGAAACCATACAGACATTGCCAAAACCCAATGAACTCCTAAAAAATGCTCTCCCTTTCTGATTATTAGGAGGGTTTTCATCAGAAGGTAGGCTAGATCTTTGGTGGGTAGAGATGGCTGTTTCCCTTTGTTGACACATTTTGGAAGCACACGGCACTCTGCTCCCAATTTAGACACATCATTGAAGTTAGTGGAGTGAGTCTGGGCTGAGCAATGCACGACAAACTAAATTCCATAAGTAAAACAAAAATAATACTACAAGCCATAGTACTATCAAATGAACAGCCAGTGGTTTCAAATCATTCTCACTGAACTGAAAAACCATTTCATAGTTTTCTGACATAGGAACCAGGTCAAACTTGTGAGACAGGAGTGTTGTGTAATGCCTTAGATACTGCAGCAACAATTATGTGGTACGACTTACGTCTACAAGTTTAAGTTCAGATTCACAGAAATAGCTACTTGGCTGGAAGGAAAGAGACTAGAGAGACATTTGGTAGATTTCCAGACATGGAGTGTGTGCATGTTTATTAAATATTATTTATTGTTAATGATAGATCTTCTGTTTGTCCTGGAACTCTTGGATGAGCATGTTTTTAATTCAAGAAATAGATTCATTACATGTAGGGTCAGATAATTCATAGGGGAAATCTAAGTTTTATAATACAACAGAACCTTCAAAATCTGTTACACTGTTCTAATTAAATCTCATGAGTCTATCACTTTCTGCTGTTACTTTTTCAATACTTAGGCTTTAATAAAGCAGCACAGACAAGCATGAATTTTATGAGGGAGATTGGCTGGTTAAAAAAACCCCAGTATTACTTTATTGTTGAGATCTGTAAAAGTTGCATTTCAATAAATGTCATCCACATGCTGGACTCTGCACCCAGGATGGAGAAATGCCAGGCACCAGATATAAACTAGGAGAGAGAGGGTGCAGGGCAACAGCTAGGGACTTGAGGGTTGTCTGGTTTGGAGAAAAGGAGGCTGAGGGGCCACCTCTACATCTTCCTGAAGTGGGGAAGTGGAGAGGGAGGTGCTGATCTCATCTCCCTGGGGTCCAGCAACAGCATGTGTTGGGAATAGTTCAAAGCTACTTCTTCATGAGAGGCTGGGCTGGGCATTAGGAAGCTTTTCTTTACCAAGTGGGTGGTCAAACACTGGAACAGACTTCCTGGAAAGGTGGTCGATGGCCCAAGCTTGTGCTTAAGAGGCATTTGGACAATGCCCTTAACCAGGTGCTTTAACTTTTGGTCACTCTGAGGTGGTCTGGCCATTGAGACAAGATGTTCTTCCTTCCAACTGAAATCTTCTAATTCTATTTTATCAATTAAGTAAAGAAAGGAAGCTATTAGTAAGGTAAAGGATCTTTTAGTCTTTTATGTTTTCATCAGTAACTGTTACATTGTTCCTGGTAGTAGTGCAGACTGGAGGTTCTGCCCTAAGTTCCATGGCAGAACTGTATCCTACATGGAAATGACTGATTCAGATATTTTGTCCATTCTCTGTATTTTTAATCTCATTGCATTTTTGAAATGTTTATATGCTCTGAAAAGAAATTAACTGCAGAAACCTGATGGTGGTTTTGTTTACTGTCCATGCTCCATGTGATCTATTTAATTTGCCTTTAGTTTTTCTTTAATTCCAGGCATATTTGGGTCATTAACAAATTTTTTTACTCTTTCCTGAAAGAAGAAGAGGGTAATTGTTTTTTGGGATCTGGGTGTCTTGATAATGAGCTTAGAGAGCCTTGTGGTGATTGTATCTTTAGATGACAACATTGTAATGTAAAGGACATGGCAGGTTTGAAAGAGAATTAATTGCAAATCCTCTCTGTGATTCAGATACTCACTGTTTCATGTGTTTTCTGCTTCCTGTTTTCTGACTGATGCCCACCTTTCTTTTCTGCTTGACTGAGGCCAAATTTGTATACCTTGCTGTCAGCCTGATGCTTTGCAATCAAAGGAACTATTGACCTCCAAAGGACTTACAAAAGACCCTCTGGTAGAAACTATTCTTGAATTTTGCTTTGGGCAGCTTGTCAGCTCTATCTAATCACTGTCTGTGACTCTTTGTGTCTGTCCTGTTGTTTTATGTTACTCAAAGGGGACGCTACTAATTTGATGTTAAAAGGATCAAATCTACTCCATGTGACACAGGGAACAATTGTCTTGCAGCCTTGATATCTGAGAATAATCTCTTTAGCCCTTGTATAGTTTGGAGTTAAGGTTTGACATTCCTTTTTCAACAAAACAATAAAATGAGATAACATCTAATAATTTACCTCTCTCCTCCCTTCATTCCTTTCTCTCTGTGATGGAAAGATGAATTTAAACCAGACCATCTAAAAGCCAATCTTGCAGAAAAGGTTTCTAACAGAGTTAGGTGACTGCCTTCACGTGCAGTTCTCACCTGGCTCTCTGGATGGAGCTCACGCTGCTTCCAAAGGAGCTCTGAGTCTGGGAGAAGCGCTCGGCTCTGTGCTGTCGTGATGTTTTCTCCTGTCCTTACTTCTTTGCAAGCCCTTCTTTATTGTACCATATTTGACTATTATCTCAAATTTGCTTCAAGTTAACCCCCCGAATTTTCAATGGAATGCTCTGGTCAACAAACAAACAAACACCCCAAACGGGTTTCTGTTCTTGCCCTTTTAGTCTCTGTTCTGTAAGGGCCATTGCATTTTGCCCTTATTTGCAGAGCAGAGAAATTAGTCAGTTGGGTGCAGCTCCACGGGTGTGTCTGGCACCACTCTTCAAATGTGTGTTCTGTGGGTTACCCACGGCCATGTCACAACCTCTGGGCAGACTGCAGGGGTGGGGGGACAGAAGGGAGACCCTTTTGTTTTCCTTACAATGAAGGTGCAGAATGCAGCCAGCTATGGTGGCTAAATGGTATTGACATCTGTGTTTTGGCATGGTGGGCTACAGGGAAAAGGGGGAACCCACAACTGAAACTCCATTGACGTAAATTTTGGGATGAGGGCTCACTTCTTTAAAATGGTAATTTATTGCTTCTGCTTTTCAAAGGATAATTCAATGGAAGATCGCCACTGACATGTTAAATTATTCCCACTCCTGGGCAGGAACCATTATTTTATTAATCACTATTTTACCTTCCTAAAGTGCCCTTTGTTCTTGGGTTTAACTGGAGGCTTGAAAAAAAGACATTTTTCTTAAATTCTGCAATTCTCTTGTAAAATATCCTGTTAGGCTATGGCACAGGAATAACTTCCTATTTGGAAGTTAGGGGTTTTTTTTGCTTTGCAGTACTATTTTTAAAGCATGGATGATAAGCCAAAAAAGAGCTTGTTATTCCTCTAGTAAGATTTTTCTGTAACATTATTAACCTCCTTAAGTCATGGAGCACAAATCCCAAGGTCACTGTGCAATCATTTGGCTCCTGAACTTGCCTGCTGCTTTGCTTTATTTCTAAGGAAGTTGTATATGCAACATTTGTTTTCTCCACATCTCTGCATCTGAAGACTGAGTCAAGAGGAGCACAGGAAAATATCAGGACCATGCCTAGCTATAGGTGGCTCTCTCAGGCAGTGTTAGGTACCTTTGTTTAGCCTACAGGGCTTGTTCTGCAGCTTCAGAGAACTACAGCAAACCTCCCCAGACAACGCAGTGTAATTTGGGCCAATAGCCCTTAGGAAATCAAGAGCCATCTGTACAAGCCCTGATTTTGCAAGGCGTAGGTACTTTAAAGGAGGTAGGTGTCTGTGGGTTATCCCACTGAACCCATTTGTTTCCCAGCCAGAACTTGCTGGCCCTATCCAGCCCTGCAGTCAACTAACTGAGCTGCAACCCCCTTTCTCAGTTCTCCGTGGTCTCTCTGTCTTCAATTTGGGTGATTTCACTATGGCCATGACAGTTTTACTACTGAGAGCAGAGTCCAGTGTGTGCTTCAGACAGTGGCCAAACAGTAGCAGATGTTTAGAGATGAACGTAAGGACAGGGTGAGCATAAAGGGACACATTCCCACTGTCCTTTGCTGGCCTCTGACAAACTGCAGCTCGCTTGCTTCCTGAGCCAGAAGTGGTTTTTTTGTATTCGTATTTGTATTTATTCACGTTTTCCTGCTGTGGGTTTGACTAATGACTTTTTGAACTCACAACAATTCTCATCATCCACAGCTTCCCAAAGCCATGAGTCCCACTTCCTCACTGTGTTCTGTGAGTAAAAAGAATGTCTTTTTGCTTGTCTGAAAAATGTCACCTTCTACTATGTTATGGTAGTGCAGAAACCAGAGAATCATCATAGCCTGTTCTCTTTTTGTGCTCACTCTTGCTTCTGTGGAGTCTTGGCACAGCAATACATGCTGGGACAATGGAGCCTCCTGCTTTTCTTCACATGGCCTGTCCAAGGCATGCACTAGATACAGTTCTGAAAAATAACAGTTAATTGAGATCTGAGGCAAAGCCAGACAAAAAGGCCATGCACCACAGCTTCAGGAGCTGAAATTAATCTTGCTTAATGCCAAGCTACTTTTGCACAAAGATGACAAATCATCCAGTCTTGAAAGTGGTTACTGGGTGCTCTGCAAAAATTAAAAATGCCTTTTGAGTCTTGTGGGGTCTGTGGACCCATCCTATGAAAACTAATGCAAAAATATGACTGTGGAACCAGACCTGAGACTCAGTGCCTCTGATTTCAACGGCTATTTCTACAATGAAAGCCAGCACAAAACTGATAGAACAGTAATTGGTAAAAGAGAGGGAAGGAGTTTCAAAACTAAAGCTTGCAAGACACCTTTTACATGTTCCTTGAAGGTGACTTTATATCTTTGCTACAAGGATGTCAGCCAACTTCACAAAGTGTAAGACTGCCTCAGAGCACTCATAGAAACTGCTAGACATACTTCAGAAGAGCTAAGAAAGGTGGGAGAAATTTCCCAAGGCTGTAATTGCAGTTCGACACTTCATTCCTGTGCAAAAGCCTATAGGGGTGACTGCTGACTTTCTAATTTACTGGTTTTACTGGAAAGTTTGATTCAGATATTCTTGAAACAACCTTGCTATTTCTAAACTGGGGAGTGTACTTTTCTTGAGCACCAATTAAACCTTAGCCACACTCCTCCTTTGTGGAAATGAGCATTCTGAAATTAGGGTAGTCTCTGGATACAAAAAAATTGAGGGTGTGGTTGTATTGTAGTAGTTGCATTGCAGGGAGCAGTGAGCAAATCTTCTCATAAGGTTAAATGTATCACATTTTAACTCTTTTCAAACATTCTGCATTAAATATATCACTAGGAGTTTATTTCCCTGGCTTAACTCATCTCTCACAAAATCACAGAAGGGTCAGATTGGAGGGGACTGCAGTGATGTCATCTGGCCCAGCCTCCCTGCTCAAGCAGGGCCATACCAGAGCACATGGCACAGGATTGTGTCCAGACGGTTCTTGAACATCTCCAGTGAGGGAGACTCCACACCCTCTCTGGGTAATCTGTGCCAGTACTTGGTCACTGCCCAGGGAAGAAGTTCTTCCACATATTCAGGTGGAACTTCCTGTGCATCAGTTTCTGCTTCTGGTCCTATTGCTCAGCATCACAGAAAAGAGCCTCCAAAAGGCTCCATCCTCTGACACTCTCCCTTCAGATACTTATAGGCATCAATGAGCTTCCCTCTCAGTCATCCCTTCTGGAGGCTGAACAGCCCAATCCCTCTTCTATGATGTGCATGGACATATGAAAATAAGGGGACAACTCAATAGGAAGCTGGAAGGATAGGTGCTGCTCAGAAATAACATAAAAGATTTGAAAAGTTTGCGCTACTCACCTAGTTTGGAATTTGGACAGGATTTTGAGGCTGCCACTCCTGCACCATTCCTGAGATAGCTGTTTGGAAAATGCCAGTTTTTAGAGTAACATTTTTTCATCTGTGAGAAACAGAGAATGGTACTTTCCTTCTAGAGTAGAAGTGCTCTATGTTTTTCTCTGACTAAAAATAGGTCTTCACTTTCTATCAGATTAACTATCTCCCTTTCTTTTTTATTAGTTTTACATCAAATATTTATTTCTCATCACAAACTTTAATTTTTGAACTCTAAGAATAATCTATCACATCCTGAATTTAATTTAACCTTCACAGGAAGACTGGGCTTTCCTGATCAGTAACCACAGGAGATGTTTTTCTCCATTGGCCAGAGCTGAAACTAATAGCCATGGCATGTTTGCTTATCTCTTATCTCTGGGGTTAGATTGCTGCTGCCAGTTTCTCCCTTGTTATCTGGCTGCTGCTACTGCTCACTCAGTTGTGCAGGGATGTCAGTTCCATTAATAACCTGAGCACCGTGCAAACAGAGAGTGGAAAACAGGTGAAGGGAGAGGAAATTGTATTTAACCCTGATCTAACAGCTGTCATTTTTCAGACTCAGCCATGACTACGTAAGGCCAGAATGGGCGCATGACATCAAAACACTTATGACAAATCTCATGCTTGAAAATAGGAGAGAGACAGATGGACAGACACTTGCTGATGCTCAGGGACCAGGGAGAATCTGAAGGTTTTATGGCAGAAACACAACGTGAAAGCATTGTTATGCTAAATGACAGAATAATTCTTCCGAAGAACAAGAGATCCTCCACCACCTCTGGAAGTCTTGGACTGTTTCAGTTTTGACTTTCACTGTCTTTGTTGTTTTAACAAGTAAACCTGTCTCCTGCAGAGGTACAGTTACAAAGACAGTGTAGTCCCCCAGCTCAGCAGTAGCAGATATGGAGGTGCGAGAGAGCCATTCTGGGTGTGGAGGAGTCCACCAGAGCATGCTCAAGTATCCGCTAGGCATTCCCTGGCTCTTTGCACTGGAAGTGCATTTCCTGACTGTGCTGATCTCTATGTGCTGTAAATGCCCACTGAGAGGAGAGCTGCCTGCTGGCTGGGAGTGGGTGAGGAGCTCAGCAGGGCAGGGCCGTGGGCTGGGGCCCCACCATGGACCCTGAGTCTTGCACTGAGCTGTCCACAGCCAGGAGCGTGAACCAGCGGCACTTGGACTTGCTCAGGTATTGTACCAGTCACAGAGGTCTGAAGCAAAGTTGTGAGATTTTAAATGGCTTCAGGTACTGATATTGCTGGAGTTTACTTGTAAAGGAGCTTTACCACAAGGAGCTCATCAGACTCAGGAATTTGTTTCTTTAGTGGCCTTTTAGAGGCCAGGATGCTGTGACTAAAAATAAAGGCTTCTTCAGCTGCCCTCATTTGTGAGGGAGCTGTGAAGTGTCTTGTGCTCAGTTCTGCATATGGTATGAGCTTCATCAATGTGAAAATACCTAGATATAATTTATCTAAAAATAAAAATATGTAAAGTTTTGGAACAGAAATGAATTTGATCTTGAGTAGAGAATAGAGTATTTTATGAATATATTTTTTTTCTATATTCTGCAGCCAATGTTTTTGATTATGTTCCCATCTGCTTTCCCCCCATATATTACAAGGCATAGACAACTGATAGTCACACGCTTACTGGTGCAGTGCTAGTCAGGGTTCCTGTTCAAGCAAAAGGAATTCCTCCTCAGAGATAAAACACGCAAGTCATGAGTAATACTGGTGTTTAAGTTCTCAGTCACTATTTCAGTTTGAGTAGTGTTAAAAGGAGTCTCTGCCATGTCTGGTTTCAGTTGCATCAAGACTGCGGCTGAAGCTTACTTGTGAAATGAGAAATGAAAAGGGAATTTTTCACATGCTATTCTTTATTCAAAAAATAAAGAGTGCTCAGCAACCTTTGCTTAACCTTAAAAATGTTAAATGAATGTAAACTGATGCAAGCAGGGGCTAAGGTCAGAAGCTGTCCCTTTCTGGAACAGATTATTCAGAGTTTTGCATAAAACTGGAAAAGAAGGACTGTGGTAAATCATATCCCTACAGTTATGATGGGGAGAGAGCTTCCTCACCCTTTCCTGATCTCTGAGCCTGCCTATCTCTCAGTGTCCAGTGCCAGAGATCTCAGCATACAGAGATTTTTTGGGTGCCTGGGGACTTTTATTTTGCTAGCACTGTGGGTTTTCTTAAGCCTGCTGCTTACCCAGAGCTAAAACAAAACAGCAAAAAATATAAGGAATCAAGGATCAAGGATTTGGATCAAGGTCCGTATGTTTGTAGCAAGAGGTGGCATGAACATGGGAGCATGGGTCAACTCATGAGGTATTCTGGGGATGAGCAGTGAAACAGGTCCAGGAAGGAGTTGTTTTGTTTTTTTTTTTTTCCTGTTGCAAATCCTTAGGATCCTGGTGCAAAATTTGATCAGTGAAGATACCTGAGGTAATTTCAAAACCCAAAGAGAAGTTTGAGTTGGGGGAGTATGTTTGGTTGTTTGGTTTTTAGAGATAAATGTATTGGAAAACATGGAGTGTTGCCTAAAATAAAGGCAGGAGGAGTTTGGTTTTTTACAGTGCTGACTAAGAGTCCAAGCTTAGTTTAGCATGTGTCCTGTCAAAGGCAGCTTAGCAGCACGTACTGTGGGGCATGTATCTCTACCAGCACGATACTAGTGATAGTCTTTGTCTTCAGACCACAGCACATTCGTTTCTGGCTTGCTGGAAGTGCAGCTGGAGAGCTTCCAGCTCTCCACACACCCTGCTGCAGTCATGCCCCAAGTGACCCACAGGTGTGCAGAGGGCAATCCAGTGCAGAAACCCCCGTGCTGGAGCTGACCTGTCAGTGCTGGTGTGGTGCCATAGCTGAGTCATTTTGCATATCTGGGCATCATCCTTTCTTCTGATCCCCAGGCATCTTTCCAGCTCCGCTGAGAATCCAAAAACTCACCCAGGTGCTTTGGACAGGAATAGTTAGCAGTTAAGCACATGCTGTGCCAAGAACTCGGTTGTGATGGTCTGCAGTATAAGTGCACTTAGATCTTCAAAGATGAAAATATTTTCTGTGTGATACAAAGAAAGATATTGCAGATCTGACATTCTGTTTCTGAAAGACAGAGTATATGTCTCTCACATATAATCTGTGTATAACATAACGGAATAATGTTAATTGTAATACAGAGATTGCAAATGGAAAATGGAATTAAAATAAAATGGACAAAGAATATTTTTTTCTTAGCAAAATTAAAGCAAAGCTGGCAGCAGAATGAGTTTCTGGTGGAAGGAGAAAATATGAATAGGTCTACTAATTTTAGTGCTGCATTGAACTGAGGAGTTGTGCTTATAAAAATATCGCAGTCAATTAGTATGTTTATATAAGTAAGATTGAAGTAAAGATGCTCATTTCACGCTTTCTCTTAGTCCAGTTCTATTGCTAAAAAACAAAAAATAATTGTATGTGGGATTAGTTTAAACTGAAACGTTAATTCCAGTGAAACTTTTGTCCCAGTGGCAGAGAGCCAGAAGGGATTTAGGACAGGAAAGAGTGGTACTGATGTACATTGTTGTTTTTCTGACTCTTTTAGTCCAACTAAACTTTTAAATGCTTTAAACTTTATGGTGAGTAATAATATTGTCTTGCTGAATAGTAGTTATTAAGACTGAGCATATAATCTCAATGAACACCTGTTTTAGGAATTGCTGTGTCCCTTTTCCTCTCTGTTTCCTAGGATTATAAGGTATGATATGGTATTTTTAAGTGTACTAAATAGTATTGTCTTGTCAGTAAGTTTTCTCTGAGTGAGGCTTTGGTTTCAAAAGATCATTCAGAGGAGGAGGTAACTACTGTACCTCATAACCTTTCTCCAGTTTGTCACATCCTGTGTCCCCAGCACTTGTCTTATAAAAGTTCCAGAAATTGTTGGGTCTCTCCACGTAATGAGTGAGTGATTCAGCTAGGTGATCTGACAGAAAACTAGCTGAGTGAAAGCTTGGTTAAATTTCTGCTGTGTTATTGATGAGTTAAGTGGTCCCACAGAAAGATGTGTCGAGGAGCTGAGGCAGCCTTTGGAGGCTGTGGGTGCAGGCAGCATGAGAAGAACTATGGACAGAGCTGAGAGGAGCAGGGAAGAAGAACAAGGAATAGGATATTTGTTTTTCATTTGGCAGCACAAAGTCGTTAAATGGACTCAGCTACTTTTGAAACCATAATGTGTATTTAACTGAAAGCAATTTTATGTGTACATGGGTGTTATTATTCACATAAGTCACTTGATTATTTATTTTACCTTTTCTTTAACCTTCGACTCAAGCTATTACAAAGATAGAATGATAGGTGTATTTTCTGTCTTCATTATTTTAGAGCATTCAAAACAATTGAATACATGCAGAGGGGATGGTTATGGTGCAGTGTGAAGTGGTGGTATGTGAATTATTATTAAAGGAAACACTAGTTCTTGAAAAGCCTACACAGCTTCTATTATTGTGACATGCAACAAAAAGAGGGTAGTTAAGCCAAGTTTTAAAAATAAATAATGATACTCTGTATTCTTGAGTGTGCATTAGACAGTTCACTGCAGATCAAGTACTGTTAAAAAATTGTCATTTCAGGCCAAGTGTTCATGTTTGAATTGCCACTTCACTTTCCATTGTAGTTGACAATGTGAAAATCCCTAATATTGCATTTTCCCACAAGGGAAATACTGCGTATCATTAGGGTGAGCTCAATCAATCTCTCACTCAAGTCAGTAGTGACTTCCTACTGACATAGGTAGGATTGGGCTTTAGCTCTTTGATGGAACTTTCCTGTGTTTTGCCAAGATCCATCACTCTATTTTCCTAGTTTTTTCCATATATAAGCCCTAGATAGATGCAGTGATATTTATGCAGCACTTTTACCAGATGGCTCTTGAATCATCTGTTCTCAATGAAAGATGAAAAGACCGGGCACATATATAAAGGCTGAATTAATCTTTGTAATTAAATGGAACATTACTTTGCCATGAATGATTTTAGCTTTCACAATGTATTTCATGCTAATTTTTCAGTGAACTGTAATTGCATTAATTTTTTATATATTTAGAAGCTTAAAAATGATCTTCACAAAGTTATTGAGTCAAGTTAATATACAGAAGATTTTTGTCAGACTCATAAAACTTTGTTGTGAGATATAGGTTTTGTTTTGTTTTCTCTTTACAGTAAGTAAAATATGTCAGTACTTAGTGTTGTATAAAATATCCAAGTCACACTCTGAGAAGCAAAAAGGCTCTCAGAATGCTCACATGCTTGGTTGTCAAGTGAGAATTTGAATAGGCTGGAAACTGGGCTGCTTTGGTGCACTGAAACACGTGTGCATTCCCACGTTGGCAGGTTGTTAAGCAGAGAGTGAAAGCTCATTTATTATTTTGTCTGTGTAGTAAACTGACTTGCCATGCTCTCACTGTGACAGAAAGACAGTGATAAAATCCTGGCTGTGTTGAAGTCAGTGGGGAAATTTCCATGCACAAGGAGTGGTGGAAGTAGTTCCAGTCTGGCTCCTCTGCCTCAGAGCCTGTTCTCTCTGGCTGCTGGGATAGAAAAGAGTCATCATGACTTACCCTAAAGCACCCTGTGAGAGCCTCTTGCTTGTGATGGTGGGAGAGGAGCCCTGCAGTGATGAGTTTCCTTAATTTACCCAACAGCCCAATGCAGGCTGAGTGCCTAATGATGCCTGGGGGAAGCTCCCCATCGCCTCTTTTCCTCCTGTACACATGGCTGTTTAATATGCAAACTAGAGAAGGGAGTTAAATGAGCCTTTAAACCATAAAAAGTTGTGCATGGTGGATTTATGGTAGATTCATGTGCAATTGCCACATGGCTGGTTCCTGTACATTTGTCACATTTCATTTGACTCCCTGTGCTTGCCTCCTGGAAAGCTGGTCTCTTATACAGAGAGACCTTTTAATCCTATCAAGGGGAAAAATAATGACATCGTTATCAAAGAGTAAGCAAGCTGTAGAAGAGTTTTCCACTTCCTTCTTCTGTATAAATAAGGAGTCTCCCAACAGCTGTTAAATATTACACAAGTGAACAGAAAAATAGGCACAGAAACAAGACTTCCAACAGGCAACTTTAGAAACCTGCTCTCAATATGATACTTCCTAACTTGTCAGTTGTGTAAATAAATTGGGCCATGCGCTGCGCTCAGCTGAAAAGGTTTGCATCTGATGCATAGCTTCTAGGAGGAATCCCAGTCAGAGGGATTCCCAAGGACTTCAGGAGGCTTCCTGTGTCCTCTCATGAGTTTTGCTCTGGCTATAGGAAGCAGTTTCCCTAACCAGGAGCTGAACGTCCTCCACCATCAGCATCAGATTTGTCTGTCTTACTTGCTCAGATCACTAAACCACACATATTGTGGTAATGCCTTTTAAGTAACTGATGCAATAATATAACATTTCCACCTCTTTTCCTTCCTTCCTTCCTTCCTTCCTTCCTTCCTTCCTTCCTTCCTTCCTTCCTTNCAGATCACTAAACCACACATATTGTGGTAATGCCTTTTAAGTAACTGATGCAATAATATAACATTTCCACCTCTTTTCCTTCCTTCCTTCCCTCACAAAATGGAGACAGCTTTAGACATTGACAAAGCATTGAAGTACTGAAAGCAGCATTACCTTTGGAGTTAGCTTTCAAAAATCTTAAGACACTCTGTTATTTATTAGGGTTTTTTATGGCCTCTATAAAAAAAAATCTCCACACTGTCTGACTATTTTATTCTCGTGCTTGGATATCTCAATCTCCTGACACCAGATGTGAAAGTCACAAGTGGTGAACTCATGCAGAATATTTGAGATTCATCAGATTTGTTTAAGCTGACTTAGCAGAAATTAAAACTAATGGGTTTTGCTCTTTCCTTTTCCAAAGCTAGTTTTAGCTAGCATTGAAACATGGGAAATGGTAAAGGAAATGTTTTGATCCTTGCAAAGTTTAGTCAGTTGGACCTGACAAAACCACCAGGAAAAATTTAGACACTCTTGATTACATACAAACTTGCAGATGAATCATGCTTCCTTCCTGGCTTTTTATTCTCCTTCCCCACCACAGCATTTAAAATATCATGAAAGACTGCTGAACCTTCTGGCAAAGTGAGGAAACATTCTGTTGAGATTTAATTTCGCTCATTTCATATATTCCATTCAGCATTTTTCTTCCATTGCTTTTTTTATTACTAGGGCAATTTGCATGACAATGGGATCTTTCTCGCTTAAGAGATTGTCTGCTCTTGCTGCTAATTTCCTACCTGAAGTTGTTATCTTCTGTTTGTAAGATCTTAATTATCTCAACCACAATTAATTGTGATGCCACAAATGGAGGATTATGACTTTGGGTTGGAAGTGAGATTGAGAAATTGAAGGAGTTGAAGAAAAGAGGCCTTTCTTCTTGAAAAACAAAAGGGGAGACAGAATGACTTTGGTTAAATTGAGCCAATCCTCCATCACCTTTCTTCTTAAAGTTGTGGAACAGCTGGTTTTATGTCTTGCTGTATAGGAGGCCCTGCTGTATTGAGATACTGTGAAGTGGGAGAAGGGGAAAGGATATGTGGAGGAAGGGGAAAGGATATGTGGAGGAAGGGGAATCTTCCCTTGAGCAGTCAGTCCCTGCAGCAAGAAGGAAATAAAAGTCGCTGGACCCTAGAGAAGTCCAGGCTCTACTCAGAGAGAGCAGAATGCAGGGTTGGTATGGTTGTATGCCTTGGTTTAAAGGCCAATTATTTATTGCTTTTTATATCTTGCTATATTCATTTGAATTTTGACATCAGAGTTTGATGACCACAGAGGAGCATTTTTTGAGGGGTGGAGGGAATTCCTTACGGACTTATGGAGAAACTATATTCAGCATCCTGAAATCATGAAAAATGAAAGTTTTGTGCTATTCTAGTCCATCATAGCTGTAATTTATGCTACGGACTTGTCACATTTCACTTGTTGGTATGTCATCTTTTTGTATACTTCTGCTTTTCTTTTGGAAACCTGTTTCCACAGAGACTCTGGGGGTCTGCGTGGCCTGCTGGTGTTTTTGTGAGGACATTACCAAGGCTATTTATACACTGAACTCCATAATTTACACAGTGGGAATACTCCTCTACAACTGCTTTGCACTGGACTGTTTATGCAGGTTGTGCATAAACACTGGGACCAAGTTGCAATTGAAAGAGGATTAATGAAAAATGAAGCGTCTTATTTTAACACCTCTACTGACATTAGGGGAAGGGCAAAGACTGCAAAGTAAAGGAGGGAAACTGGAGAACTAAACGCAGATCAGGCCTGTGGATTTTGGAAAGTGCAGTGTCCTTCAGAAAAGGACCCGTCCTCAGGTGCAAATAGAAGTGGCCCTCGGTGCAAACACCAGTCTGCACTTGCTGGGACCAAGTCTGATTCACATCTGTGCATCAAATCTGTTTTTGCAGTTGGATGTGTACCAGCTACTGAGCCATAGTGGAACAGGCCATTTCCTTTTGTCCTTTGGAAAACATTGTACAAACAGGCATTTGACCATCTGATTAACACAAAACCCTGTGGGGAAAATCAGCTGTTAAGGTTTTGCACTCAGACACATTGCTGTAAGTACGCAAAAGCTCTGCAGGCAGCGACAGACCCACTGTGATAATCTGACAGCGGAATCTGGACCCTCTGCGTTGTGATGCCGAGCTCATTTGTGGCACCAAGTTTACCTTGTAGGCAGGTTGTTTTGAAGTTAAATTAGGATGGCTCCAGGGAAGCATAATAATACAAAGTGGAAACTGAGCAAGAAAGAGAAAAAGCTGTATGCTGAGAAGTGGTTTTTTTCTGTCAAAACTTTTTTTTCTCTTTTTCTTTTTCAAAGGCAAAAGCAGTTATGGCGAAAGTTGGTTACCCTCAGTTTATAATGAATGATACATATATTAATGAAGACATCAAAACAGTAAGTGTCAGGCTTGCAGCTTTATTCATTTATTGCAGCCTTTCTTTGTTCTGTTTTGCTGCTGTCTAAAGTCAAAGCTACTCTTTTGTTTGGCATGCACCTGGACCTGTGCATGCCTGGTTATTTTTATTTTATTTTTGAAGTGTTCTAGCTCCAAATTGTGTCTAAATCATCAATGCTGTTATATCTAAGTGAGA
Organism: Phainopepla nitens; assembly: GCA_013400175.1. Taxonomy (NCBI): domain Eukaryota; kingdom Metazoa; phylum Chordata; class Aves; order Passeriformes; family Bombycillidae; genus Phainopepla; species Phainopepla nitens. The sequence continues at coordinate 180,868 of VXBQ01004969.1, forward strand.
TCACGAGGCCTGCTGAGAGTAAAATCTGCCTGGGTGCAAAGAACCATCCTGCTATTAAGCATTTTAAAGGTTAAGCATACACTGTAATAATTTTGCATTTAGTTATAAAAATTGAACAAACCAAAAGCATTTCTTTTGAGAATAATGATTTTCAAAACGACTAATGCATTTTAGCTCATATATATCACGTTTTGGATGCCCTATATAAGTTCTCCTCATCTTTCCAGGCTTACAAATGATACTTACAATCATGCCAAGAGGTCCTAATTGTGCTGCCTGCTGGAAAAGGGTACTGTGGGGGGACTCCTTCCTGCCCCAGTACCTGTTCAGCTCAACTAAGGCAGGAAGGCAAATGATTACTAATAACATATTTTACTATTTTCCAACTGTGGCATGCATTTGATGGATTGTATTACTGAAAGTCACAGGCAAACTAGAAACACAAGTTCAATCCTGAACCAGTTAAATACAAGAGCAATCATCATCTTTGCCAGAGCATATGGACAAACACTGAATGGAGGCATCATTTATTGAGAGAGCCAACTCTACCAGCCTAGTCCTTGCCCAGGGAAATGGTAGGGTGAGAGGGTGCAGTGAAAACAAGGTAATGAGATGGAGCATGTGACCACCTCTGTCACTCACTGTATGGAATTATTTGCTCAGATAAGTGTCAATGTCTGGTGAAAAATACTTGTTAATCATGCTTGCAAAACCATAGAAGAAAATCTTCCTCACAAATCTTAGAATTGCTTTCAACTGATGACAGGGATTTACAATCTATTAACATCCCTTTTCCTTGCCTATTTAGTTTTGTGTGTGTGAATGCTATTAGATTTGGAAACCTATGGAAGCATGGAGCCCTATGGCTGTAAATATTTAATGTGGCAGAACTCTCAGAAGGCATAGAATATGAAGTGTTTGTTATAAAATGTAAAGCAAACTGAAAAATAGGACTTCATTACATTGTTGGAAGTGGTTTTAAAATGCACTTTAAAAATAAAAGCAAGCCTACTTCCTCCTGGAAAAGAGGTTCTCTTAATAATAGCCATAGAAATGTGCAGTCTGCAATCCACTGTTGGGTGCTTATGATTCCTTCAGCAGCACTCTGCACATTGAAGAGCTTTCCCAGTGTTCCAGACCCTTGTGCAGATCTGTTCAGCCACTGTTTTTTTAACTAAGCTCATCAAATATTTATTCTTCCTACCAAGTGTGAAAATTTTACTTGCTTTGATAATCTCTAAAAAATTAGGTGATTATCTGATATAAAATGAAAGTTCTGCTTGTTTTATGTCAGCTTTTGTTTCTTTGGACATGCTTTAAAAATGTCTGTGCTTTTTTGATACAGCTGAAGTTTACAGAAAATGATTATTTTGGCAATGTATTGCAAACTCGCAAATATGCAGCCCAATCTGATTTCTACTGGCTTAGAAAAGAAGTTCCGAAAACAGAGTGAGTAGACAAAAGGCAAATTTAATCTTTTAATTATTTTAACTTGTATAATTTAATTTATACATTAAATACTGTTATATAGTAAGTTTTAATAGAATTATGTTAACAGCAATATGTTGTGACGCAGAAAGCCTATGGGCAAACTCTCATTTTTCAGAAACTCCTGTGGATTTTTCTTTTGGTAAATTGTATGTATCCCTGTTCATATGCAGAGTAGTCACATGCTTGAAGCTTAAACTTAATGTAATGAAAAAAGGGGTAATTGGATCTCAATCAACAATGGAGTATGTCTCTTGGTCACAGCTGGAGTTGGAAATGGTACAGCAGGGATTTATAAAATAATTTTTGTAGGAATGAAATCATGCTAAGAGACAATGTTATTATTAGTAATATAAATCAGCATTGTTAGTTACCTGCTGTTGACAGCAATGATACAGAATGAAACATAATCTACATATGTTATTTTTATTTATTTGTAAACATGAGAGTGCAGATTGTGTCACAAACTGTCATAAAATACATGAGAGAATCATTCTCTTTTCTTACTGGTGGGTAATCAAATCCTTAAAATGCAAATTAAAACCTAAGCAGAACTTAATTAGTCTAATCATCCTACTTAAAAATGACTCCTTCTACACACAGACTTTGGAATCAGTGATAGTGGTTAGCTCCTGTGGTGGTATTTCCTTAGGACTCCAGAAATCCTACTCAGACTGAACCATACCTTGTTCCTGGGGTGGCTCTGTGCTGCTTGTGGGGCAAGGGGACAAACAAAGGCTGTTCATGGTTAGAATGTTTTAATTTGGCCCTGTGTGTTCAAGTGTTATTTATAGCTTGGATTTAATTATGAGTTTTACCTTCTCATCATAGCTTTCTCTGGAATTGCACTGGTCAGCTCCAGGGGATGATTTTAGGAAGTTTCCTAGATGTCAGGACTAGACAATAATGGTGTATTCTCTTCAGGGTAACAGTTCCAAGAGAGCAGTGAGACAACACTGGCCTCTCTATGGCAATGGTCAGCCTTGGGGTAGCCCTGATGCAGAACCTGTGGATTCTTGGCACGACAGGAAAGCTCCCCTGTAAGGAAATCAGTGGGTGGACAGCCCCTGGCTCAAGGATTGTAGTCTGAGAGCTGTCACATGGGGGTGCTTAAAAAAGGAAAGTGTTATCCAATTGCCCACTACAAGACTGAACACCTTCTCATGCCTGTCTTTACCATCTTATTTCCAGTTCTACATCATAGCCACTCCCTCAGCACTTTTCTTGTCAACCCTCAGATTGCATTCAGGCCTGGAGGATGCCAGTTTGATTTCTGGTCCCTTCCCTTTGTTAGCACAGCTATTTGCCCTGCCTTCTGCAGGGCCGGAGGTAATCTCCACCTGAGCCCTGGCAAGGAGGGATAATTAGGGCTCCTACTGGGAAATTATTCTGTCTCTGCAACTGTTCAGTGATAGAAAAGGGCTCTGAAAGTGGTGTCACTGCCTGCTGAGGGACATCAAGGCACAAAGAGTCATTGCTGCCTCCAGTAATTCTTTATAAATTTATTAAAATAAACCAGTAACTCCCACTTACCAGTCTGAGGCATGTCAAATCTGGCCTCGAAAATATCAGCCACTTTTTAGCCACTTCCCACTTTTTAATTATCATACTCCACTGCTTTCTGATGCTTTTACCTCTCTTTTCTTCCCTCTCATTTTTCTGTTTTTGTTTTTTAAACTTTTGCATTTCATAGACCTTCACAGAATTTTTGATGAAGCTTGGTGCTGTGTTAATAGCTGATTACCCTTGGGCTTTTGTTTCTATTTGCTTCATTTCTTATTTTCCCTAGTTTAGTAGCTTTTAGCATAACATTTGTATTTCAAGGTAGATATTATAAGATCATCAGAGTTGTGGACCAAAAAAGATAAGTAAGAAAATGAGTGTTTAAGGAAATAAAATAAAGGTTGCTAAAGTAATATTACACCCAAAAGGTAAAACACTATGTTCTTTTAGCAGACAGTCTATGATTCTCAATAATATTATTTGAAACTGGAATAATTTTCCTCAGCTAAATGTGAAATTAAAATCATAGTTCAATCAAAGCCTCAGAGAAAGACCATCAGGGGATGGACAGAGGAGATGGGAGATACAATACACAGCAGTTGGATAAAACAAAGGGGAATGTGGATAACAGAGTGGAAAAAAAACTGTTTTGGAAATTAAACAGGTTTTAATCTAAAAATAAGGAAAAAAAACCCTAAAGCAGGGGTAATTATCAAAAATCTTTACTTTCTCTTCTGTTTCCTCTGTCCCTGGCATTTATCTGCCTGGCAGGAGAAGGGAGCATGGAGGAGCTCAGGTGAGGCATTGCTCAGGGCGTGGGTGGTGGGACATACCTGGCCCTCCTGGCACCAGGGAGTTGTGACAAGGCATCAGGGGCTGGAGTTGCCTGCTCTGCCAGTCCTGGGGCCAGGCTCCCCTGAGGGCACCACAGCTCTGGGAGGTGTAACTTGTGCTCAACACCATCCTCACAGGATGCCAGCTGCCATCCTCACAGCAGGCTGGGGAGATGACTGTCACCTTCACAGCTGGCTCTATCAAACAAGAAAAAAAGTGCTCAGCTATCAGCAGAGAGAAAAATGAAAGGGAATGAAATGAAGCCAGCACAGGTTAGGTTGAGAGGGCTCAGTGGAGAGTCTGGAAGGGGCAGTGTGGGAGGATGGGCTCCAGGTGTGAAGACAATCATTATAACCCAGGTGAGATAGAGCTGGAGCAGAGGAAAGTGAAAGGCAGTACAGGGGGTAGTGATGGTGATGTGGAAGGGAAAAATTAAGGAGAGTCAGGGTTTTAGTTGCATTTAGCTATCCATCCATGGAGTCATACACATTCATACATACAAATATACATGTATTTGTGTGTGTCTGTGTACAAAAACATGCCTACACCTTTTTATCAGTGATGGAATTTGTCCTTCTTAACACTGATATCATACTGGCAAATAACAAAGCACCAGAGGACTTCTTGGGCACACCACTTCATTATTATTCATTTTTCTCCTTTGAAGTCAGCATATATGTGATTATTTATAGTTGTGGGAAAACCTTTCTCCATTTTTCACCAGACTTTCAGGGCTGGGGATGTAGACATCTGGTATCCCGATAAGAGGATACAAAGGAAGTATGCCATGAAGATTCTGGGGTCTCCTCCAGGACCTATCCATTTTTTCTTGACCACACACTATTGTGTGTAAGCCCTGGCTCTTGCTTTGCCACAAGGGAGGGCAGCTCTGAGAGATTCTGGGTTCTACCACTAAGGACAGTGGTAAAACTGCTTCTGTAAAAAGGGAAAAGCAGCCATCAAAAACACTGGGCAGGCTGTTGTGTGTTGGAGAGATGCTGCTGGAAATTATGTGGCTGGGACCTGCCCTGGAGAGGAGAGGCTGGCAAGGAGCCTTCTGGAGCCTTTTCCTGATCTTTGAACCTCATTTTAAGCAGTGGTGTGGCACTGAAGCCTGGGCCCAGCCTTACCATCCTCATTGCTTGCCCATTCCTAAGGGAGATAGACAGCAGCCTGGCCTAGGATAATAATCTATTCCTACGTGGGAAAATATATAAACGAGACTAACAATGAGAAGAAGATATACAATTTTGAAAATCACCCTGAAGGTTGCCTCCCATTTAGTTCTTCTTTAAAGTATTTTCTTTGGAAGACATTTTCCAGCTTCCAGAAAGTTTGTACAGCTTTTCACTTCTAACCAGCTTAATTCTTTGTACATTCACGAGTGCATTTTCTTTTTTTTTATGTGATTATTTATTTTTTTATTTCTTACGTTGAGTGTTGAACAGCAACAATGATTTCTTTCAACTCAAAAAAACTGAGGATAAATTTGCAAATTCAGTTTGTGCTTTACAGAGATTTAAATAAACGAATAAGCTTTTTCTTGTGTTGTAAATGTCCCCAGCCACCCCTGTTTATGAATGGCAATGTAGCACACTATGCTCTTAACACAGAAAGAAAATATCACAGATAAAATTGTGGCCTCGAGAACATAGACTAAGAGAGCTTCTGCCCCACTTGCTATCTCAGTGTATGTTTCACATTTTATTTCTGCAAGGGAAATCTCAACCTTACAAGTGCCAACTCTGCAGAATTAGGTTTTGACTGCTGCAGGAGAAGATAGATAATGCTACAGGATGTCATTCAAAGCTGTCCCTTTTTCACAAACTCATAGCAAATGAAAACAGTTTAAACAGTTCTAGAATCTTTATTTATTTACTTTGTAGTTCATAAGAGCTTGAAATGTATAATGCCTTTCTCTTTTTTCCATCCTTCTGTTAGTAGATAAAGTGCAGAGAAATTGTAACCAGACCTAAAGCAAATGCTCAGGGAATCTGACTTCAAAAAGGAATGGGAAAGTTATATCTAAATTTGCTTCACCTTAAATTTTAACAGCAACAGCTATTTATTAAACACCTTCATGTTGTACTTTGGTGTGTTATAAGTTAAAGACTGTCCCTGAAGGTTCAATCATTTCAAGGAGCTCACTGAAAGAGCATGACAGATGAGAAGTGAAGCTGTTCTGCTAGTTTGGATGGAAGGAGTCTTGGTTATTTCTACTCTTTTGTGGGAAATATTTCCTAAATCTTTTTCAGAGGACTCAGAATGGTACAACAAACTGCTGGAATGGAAATATACTTCTCGCCAAACGTCAAATATGAAATACTCTTTTTACTAAAGAACCCTTATTCTTCCTGACTCCTCAGTATAGCCGCTAAGTGTCCTCTTCCTAACCGCTTAAAAGCATAGCAAATTTCATACAGGGTCATTCTTGAGGCCTCATTATGAAAGAGCAATCTGGAAAGAACTGAGTTCAGTTTTACAGTGGGAAAATCAAGGCTGCTCTCAGTCTTTGGCTCATACTAAGCTCAGCAAAAAGCTCAGCTCTGCTATTGCAGTGGTAGATCATGAGAACAGCAGCACCTGACCTGAGTCTCAGGACAGGGCTGCTGTGATATGTCTTAGCCTGCGAGCTACAAGCCTGTGAGTTCATAGGTATGAAAGCATGGCCAGAGGATGGCCCTCAGTAAACGTGACCAAATGTCGCCAGCATTCCCTGCTGCTCTTGGGCAGAGTGAGGTGCTCCGGTGGGGACAAGTACCTGCATCACTGGCTCCTCGCCCAGTAAAAACAAGTGCAAACTTGTGCTGTTAGAGAGCTGTCTCTGGCCAGTGAAGAGCTCTTTGCTGCTCCTTGTGGTGGCTCCTCTCTGCAGCTAGCTGTGGTAAGCCCCTGCAGAGGATGGAGAGAAGAACCAAAGCACATTAATCTGTTTTGAGTATCTGTTATACATCCTAGGCCCTTGATCCTCTGACTGGAAATAAAAGGCTAAGAGGAATTTTCAAAAAGAGAGCATTGTCTTTCCCAGAAGCCTTTTTCATGCTTAAGAATTGCTGTTTGAGAACAGAAAGGCTGTTGTAAGCAGAACAAGCCAGGAGGGTGAGGTGCAAGCCACACCACTATGTGTCTTTGCTCAAACTTACAGTAAAATATAAATTGAAGTGTTGGCTTTTTCAGATGGGTTTTCTCCTTGTCAAAAAAGGGACAGTGCTCCAGATTTACAGCTAAGTGTGAAGCACAGGTTCCAAGGCATAAATGGCAGGCTTTCATCCCTCAAAACAGTTCAGCTGATTGCAGCTGTGAACAAACAAGAAATTGAAATTTAGTTAATAAAGCCCCTAATTTTTTTCTTGATCCCCTCACCATATACATTCTTTCTTCAATTTTCCATTATCTCACTACATTATCTCTAACATTTAATCTCCTTATTATGAAGAAAGCAGAAAACAGACCAGAAAACAACCTCCCCCTGCTCCTCCCCTTCACAATCTCCTAATAAACAAAACAGGGCGAGTTATCTCTGACAATTAGAGCCTGTAATGTGACGAATGGTTAAAATATTTACATGACATCGCTCTTTCAGCCTTCATTGATTAGTTTTTCTAGTTAATGCATTGCAAAATAAGCTGCTCAGTTGGAGAATAAAACAAGCAGTTAAATTTGTTGATAAAAGACAAAATGCTGCCATTTAAAAACTCTCTCCTTTGTTACATGGTTTAAGTGAGGACGTAAATTGTCAGAAAAACAGTCAGGATCTGCAGATGACTCTTTAATTCATGGGGCTATTTTAAAGCATGAATTGTGTAAACATTGTCACTGATATCACATATTTTCCATATTCTGATAGATCTTTCTTTGTCTTACTCATTGTTTTGCACCTACTTTCTCTTCTCTTTAAAAGAATTTTTCCAAAGCAATTACATTGCATTCACGTGACTTTATAAAACTTTTGAGTAATATTTTGCTAATGACATCAGGCTGTTCTTGTTTGGACATTTACTAGAGTTACTTTTAAGTTGTTATAAACTAACCACTAATTATCATCATCTTCATTTCTTTAACCACACTTTTCCCTTATAAAATCATTAAGTGAAATCTTGGGCTCACTGAACTCAGGGTTTCATCTGAGGGGATTTGGATCTGTCTGAAGTCAGTCAAGATTTTCCATTCATATGGTTGAAGCCACTGTCAATATAGATGAGCTTAGGCTAAGGAGATTTAGTTGCTATTCATAGAATCATAAAATATCCTGAGTTGGAAGGGACTCACAAGGATCATCAAAGTTCAAGTCCTATTCATATCTAGGGTTTCTTCCAGTAAAAATGAGAAATCAAACTATGAGAAGAAATGCCTGGCAAGAGGTCTGTTTGTTTAGGATGGTCATGTTCACTGCATAGGGTACAGAACATGAAGCTGTTTATTTTGAATTTACATTCCCAGAAATTGCCTGTTTATGTTGCTGGCATAATCCTAATTTTTCAAGTAGTTGTTCAGCAAAGCCTCTAAAGCCACTTTACTTGTTTCAAAATCCTCTCCTCTAATTTCAACAGGGAGTTCATCCACACGTGTTTGAAAGACACCCAAGAGAGTTTTCACAGCTGCTGTCAGTGTTGCAGCCTTTACTGGGTGAATTTTGTTTCATCAGTCTGGCTGGCCTCACAACCACAGTGGTCACTTAAAAATTAAACAGATCACATGATAGGAACACTAAGAATTGCTCCTGTTGAGCATTCATTGACTGCATGCAGTTAAAGTCATTAAACAATAGATTTCAATGTTCTAGAAAGTGGAGGTAGCATGTGTTTGAATGGAGAAACACTTAAACTTTAATGTGTCTTAAGTACTTAATGTTTTTACTTCCTTCTGCTGAGTCCAATTTTTATCTTTGGTCCTTTGATTCATGAAGGTTGATGTCAATGTACTGACAGACAATTTCTTTTGTTCTTACTACAGGTGGTTTACAAGCCCAACTACTGTAAATGCTTTTTATAGTGCATCTACCAACCAGATCAGTGAGTATCTGCCTTCTGAGCCTCCTTATAAAGTACCTGTTTGGGAATGTATGTGTCCAGTGTCAGATAAGAGCTCTATCTATTGTGTTGTTTGTGGCTAAAAATTTAAAGTTCAAACCTGGTAATTCCGCTGTGAGGCTTATGAGAAAAGACTGTTCTTAAAAACCTAGAGCTAAAGCCTAATGTTTCTATCTTCTGTTTTCTGTAGCAAAAACATGTATACACACATCTTCATAAGTACACAGTGATAGCAGTTCTCTCCTCTAGTATTGACAGATATGTAACAATAAATGTGACTAGAGAAGACTATGATATAGACCAGAAAACATAAGAATGTGTATCCAGTGGATTTGTCCAATACCTTCAAGTACAAGGAGTGATATCTGTAGTTAACTGAAAATTCTTACCTGTATGTGCAGTACTACCTGTCTTATTCTCGTTTTTGTTGCTGGTTGTTTTTAGATAGCATATATTCTAGTGTGGAAACAAATGAGGTAAAAGAGCTGAGTTTTTCAAAGATGTATGTGTTTGGATGTTTATTCTTGTTTCCTTTGATGGGGCTTTGAACTGAAATTTTCTAAAAGGCTTTAAAATTCTATACCAGTCTTTCTGTGTACAACAGTGTTATGTTTACCCTGGCAATTCTCTTTGCTCTTATTAGCTTTGCATGTTAAATCAACCTTCTTTTTCTCTGCCATTGAGGTCTGGAAGGTGGCTGCCACCACTTCTGTGGTCTCAGTCCCCAGAGATAGGACCTCAAAAATTGCTGAGTTATTCCCTGTTTTTCTCCTGAATCTCTTTTGGTCGCAGAGAGAAGGGCACAAAGTTACTGTGTCACACTGAAGATTTCTACCAATTTCTGTAAACTGTTTTGCTTTCAAACCACTCACTTAAATTCTTTCGTGTCTAAGTGAACTCATTTGTAAAGCATATATAATAACTAGGCAGTTCTTTTGATTGAAATTAGTGCTAGATTTAGATAGATCTGCCTCTAATTAGAGGGCTGCTATCATTAGGCAGTCACATTTTTGTTGATCATCTGAGGGAGCACTTGGCTGAGGTGGTCACAGCCCTGAGGTACCCATGAAGCATTACAGCTGCTCTTCCTCCAGCTACCACTGCTGCTAGAAAGGTTTTGTATGAGTGGGGAGGAAGCCTGCTCAGAGAAAAATGAGAGCCATCACTGTTAAACCTTCTTTAATATTGGGTTCTTTCAAATTTGAGCAGTGCTCAGCTGCCCCAGCCTCTCTGCCATGGCACATTAGAGAAAACTGTGGTGAGAGGCTGGAGCTATTGAAAATTTCACACTCACTGTGTCTAAGAGTCAGGAGGCAGAGAGTTGTGAAACGTCAGTTTCACATCATCATCAGTCATGGGTGTAGAGGTAATTGTATTTTCTGTCATAACTGCTGACCTTCTTGTTCTGCTGGCAAGTGACCTGGATGTTTGGACAGTGCCACTCACTCTCAGTCCTTTTAGGACTGTTTCAAAAAGGAAAAGGGCTTAGGTGGCACTTGCTGAACAAAACCCTCTCATACCTGAGGGAGAGGTAATCATGCCCTAAAAATGATTTGCAACAGGAGGGAAGATTCAGAGAAAGGCACAGTACTGTCTTCCACTGCTGGCTGGTGTGTTTTTATGGGGCACGAGGCCCTGTGTGATGTGGGAGGAACATTCTCTCTGGTAGAAGTTGCTGATCAACATTTGACACATCACTACTGATTTCCCAGTTAATACTGGTGGGGAAAAACTGCTACCTTACTGCTTTGTAGCTGTGTTTTCAGTAGTAATCCATACAAAATTCCAGGGGCAGCTCACATGCCACAAGAACTGTACCATTTTTAAAGGCCTAGTTAAACAACAGAAAAAAGTTCTAGAAACCAGAGTCATTTGAGAATAAGAACTAAGCTTGAACTCTAGCAAGTTAAATGTAAAATTGTGATACAGCAAGCCCAGAAAGATTTCAAGGACCAAATTTCTAGGAGCATAAGAACTAGTAATAAAACCTTTTTTGTCAAATTCACTGAGAGAAGAGAGTCTCTTAGGCATAAAAATAAGATAATTCTTTGCATTGGAAGAGTTTGGGAAGTTCTAATCCTGGAGTTTTTTTCTTGTGATAGGTTAGTCCTAGAAATTGTTTAAAATTTAGTGTTAATAGAAGGGACTTTAAAAGAAATTCATACAATGAACTGTGACAAATATAAGGACCAGATAATATTTTCCCAGGTATTTCAAAGAAACTTAGACAAAAAATTTCCAAACAACCAGCTTTGATGTACAGCCTCTGACCTGATCACTTCTGAGCTTTAGGCAGCTGCTTTTGCTTTCTGTGCTCAGAACACAGGGGAGTCTCTGACACTTCTGATGGAAGAATCACAAATTCTTGTCTCTCTGTAATCTGTATCACTGACATAAATATTGGAATATCTATCCAAGTCTATGTGATCTTCATATACAGGCAGGCTGTTAGTGTTTATAACTTGACTACTCAGTTACTTGGAAGAAAAGGTCTTGTTTCACTAAAAGAGAAAATTGATAGAGAATAGAAACGAAATGATTTTAAAAAATTATTAGATTTGGGAGAATATAGCAAATCTTGCATATGCAGTAGATGTACCATATTTTGCTGTCTTTTAGTGCACTTTTGTGTTTGCTGTTGCTTTGTTTTATTTTCATTACTAAATTATTGATAGTTTGAAGGACCAATGATTCTGTTAATATCTCAAAAGGAGAAATGAGTAGCTGCATCAAGGTGAGATGTGCAGCAAAGAGCAGAGTTAAAAAATATGTTACATATAATTTATCTTAATGTTACACAAGTTTACTCCTGATGTTCTCTGTATGTGAATTCTATTTATTTATTTCCTCCTTTTCCATAATTCTAAGTGTCTTGGATGAACCACTATGAAAGTTTATAATGGTTGTTAATAATTTTTTAATCCTAGTTTGGATAAGTTTCCAAGTTTCTGTGCATTTGCTCGTCAATTTCCCCATTAATTATAGGTACTTAACAGGAACAACAGGTACGTGTCATTGCCTTTAGAGTCTCAAAATGTATCTAAGTACACTTCATATCATCTAAGCAGCATGAATACTATCTTTTTAATTATCATAATTGGAACACCAAAAACACATTCCTAAAGGATTAGTTTATTTTAATGCGCTCTAGAGCAGTCAACAAATATGTGCTGAAAATAGACACAAGTGATGATCAAAGTGTGCTAGCATACTTCTGTTCAAGAAAAGGTTTTATTTCATTACAGCACTAAAATATTTGCCTTTGAATATGTTAAAGATAGAAGGGAACTGTTCATCAGACATTTGGTGTGCTGAGGGTTTTTTTCAAAGTGTAAATATGTATGCCTCTAGAATATATAAAAATAGTCACATTTGTGGGCTGTGAACAGTAATGAAAGGGTGATTTACAGTGAACTGAGGCAAATATGAGCAATGTACTCATGAGGTGTAAGCTTGAATAGATGTACTGGATAATTAATGTTGATATTATCTCTGTAAGTTTATATCCATGCTCCTTCTAAGTCATTTGTGCTGTTACTGCAGCTCTCTAGTGAAAGTCAAGAGGGCTCTTTAGAGAGCGGCCTGAATACATGTTACAGGAAGCAGATATAATCTACAACAGCATTTAAAAATTGCATTCAAATTAGCATTCATAAAGAAAGCCACAGATGAGAGCTCATATTAGCCAATAAGTATCATTACAGGAAGAATCACGCCAGTATCGACACTGGCAGCTCCCTGATGCTGTGAGTTGCAAGGGAGAACTCTTATCTTTCCAGGAGCCAGGGAAGTGCTGGCAAACAGCACCTGGGGCCGTGGCCAGGGCAGGATAAGGGGAATGTGCATAGGGGCATTTTCTCTTCCCTTAAGAACTGGACTACTTGGAAGGTTATTGATCAAGTAGTTTCAAGTGTGCCATTAGTTTCCTGGAGGTTAATGAACATAACAGATTTGGACTGAACACTTTCAGAGCCCTGTTATTAGGTAAGCTTTAAGTGTCTTAAGTGAGCCCTCATTTTCAATTTTCCCTATTTACTAAAGACCACTATTCTCTTTTATTTAACCATGATGCATGATCCTTTCCTCCATTCTTTATTTTTTCTTCCTAAAATTCTTATCTATGAATATATAAAATAGAAGAACTTGTCCTTTGTTCTTCTCCCCCTACCCCCTGTTCCCTTGCCTCAGGGAATCCAATGAGGCTTTTTCCTCATAAAATAAAGTTTCTTGTAAAACAGATGTTTTCACATTTCCTAGTCCCTTAGCAGACAGTATTCCTTGGCACCTCTCAAACCATGTCATGTTTCTCCTCATCTTGCCCCACTGAGGCTGGTAAACACCAGGTACTCTCTTTTTCATGGTAGAAAAGAGCCTCTTGTCAGATGAAGCAGAAGCTGAGCCAAGAATTGAAGCAGAGGATGCAGAGTCCTCCGCTTTAAGACCATTACTTCTCTGTATCTCTTTAATGAATTGATTCACTGAGTCCTTCATAAAATCAAGCTTTGTATTCATGCATTGCATGGAACGGTTATGTGCCTGACGCAATTGATATTTTCTATCCTTACACAATTGTTGTTTTCTATCCTCTTTGTCCACAGGATAAGACTTGAAAAAAGGTGTATGATTCAGGTCCATGTAATGACAAACAGTTTGGTCTCCGTTACCTACACATGGATGCTCAAAGCTGTCTGGGGTGATCTAGAGTGTCTAAAAGGTTTTCTCATGTGTTTTATCTGAGATAAAACTTGCAGGAGCCCCTTGCCATTGAGACTGACAGCTAGACCCCAAAGAGGACATCAAAACCGTCACTGGGATGAGATTCAGTAGTCCAAGTAGAAGTCTGTGGAACCATTTTAAACAAATGTATCCTGTCCTTTGGGCTGTTTTTAGACAACTAACCAACATCCCAGCTGTCTTCACATTTAATTCCATATGTGAATTCAGTATTCTCTGATTGCTGACCAGCAGTTAGTCTTCTGCTTATATCTTATCCCTTCAAAACTCTACATCTGAATTCATTCAGTAACACTCAAAAAAACAAGTTAGAGCTTTTGAAAACATCTGAGAACTGCCAGTACACCAATTGGCAGAGTACCCTGTGTATCACACAGAGCACAGCTGTCTCCCATGTCTGTTACTTATGTATGGGATTCACTTGCATGTCAGAAGTTGCTTTAAACAAACCAACCTCATTATTGGAAGTTGTAAATGTGCTGTGCTAACTTGGAATAAGGCATTGTCTTGCTCAGTTAAAAACATCATGCAATATAACTGAGTAATGTAATTGAACTATAAAATTTGATTTCTTACTTAGAACTTCTTTGAACTCCAAATTTCCTCATTACATGGTCAGTCTTTTTTTGTGTTTTTGATTTATTTTATCCATTATTGCTCTGCATTTTTTTCAGATCAAATGTATTTATTTGTGTCTTCTTGGTAAACTATCAATATTATACTGAGGTAAGGGTATTAATCTGCAAAGTGTGTATAATAATACCACGAAGGCATTAGCTAATAAATGGATTTATTAATGGCAGTAAAGCCTCTGCAAAATTGGAGAAAAAGAAAACACCTTCAAATTTTAAATACATTCTGACAAGCTTTACAACACCTTGGTGGACAGCGATTCTGAAAATGCCATCATGAATAAAATGAAGACAGAAACTTTCAATTACATTAAAAGTAGTCCTGTGCAGGCAAAATTCTGTCAGAGCTTCAACATCAGCATAAATTCAGAGTGAAATATTTGAAGTAAGCCAGGTGTACTCCACTGCTTGAAGTGCCCCTGCATTCCAGAGGAGTAAGGTGACTTAAGAGGAAACCTGAACAGTCACTGTCTAACACACAGGGGTTTGGAAAGCCAAAAGCCTCCCTGGAGACGAATCTGGCAAGGGTTGTGAAGAAATGTTTCTGCAAGTGTAGCTGCAGCTGCAGCAAGTTGAGGGAAAATGTAGTGCTGAAGGAGGGCAGGGGACCTGGTAACAGAGATTTACCCTTCGTGGAGGAGGAGTAGGTTAGGGATGTTTAAACAGACTGGGCAAACACAAGCCCGTGGGCTCTGACAGGGTGCACCTACAAGCTCACAACATCTTTATGAGGCCACTCTTGGTAATCTTTGAAGTGTTGTGGTGACTGGGAGAGGTTCCTGAGGACTGGAAGAAAGCAAATGTCACTCCTATCTTCAAGAAGGAAGATCTAGGGAATTACAAGCTAGCCAGGGTCACAACAGTCCCTGTGTACATGATAAAGTAAATCCTGGAGTTTCTCTGACCAGTTTTCTACATTGGGATTAGAAGCTCAGTAGAAGGGGAGAGAGATATGAATATGAAGTATGCTTTAGAAAGAATTTCAGCACTGTCTCCCCTAACATGCTCAAATATAAACTGCTGAAGAATCAGCTACTCAAGCAGATGGTCAGGTGCACTGAAAACTCCTTGAACTGCTGGGCTCAAAGGGCTGTGATCAGAACAGCTCATCCCTAGCATGTTGGGATCAGTGGCACAAAGTCCTTCTTGAGGATGGTCTAGCCCGGCTGTCCCACCTTGCCACCAGTGAGCTGCATGGATCTAGGGTACCAGTGCTGTTCTGTGACAGACTGAAGTCAGCTGTCCACAGAGCAGGTCCCTTATGGCATGTGACACCAGTGCCCGTCTCAGAATGATGCTGCAGCCCAGTGGCATTGCTCCAAATTTAGGTAGGTTGTAAGAAGGTAGTCAAAGCACATTCTAGAAATCCAGGTCTGGATGGTCCATGGATTTGTGTGGAGTCTGTAATAAAATAACACAATTTTCTTTCTGTGTGCTGTTGGTGAGTAATGACCTTAAGTATAGACTCTGGGCCTGCATTTGCAATCTAATGTATAAAGAGAGAGACTGTCAACCTGTATCTCTCTTCTGGGGTTATGTAGAGGGTAAAAGTTTAAGAAGACGCACAACACAAGCTAAATTCGTGGTCAAGTGCTAGCTCAAAATACATTCCCTGTGCCTGTATCTATTCCTTAAGATGTGAAATTCCCTGAAGTCTGTCTGTCTTACTCCTTCAGATCTGTCCTTTGCCTGCTTGAACTCCAGTGGCATATAAATAATCCCATTAGTATTTATTACATCTGCAGCTACTATGAGCTCTCTGAGTTTTGTCATTAATTCTTTTAGGTGCAATATGCCAAGCAAAAGAGAAACAGGCTTCACAGGGGAATTGCCTAAATCGAGGGATTCAAATCAGCACAAAATCAGAAACTGTCTGGTGATCAATCTCCTGTTACTATTTCAAGGATATTCTACGTATAAGACATTGTTATCCTTGTTCCCTGCAAGGATGATGTAGTTGTTGCTTTCTTGAAGGAGACATTGCATAAAATGTGTTGTCAGCTCTTAATGTGTTCCTTCTAGTGCTGGAATAGTGGACAAGAGCCCTCAGTCCCTCAGTGCTGTTGACTTCTGGAGAATGGCATCCATTTGTGTTACTAGCTCACCAAGAATCACTTTCAAACCTAGATTTTTTTTTCTTACCAAAAAAACAAACAAACAAAACCACAAAAATATGCACCCCCCAAGGAAAACAAAACAAAACTCCTGCTGGTGATAATGTATTCCAGTTTCCTGAGGTTTTCTGAGGTGTATTATATTCTACTGGCCTCTGACTCTGCTTTGGCCTGGAAATACTCCCTGAGCTTCCTTTAGTGCAAATTACAGAGGCGTTTTCACACATGTCCGGAAACTGAAACTACTCATTCAAGCAGCACTTTGCTGAGTGATATCTAACCTAAAATGGATCCTGACTCTGAGTAAAATAACTACCAACTTGTTGTACAGATTCAGCATTGGAGCTCCCTACCATTCATTCACAATGACTTGTTCAGTGAAAACTATCTGATGGCTTAACTCACAGCTGACTGTGTTCCAGCAGTGTTCTATGAAGACACATTTAGTGTAGCTGGATAAGCTTGAGTGAAGATTTGCACCTAATTTGCTGTAAATAATATATATTAACTCTACTGCAGACAAGTGCAAATTCGCTACAAGTTTATACCTGGAAAAAATAATTGCAGCTCCTTAAAAGATCTTGATAGCCTCTTGGTGCAGTGACAGGCACCCAGGATTGTGTGATCATTAAACATGATTTGTGGGGTGACTGTGCTACCTTGGTTCATACCGCCTTTAGTATGGGCTCATTTGCTCATTTTGGCCACAGTTCCTCTCTTCTGTTGTGGGGATAGGATCATTTAGAGCTAGCAGAACCTAAGCATTCCAAAACCTTCTCTGAATTTCAGTGTTTGAAGGTAACCAGTTCAGACTGGATTTTCAGCTCTGAACACAGCTCTTAAGGCCTAACAAGTAATTTCATCAGGTTGTATGAGTGTACCATTGCTGCTTAAAATGTTTAAAACATGCATAATAAATTATCTTCTCTGGGAGGCAAGGAGAGTTAGATC
The DNA here is from genome assembly GCA_013400175.1 of Phainopepla nitens. Classification (NCBI taxonomy): domain Eukaryota; kingdom Metazoa; phylum Chordata; class Aves; order Passeriformes; family Bombycillidae; genus Phainopepla; species Phainopepla nitens. Next base: position 198,154 of record VXBQ01004969.1, read on the forward strand.
AGTAAAAATGTGTCCTTGACGTTGGTAAAATTGCGGTTTGTAATGCTGGAAAAGAAAGTGATATCATGCTTGAAATGATAAAACAACATCTGGAGAAGTGAGGGAAAAAAACCCAGACAACACTCAGCAAATAAGTTCGAAGCCCACACTTTTTATAAGTTAATTGCAGATAGGGATTGATGGCAGCCATGGTGAAACAACAGCAAAAAGCAGCTGGGCAGGCCAGGAGGATAAGCCTTGTGCCACATCACTTGACATGAATTACACTCAGCATACTGGGTTTGCTTTGGGTTTTTTGGTGCTGTTGGTTTTTTGGTTTGTTTGGTTTTGGTTTTTTTTCATTCAAAAGTAAGCTTTTAATGACTTTGTAAGGAAAAGACAAAGATCTTGCCTGACAACTTATCTCAGATATAAAGAAATCCATGAACAAACTATCAACAAAAAACTGAATAGGGTTAGAATCAGATGAATGTGGTTTTTGCATTGTTCTGGGTGTTCAGGTGATTTCTAGAAGACATATCCACAGGGTAAAGCAGCAGTTCCTGGGAAAACAAGTGAGTCACTTGAGGAAATGTTCTTTCTCAACAAGGCGATGACCATGTAGGTAAACCTTCTAAGCAGGTGTATACCTGTGCTTTATAGATGGGAGTTTGTGACACAAGACAGTAAATTCCACATTTGGGCCTGGAAGGATGGCACTTTTCACCATCACATAAGAACTTTGCCCATGGGTGTATGTTTTATTTAGCAATTATTTGGGCTTTTAAACTTACCATGTGCATCTCCACTGTCTATACTATCCTGGCACTAAAATATCACCCTGGAATCAAAAATAAACCTCTGACTTTGAATTTGAGGAACAAATTTGATTCCTATGTGAAACATCAGGATCTCATCATTCACCAGTCTCCATTGATGTTTTTTGGCAACTAGTAAGTCTACCAGAAGCAGCCAGATTATATCTGTAGCTAGACTGACCCTACAGCCTTAATAATCTACAGTTTTCTCTTGCAGAAGTGCCTAAGTATGTTTATTTACCTCTGTTTTTCATAGACTAAATAGAATGAGGCTTACATTTCATCACTTTCATATTTCACTGAAGCCTCACTAAGCTAACAGTATTTTAATTCTTATTGCACTTTACCTATGTATTGTCTATTGATCAGTCAGCACATCTGAGGATCATCCAGTACTGTTCATAGGAAACATGAGGTGTGTTTTCCATAGGAACACATCACTCACTCAGACTGTGTGCAGCAGGATCTCTGCTGCCTCTCCGAGATCCCCTGTATTGCATTCTACCACCCAAGGGAAAGCTGCCCTCGAAAAACCTTCTGAAACCAAACAAATGAGGTCATAAAATCTAAACCCTTGGGCATTGTGACAGCTATTCAGCTGTATTCAATTGACATAACTTTTTTTTTTTCAATTATTATTATTATTATTATTGCAGGATTCCCAGCAGGAGAACTTCAAAAGCCTTTCTTTTGGGGAAAAGAGTATCCTAGGTAAGTACTGCACCAGGGAACTTCATCCACCTAGAAGTGAGGATTAACAGGGAGAGGTATTGCAAACACATATAGACAAATAAGAGGGCGTGGAGAAGAAGGCTGCTGTTCTGAAGGCAACTGAAAGGTAACACCTAGGTAAACTGTGTTGTCCTGCTGTAGGGCAAACTTGGCCCTTGGGTTGTGTGTTCTTTCCTCTGTATCCTGCTTTTGCTACTGGAAGACCTGACTTTGAGAAGTGCTGCTTTGTGCAATACTTTTTCTTACCCTTGGGAGCCATATGTGTTGCTGTTGTCTTAAACTGATGACTGATTTCTCACAGGAATTGCTAATTAAGTGCACCCAAGTGGAAGTGTTTCAGTGCTACAGCATGCAGATGCAGTAGTTGCACGTGGCAGGTATTAAAAGGAATTGTAAATCAGGTAACTAACACTTCCTGAACAGAAGTGAATACCCTGAGAAGCCAATTATTATCAGTTTATTGTTCACCTTCTGCTAATATCTAAGATTAGCAGTGGGCCTTTGTCTGTGCCTGTCGAGGTGCATGAGAATATCTTCATGAGAATAAGTGATTGCCTGAGATTGCCTGAGCAGGCCCATGTGCCAGTGTAGCTGAGGAAGGGTAATTATAGGTCACATACATTAAAATTTGAAAAATCACTGCTTTTGTGCAGTTCAATAGCTTTCTATTTTAGGGCAGGATAAGACCATGAAAAATTTCTGATGGCAGTTTCTGAAAGTTATTTTGCAGTTATATAAAGCCAGTTAATGGTGAAACATATCCTTAATAAATTATGTTAAAAAGAAAATAAAACTTTTCAAATATTTTCTGTTTGCCATCATCCAATCTGGATGTGTCCTTGTAAACAGGAAATTAGGCAATATATGTAGAAAGACACATTCAATTTATGAACAAGTTAATTTGCATTCAAAGAGACTTCTTGTGGGCCAGGTGACTTTGTAAATGGTAATTGGGGATAGAAGAAAATCCTTTTTTGTTAAGGTGAACTTATTTTCTGTAATAATTATTGCAGACCTTTTTCCAGCTTTGCTTTCTGAACAGATTTCTCTGTATTCTGACCTTCTGCCATAGTGAAAAAATTGTGGTTCTTTCAAACTATTATGCTTTGCTCATTTCTCTTCCTTAAAGGTTACCTTAGCTTAAATTGGTTTTGCTTGAGTAGGTATCAAAATGTAATTTAGTAAACAAATGTAGCTGGTTTGTATCAGACAACAGATTGCTTTTGTCCTTGAAATATTCTGGATGTTTTCTGTCTGCTTGGAAGAAACAGTACATGGCAGTGGAACAGATAAACCATCAAAAAGTCACCAGTGCCTGCTGAAAAACTGATTTAGCAGATACTTAACATTTAGTGGCATTAGTGTGTCCAGTTCCAGCACAACCACCAAAAACCAGTTACAAGTATTTGCATAAAGTGAAGCTTAATTATCACTTTTACATCTCGGTACATTAAATAAAATAACACTGAAATGCCATCATTCACAACTGTGTCTTCAGTGTCATATATATTGAAATAGAGACTTCAAACTACCTGGCCTCATAGCTTCCTTACAGTTCTCTGAGCCTCCCCAGTCCCAGAAAGTTCCCTTTTAATATGGTATCTGCTGGGCTGCACTTACCCCTTCCATCTCTGTGCAACTGTGCCCAGAAGTGAAAGGCATGAACAGAACTGGGAAAATTTCTGGAAAAAACGTTGTTGAGCTGGACAAAATGCTGCGTTGGGGTTCACAGATTCAAAGGCCAAAATTTACTGCAACCTTAACCCCTTCTTTTGGAGCTAAGGAAAGCTCCAAGGAGCCCGAGTATCAGAACACCAGCTTGGTCTTTATCCCTGCCACTTATGGTGACAAAGAACCTTAGAGGAAGAATGTGTTTAGCTATAGGACTTGTTTTTTCTCGATCTCTTTACATGTTTTGTGCCATTATTTTTATACTTCTTCAACTGCAAAAGATCCTGTATAACCCCTTTACTTCAGATATGGAAAACAAGTCTTATATAGTGCATTTATTAGGGGTAATTATCATTGTATGCTACACAAGATTACAAACTTGTCACACAAAAGGATGATATTTCCAATGCTGAAACATATAATTTTAACCTTCATTTTTTGAGATGGTTTGTAACAGTACTTTGGCTAAAAAGCAGTAGGGGAGACTTAACACATGCAAAGTACCATTAGGGAAAGGAAAAAACAAAGTGAAGGATTTTCATGGGAGCAGAGGAAATTAAATGATATGGTATTTTTGGGGCATGACTGAGATGAGCAATTAGTGCACTGTGAATCATTAAGTCTAATAATATGTTATTTTAAACCCCTCTGCCTTTCTTCTATTTCAATGCAATGCATTAGAAATACTATAAGCTACTTTGAAATATAGCATCTCGATAAATAAAATAATTAAAATCACAAAAAGCAATGCAACAAATGAAAGATGCTTTGAGTAAATCACCAACCCCAATGTCCACTGCATTTGGTGTAAAAAAGCCCTGAGCTTTTCCCTCTTTCATCCCTATTTCTCCTAAAAGCATGTTTATTGGAATATAATAAGGAAGATATAATTAATTGTCAGGAATTCAAAGTATTTCTTTTTACTCTGTTTCCCAGGTGCATTAGATCTGACTGTGCATCATATTCTATTCCAGGGCAGGTGCAAGGGAATTAAAGGACTTTTCTTTTAAAACTGAATGGAGATCTGTTAATGCTTTACAGAATACAGTCTTTGTTTCAGAGTAGTTACAGGTATAACTTTGTCCCGTTCCCAGTCAGAATATACAGGATGCAGTCAGCTGAAGGAGAAATTTTGGAGCTCATAGGACGCTGATAAGGGATTTGGTTGAAAGAGTGAACCATCACAATGCTTTCCAAGTTTTAGATTACATGTTACTTTTAAACAAGACTTTAACATTAAGACTTCCAACACTTTGAAGTCACAATTGTGTAGGTCTGATTTTTAGACCCATATCCCCTGCCTCCTCACTCTCTTTTGAAATCAGTAATGATCTTTCCTGAAGTCATTTGTCCTTTAATGTTCATGACTGTGAACATTTTCTGAGGAAACTGCTTCTTCATGTTACAGGTCATTAAGTTATGGTGCCATAGGAGTGATTGTTGGCCATGAGTTTACTCATGGATTTGATAGCAATGGTGAGTATTTGACTGCATTTTGATAACTTTTTTATTTAAAGAGTTGACAGATTAGAAAGCTGACTTGTACATGCTGTAGCATTTTTATTGTTTTGGTTTTTTTAATGGTGCTGAGTTGTGTGAAAAAATTATAAACTTGTATTTATTAGATTTATTTACATGGAATCTTGCTTATCTGAATTGGATTTTATTTTATTTGGTAAGATATACCACAAATTTGATTCTTTTTGTTTGTCTTGAATGAAAACTAAATCAGCAACAGATTCTGAAAGTCCTAACAGGTGGAGTGAGGGAGTGGGAAGGGCAAAGGGATAATTTCTGATTGATAAAAATTACTTCCAAGAAAACTTTTGAAAAATGTCGAACCTGAAATGAAAAGATAATTGCAAAAGTTTTAAAATACGATACTGGAACAAGAGTGGTACAGAAGAGGTGTTGCAAAATATTAAAATTAAATTCAAAAAAGAGAGAGGGGGGAAAAATAGTCAGAAAATGTCAATCCAATTGTCCTGACAAGCTGGGTAGAGTTGCCACTGGAGTGGCACTTCCACTACCTAGGTTTGGCTGTCTCAGCAAAGTGCTTTTAAAAATTGGACTCCTGAGAGAAAGTGAGAGGAGAGGGGGGAGGATGGAGGTGCAGGGAGAAAGAAACTTGAACCTCTTCCTCCAGGGAGTAATTTTGAGTTTTGGTTATATTGTGTAATATTGAATATCTTAAAAACAAACAAACAAAACCAAAACAAACAAAAAACCCCCCCTTTGTATTCCTGGTATCCTACTGTACAACACTTTGTGTCAGCAAACACTCCACAATGGAGACATTTTTCTTCATAAACTCCCACCTTGTGTAGTTGAGCACCTAATCTCCACCTTGTCTCCTGCCAGCCAGAAAGGAACCTAAGATTTGATTCCCTAAGCAGACACCTCCTTCTTTCCAGGGTCTTATCTTCCAAATATAGAAATAAATACATCTCTAGGGAATTTGTCACCTTGAACAAGACAATACACAGAGGAGAAAAAAAAAAAAGAAATAAAAAGATGAAACAAAACATCTCCAGTACTTGGCATTATGCCTGTGTTGTCCCTTACCTCTCTTTCCTGCAGTTGCAAAGAAGAATCAAATCACAGAGCAAGGCTGCATCCACATGGGCAGCTAAACACACCCTCAGAAATGTCCAAAGGTGTCCTGTGTCTGACTGGCTGGATTCATGATGGAGATGAAATTCTCTCCTACAAATGATGGGGAGCAGGGACCTGAGGCTGAAACAAGCCACTGCTGTAACCATCAGCCTGGGCAATGGGATGTTTAAATGTTCCATTTTGCTCCAAAATCAAAAATGGAAATTTCATAAATTTGCATGAAATGGATTTGTTTCCTGATCAAGTGAAGAATTAATAATAAATTAGTTATCATCACATTTTCAGAATGAAAGACATATGGTCTGAGGATGAAAAATACTATTATGCTTGCGAGAAAGCTAAGTGCATCTTACACTATGTAATTATAAAATGAACTATAGAACTCATTACTCATTGCTGTCTTTTTCTGCAAATGTAAATTGTGACAATAAATAGAATGCCAGCTTTTCACTGCTCATTTGGTGAGGTCAAGATTTTGTTCACTGATCCTATCCATTTTGTACACACACTTACATGAGAACATTCACCTCTCATTTCTGTGAAGGTGATAGATGCCTAAACTGTAAAAGTTTTCTCCTGCAAAAGCATGTGTTTTCTTTCTTTCCTCTTCGAGGTCGGAAATATGACAAAACTGGAAATTTAGACCCTTGGTGGACAACTGACTCTGAAGAAAAATTTAAAGAGAAAACAAAATGCATGATTAATCAATACAACAATTACTACTGGAAGCAAGCTGGCTTACATGTATGTAAACCACCAGTGACTGAAAACAGTGGTACATGAGGAGTTTGGGTTGTGCTTTTTTTTCTTTTTTTCCAAGTTCTCTTTTTATATATCCCAACATATTGGGATATTAGGCTACCAACTTCATTTCTCACAACAAATGATTTTTTGAGGTGAATAATTGTGTTAAAAATTATCTGTCAGGTTTGATTAGTCCAGTCAAATACCACTACCCACACTCTGTTGACAGGGTTAAACCATTTCTCTCCATCACATCATTTTGGAATCAGAGGAAGAGGATGAAGCCACTCAGCAGGGCTGGTCTAATTATTGTGAGCATGTTAAATGTCTTCTGAAGATGAGGTCTGTAATGAAAACTGAGCAGCCACTCTTTTAGAAAGAATATAATAGCGTGTTTTATAGATTCCTTCAACAATTCTGCCTGTTATTTATTGCAGCTATAAAATGGATGCATAAGCCCTACTTTATTTCAGATTCAACTCTTGCTATTTCTTCCATGTGTGCACACAGGCCCCATTTGTATGTTTAATCAAGGGAATATGACAGCAGTAGCTCCTATAAAAGGATTGAGAAAGAAAGTGCAAGGGAATTTGTTTCTGTTTCATTGTGTATCAAAGGTATGGGCTTCCCTGAGGATGTGTACATTCATATGTGTGTACAAAATGAGGATAAACAGGATACGTCCCAGACCTTCAGAAAGGAATAGCAGAAATTCCAGTAATGTTGACTGGGACATGATTTTAATCTTAGTTTTCAGGATAAAACACATACTCCAGTCCCCACTCAATTCTATCACCTCTACCTACATTTTAGAAATACTAGTACATCTTTGCCTTTTAAGAATAGCAAGGCCCCATTAAATGCTTATCAACAATTCTAGCACTTTTCCCAGGCTTGTTTTGTGCTGATCTCAGAGATAAGAAAGCCATATTGTGGTCCAGTCTGAAGTCCAGCAACTCAGAGTTGAAATACTTCATAATAAGCTAATTTACAAGTAAAAATTCTCAGATTCATTTCTGAATATTTGCAGGACAAAAACTGTCATTACAAAAATGCCATTTAAAGAAGATCATTGAAACCTTCTCCAAGGATGTGGCTGAACACTTCCCATGCCTCTGCCATTGGCTGGGCCATCCCCTTTACCTTTTGCACTGTCTCTTGAGATGATGTAGGTCCGAATTTCCTCTCAGGGTAGATACTGCCTTTGAAGTCCATGGATGGGCTTACTAGGGAGATCCTGCTACCTACAGCCTTGTCATCCCATTCCTTCTATATCCACAGGATAACCAGAAGCACTTTTTAGGTGACAGAAGATTTTTTTCCAATTTTCTGCCATATTTTATAACTTTTGTATGAATAGCTATGCGAGCAAAGACCTTTTTTTTTAATTATCATTTTGGCCTGTCATTTACATCAGTACTCTGCAGGTTTTTTACCCTTGTATGAATATTTTTTATGGATCAAGAAACCTATTTATTCTTCTTCCTTCTCATCTGGCATACAATAAAAATGTCTCCAGAAAAGAAGTCTAATGAAGGAAAAAGTGGATATAGAAATAGCTTCAGAGTGCAATAATCGCATAAAGTCATCTCATCAAATGAAGAGCTTATAATGGTCCCTGATCCCTGCCACAAACTCTCTGTGTAGTGTAGTCTCAAACACCTGATCCAGAACTGCTTGAGATCAGCAAAAAGAATTGTTCCACTTTTTAGATGGCCTATGGCTCTGTGCCACTGTTAGGTGACTCTGATCTTATGCTTTAAGTCAGTCTCCTTCACAAGCCCATAGCGAGTAACGTGAGAGCAAAAGGTGAGAGCAGGAAGGCCAGGGAAAAAGGCAGCTGGTGTGCATGCCTGTTCCCTGGTGTCCCAGCACCTTTTATCCTAAAAGTGTCTCTCACCTCCATCTCCATCCTGCTGAGGGCAGGGGAGAGCTGACAGCAAAGGTTTGCACTTTCCTCTGTGGCTCCCATTTACCCCATAACATTGTACCCAAAGCATCAACTAAGATGTCCTGAGTCCAATCTGGGTGCTCATCTGCACTGAGCGTGGGGCTGTGCACCAGTTCCTGGCCGTTCCCTTGGTGTTTTTATCTCTTCTTCTCCATTTTCCCCTCTTTTGCCATCCTGAAACCAAGTTCTGATGCCAACCCCACTGTACTGATCCCTGTGGCTCAGGAGAGCTGATGGCTGAGCCCTCCTCAAAACTGTGCTCAATTATCTTGCTTATTTGAGGCACAGGAGAGAGTAAAACTGCTTAATTACAAATACAGTTGGTAACACAAGGACTTTAGTAGGCTGGGTGAGTAGAGATGATGCTATTCCAGCAGAAATTAGTATTTCTTTGTAATGATATTGCACTTGGTAGTGCCAGGAGGCCAGTTTCCTCACAAAGTTTATATAGTGCAGTTTCCCACAATACATTCTTGTTGCTATTCCTCCTGCTCTTGGAATCAATACCTAGGAGAAGTAGCAGGAATCTCCTTTGCAGATATTTTTAGAGGACTCAATATGCTACCAATTTAGATTCTGTCTCTGACAGTTATTTTTAATCATGCTTATTTATGTTATGACTTAGAAGTTATTTAAGCATCCCAGTAGTATATTAAGAGTTATGTAGAGAAATAAACATGGCCTTTTAGATAAAAGTTTGAGAAAGAGGCTACTGGATCTCACATGTAACCACATATAAACAGTCCTTAGGGGAAAATTACTGACACTCAGCTCAAAGATCAGGGACCAGATTCTTAAGTGCATTCTATCTGCTATATTTTGTGCTACAGTGATCTATGACCAGAGCCAGGATAACTCATTACAGAAAATAGTTTGCTGGCAGTACTCTCATGGAAACCCAGTTTTCTTAACCAAAGTTGGTTTAAATTGACTGAGGTTGTTCTTGCCTTGCTTTACTTTTCCCCCTCTTTTTGAAGTTGATCAAGTACAAAGTTCAGAAATGGGTCAAATGACTGATGTTCTTTCATTCTGCCAAGGTGAAAGGGAAGAGAACTTTGGCAGAAAACATTGCAGATAATGGAGGTTTGCGAGAAGCTTTCAGAGTAAGTAGATGGGAAATATCTGAAATTTATTATTAAAAAAATAAAATAAAATCTGTGATTATCTTCATGTTGCTGAAAGGCACTTAGTATCTATTTCTCATCAGGCATACAGGAAATGGATTACAGAAAAGAGGGGAGGAGAAGAAGAGCCTTTATTGCCAGGCCTTGAGTTCACACATAACCAGCTGTTCTTTCTGAGTTATGCCCATGTGAGTAGTACAAATGTGTTTCAAATCCCCATCTATTAACCTGAACAATGTGCAGTGCAGAGATGAGCTTGCTTGTTTTCCACAATCTGCATCACTCAAACACAGATTTTGAGAGTATAAGCAGAGACCTCTCCCACAATTATTATCTCTTTCTCTTTCCCTCTTTGTCCTGAACTACCCATGGTGCCAGAACTGCTGGAATTACTGGTTTTGCACAGTGTTATCACAGCAACTTTCTTTCTTCTTCCTGCTTCTCTGCACTAAAAGGGTCTTCCTGCATGAGTTGACTCCTCAGCCTCCTTCAGTTTTAACTAAAACCATTTGTTACTGTGTGCATTGTTCAAGGAAACTAAGCAGCAGTGAAGAGGGTCTTAGTTTATTTTTTCCCATCTGTACAATAAATATGCTGTAACAAAACTTTGGTAAGGGATGTGAGTTTTTTAGAAAAAAACCATAGAGCAAGGGAGAGAATCAGAAATTATTTTTTTAGGTAAACAAATTGGGGCAAACTCCCTACAAGAGAAAAGGCTATAAAACTCTGCCAGCAGTTGAAAGAATGAATCATCCCAAACTGAAAAAAATGGACCGAATGCAACCAGTCCTGGCTGAAAATAATTTCTCTGCTGAGAGTCAGTGTAGCTGTCTATGGGCCTGTGGCTGTTTCAGTTTGACTATATTGAACAAAGAAAATATTGCCCTTTCATTGTTTATGCTGGATTAAGTTTCACTTCATGTCAGTTTTTCTCCAGGAAAATGTTGAAGCTATAGGGAACATGTGGGGGTGTTACAGGACCACTGCAGGAATCATATGTCCAGTGGTCCCTCACAGGGAGGCCACATGCACAGTGAGAGCAGTGTATGCAAGGGTACCTTTGAGCTCAGTCTATTTCCACAAAGCTCAAGACACTCAACAGACTTATTTAAAATGTCAGAACTGTGTTCAGCCAGACAAAATTGCACTGAAGTCCACGGAAATCCTATGGGGAATCTGTCTTAAAGCATTTTCTTGATAGGAACATTTAATGTAGAGACTTAGGTAAGGTAAGTGCAGTTTAAAAGTGATTTTTCATGCAATGGATACAGCATAAGGGATTATTCAGTTGTGCAAATATTCTATCTACCCTGTTTTTTGGTTGGTTATGATTGGGTTAAGTATCTTATCAGGAACAGTGAACTGGGGACCACTGATGGAAATGTGGAAAATGTGTAATTTCAAAGGAAACTGACATTCCAACATGGCATAAATAGGTCAGGTAATATAGCAGCAATTCTAGAAACGATAAGCATCATTATGTGTACCTTTTATACACATTACATAGTTTTGAGACCAAGAAGTATGTTTGGTAATTATTAAGATGTGAGATGCTGCAGCACAAGCTGAAAGACAAGCTACCATTATAGAGAACTTAAAAAAAAAAGAACTAGTAAGTGACTGTGATTAGATGGGAAAGAGTGTGTAGAGAAAAAACAGTGGGTGGACACTGGATCCATTAGGGGATTTGAAGAACAAGGGAATATACCAAGAGAAAACTGCAGACTGGCAAAGGTGAAACAAAGTGGGAATTTATGGCATCTTTCTATTTTATGCATTCTACAAGTAATAGGCATCTTAAAAACAGTGACATTACATTTTGCTTTACATAAAAAGTCATCTCAGATAATGTGCCTGTTTCTGTTTATTTTTTCTTTTTATTTTATTAGGTAAGATGCAACTCTTTTAGACCGGAATCTGCAAGGGAGCAAATATATACTGGAGCTCACAGCCCTCCTCAGTTCAGGTAATGCAAATATGGTATTTCCTCAGTGTACACACAGAATCAATCACTGCAGAGCAGAAGTGCAGAAATACAGCATTTTAAGAGGGGCTTAAGAGCAAACACAAAATTAGACTGTGTTCCTGGTTTAGATGGAAATTGAACTGGTTTTATTAGCTTATCTTTCACTATTACAAATGCTCTTCTGTAAAATTGAGGAGGTTGCATCTACTTCAAAAGCATTTGAACCAGAACACACTGTGATTCCTGTGATATCCTGTAATCGTGGCCTGAGTACCTAAATGCCTCACCTATCACTTTCTTCCCCTCAGCAATTCTAGTTTAGAAAACAGTGAATATAAGGAGGGTCCTTGATTTAATCTATCTGAGTTCATTAAAAGCTCCTAAGTCTCAACCTTGAATTACATTGATAATGCAAAGCAAAACGTGCCCTGTGAGTTCAGTCCAAGACCAAGCTCTTCCATTGGCCTTCAAGTGGCACTTTGCTTGAAGGAGCTGTGGTAGTCCAGCCGTAACAGAGGGAGTCTGTCCTTGCCAAAAGGCCTCCCACAGGCTCCTCTGGCCACAGACACTCATGAACTCCCTGCCATGGGAAGGGGGAAGATTTTAGAGACTATGTAGGAATTAGGAAGCCAAAGTTTATTTTTCTGCTTCTTCACCAAGAATATGTTGGTTTTGTTAGGATTCATGTTGATTGCATTTATTTAACTAAGAATTCTGTGTTTGCCCTTTGTCAAGTACTACATTACCTCTTTATTTGGACAAAGGACATTAACTCCACGACAAAATTCGCACAATACAGTGGATTATTTGCCTTCTAGAAAATCCTACCACTTTCTGTTGACTAAAAGAGTGTAATACCATCTAGTGAGGGTAAAAGTAGTACAGTATGCAAATCTGTGTGCCTTTTAACATTGAAAATACATCATGACAATTAGGACAGGAACATCAGGCTGATCTTCAGCCTACAGAGATATTATTTTCATAATTCCTACCCTTGTTAAGATTTTGGTAAAATAACCATCTGTTGTCTTTTAAAATCTTCAGGCTTATTTACCTATAGGTATATTTATGTTCTGAATTGTTACATAGCTACATTCCCATGAGATGGTGATATACATGGAACTCTAGGGATAGAGTATTTATTAGGAAAACTCCTGAAGGCATCAGGCAATGAAAGAAAATTTCAGAGAAGTTTAGATTAATTTAAGAACTAGAAAATATAGACAAAACTTTTTCTTAAATTTTGTGTGAGATACTGAGAATTGACTTCTGTTTCAGAACTGAAGAAAAGCACTGGTGCTTGTCTCCTCTGGCAAATCATATCAGCTGGGCTATCAAATTACCTTATCTATTTCTCCCAACTTGGTTTCATTTATGTCCCAAGACCATTATAAACATAACTGCAATACAGCTAGCTCCAACTGTGAGAGCTCTTTCTGTCCAAGCTAAAACCAGCCCTTTTAAAAGTGATTATAAAAGGCAACAATAAAAATTATAGAAATGATCAACATGTGTCTAGAGCACAGGTGTGTACATCTGAACTACTCACACCAGATTCTCTTCACAGTCAAAAAGGAAATGGCATTTTAGAAGTTAATATATCCATAAATAATCTTTCAGCAGGTAATAAATTTAAATTACTTAGACTCTGCAAGTACATCTTTCTATTGATTACCAGGGGAGGCCAGCATGACCTGCTCAAGGAAAGGTGTCTCTCCTGTAATTCAGTGGGATGAAATCCAGACACTCCATTGTGATTTCTGTTAATGTGTGGCGATAGCAAGCCATGGGTAGAAAAGTGGCATGCATGCACACATAGAGATTTTTTTACTGGATAAATTCTGGGTTTATTTGTTTTTTATTGGCAGATTTTCAGTATTAGCATGTGTCTTTGCTATTTTTGAATGCCAATTTCAGATTGAAATCTCTGGCATGGCAGGCAGAACTCCCACCAACATCAGCAGCAGTTCTGCATGACCAGCTCTTGCTGTTCCAGTCCCTGAATATATATCTGCAAATTTTTTTTACAGTAAAGCTGTACATCTTATTTGAAGTTTAACCTCATTTGGTAATCTTCCCTACAAAACTGACCTTTAGGAATTTTTGTGCCAGATGACTGCAAATTTTCTTACTCACAGAAAGTCTAATCAATGTAATAAGAATATTTTCTACCACGGTGAGCTACACTGAGAAGCTGATTTTCTGCAATATAGAGAAATGCCTCCTCACTGCGTAACAAAAGAAAGGTATACAATTAATATCACAGTAGATATATTTCTGCTTTTAACTCAGAAAACTCTTTAATACCATTGCAAGTTTCAGGTTAGTAAATCCCAAGATGGTTAAAAGCATAGGAAAAAGCAGCAAACAACACAATTGCAACCCAGCAAAGGTAAAATAATGGTTTCTGACTGCATCAAATAATGCAGACATGGGAGCATGCAAAGGCCAAGCTCTTCCCCTGTGCTGAAGGTGCCAGTCTGGAATACAGACACATTGTCCAGCTTGTGTTAGGCAGGAATGTGCTGCTCTTTCAGTATCACACCACCTGTGGTAGAAGCAAGAGACCTTTGGAGCTGGTCAGGGCAGAAGGCTCATCTCAGAGATGCTCACAGGTGCAAGGCTGAGCTGCCCAACAAGAGGCTGTAATTTTCCCCTGAGCCTGCAAAGTCCCAGGGACCCAGTGGGTGTGGGTGTGTTGTTAGGAGAATCTGGAGCCATATGAAACCACTGCCAGCATGACCCAGTGTATGTTCACATCCTCCTGCCTGCTGCCCTGCAGCTGTTGGCAGGGCTGGAAGGAGGATTCCACCCTGCACAGCTACTGCTGATCTCCCACCTGTGCTGCCAAGGGTTACATTAGAAAATTGTTCTAAAGTACACAGTATCACAACATGCATTTGTTTTTCATGGAGTTTCTAGCAAAGCAAGATGTTTCTCAAAGCATGAAACAATATTTGCTTCATTTTAACTTTAACTGGGAGCCCTTCTCCTGAACCTTTTGGTTTTATTTGTGGACAAAATTATATGAAAGCCTGAAAATTCAGCCTGAAGTAAAAAACACTGAGACACTTGCAGACCTGTAGTGTTTGACAAAAGGCCACCTTCGTGTCAATCACTTTTCTCTTTGCAGAGTAATCGGAGCCATGAGCAACTTTGAAGAGTTCCGCAAAGCTTTCAACTGCGCAGCGAACACGACGATGAACCGCGGGGCAGAGTCCTGCCGGCTGTGGTAGCTGCCCCTTCCTGCTCTTCTCTCAGGAGGAGGCTGCAATGTGAACTGCTCAACCCATTGCCCGAGCTTCAGAATGACAGTCTGAAATCTGGAGAGGTGTTACTTCAGATACATCTTCCTCATCCACGCTGATGATCTGCATGGATCATTCCCTATTTAGAGCCTAGAAACATTCCAAATAGAAGAGCTTTTCTCTAAGTATAATAATAAAAAGTAACTCCTTTTAACCATAAAACTACTCTGGCTCATCTGCAGTTGCACTGCTGTTGATGGATAACTGCCATTATCAATTCTAATTCCTGATTTATAGTTGAGCAAGACATAAATGCTAAAATCCAGTTTTAATCTATTGCTCTGCAGGGGTTCTATGCAGAGTGCTCCCACACAAAATTTATTCTTTCTGGATGAAGAAATTCATGAGACCTGCTATAAAGCCAGCTCTGATCTGCTGCGTGATACTGCATTTTCATAACTTAAGCTGTCACAGCCCAGCATGCCATAAATGATTTTGTGTGATGTAAAGACACAAGACTTTATATAAGTTCAGTTTAATATGTCAGATTAGTGCCTCTGGTTTTGGAACAGTTTCAAGCTGAGAAAGTACCTCATGATATCCATCTGTAGGACTAAAACATAAAGGATACTTGTCAGATCATGGCCTCTTCTAATTTTAGAACGGCTTATGATAAAAATCAATGTATGGTGAAAATCAGAAGCTCTCAGAAGGGATTCCCAGCACCACGATACTCATAAATATTTCAGCATTTATTCCAGTTTACACTGTAGGCAATTTTTTCCCAGGGGATGATTTTTACCTGGTGCTGAAGATACCTTCATCTACATTTATTTTTTAAGCCACAAATACTATACCAGTTTTAAATGATGGATTTTATAGTGTCTGCGTCTTACATGGCATTGTAAGTAGTGTGCGTGTTTGCCCTCACATTCTGGATGGGGCAGGATGACTTGTGACTTTAAAGTAAGAGTATGTGACAGAAAAACAGAGTACTGGCATCATTTGACTTGTCTGGATAAAAAGAGCAATTTAGAAGTAGAGGACTTAAAAATACAGTAAAAATACAGACCTGCAGAGTTTTCAATTTGATTTTTAAGAACATTCATGAAAAGATATTTTATTACAGCAGAAAAATTTTAGCACATAGCTATTACTTGGGGGGGGCGGGGGGGGGGCAGGATGTACACACAGCTCTTTTTTTTCCTAACAGAAAGGTACCTATGTAAGTGGTACATATTTATACCTTCTGCATTATTTCATTTTTACATATTGGAATTATTTCAAAAGGAGTTACTTTAGACTTAGTTAATTACTGCAAATCCATATTGGTCTCTGTGTGTATATACACATATACAAAAATATAATTTTTATATGCTATAATTTTATTTTATCAATATAGAAATGTTAGTAAGAGAAACTTTTTTTACAAGGATTGGTCAAATACTGTTGGATAAGGACTTGGCTGGGCGGTCACATCCAGAGGGGGACGGTCAATAGCTCAGAGTCCTAATGGGAATCAGTGACAAGTGGTGCCCCACAGGGTTCCATACTGGCACCAGTGCCCT
Source organism: Phainopepla nitens (assembly GCA_013400175.1). Classification (NCBI taxonomy): domain Eukaryota; kingdom Metazoa; phylum Chordata; class Aves; order Passeriformes; family Bombycillidae; genus Phainopepla; species Phainopepla nitens. The sequence goes on from VXBQ01004969.1 coordinate 214,571, forward strand.
TTGATATCTTCATTAATGACATAGATAAAGGGATCAAGTGCACCCTCAGCAAGCTTGCAGATGGCACCAAGCTGAGTGGTGTGGTTGCCACATCTGAAGGATGGGATGGCATCCAATGGGATCTGGACAAGCTTGAGAAAAGGCTCATGGGCAACCAGGTCTGGGCAACTCCTTGTTGGAGCAACACCCTTGTCTGGGCAACAAAGGCTGGGGATGAACAGATCAAGAGCAGCCCTGCCTGGAATGACTTGGAGGTGCTGGTGAGCAAGAGGCTGGACAGGACCCAGCAACAGGCACTCACAGCCCAGAAAACCAACAGTGTCCTGGCGGCATCCAAAGCACTGAGGGCAGCAGGGTGAGGAAGGGAGAGGAGGCCACCAAGATGATTAGAGGGAGGGAGCACCGTCCTATGAGGAAAGGTTGTGAGAATTGGGATTGGTCAGCCTGGAGAAGGGAAGGCTTTGGTGTGAACTAAATTTCAGCTTTCAATACATGAAAGGAGTCTACAAGAAAGATGGAGAGGGACTTTTCACAAGGGCCTGTAGTGACAGGACAAGGGGAATGGCTGGAAGCTGAGAGAAGTTTTGGATTAGATGCTAGGAGGAAGTTCTTTACTGTGAGGGTGCTGAGGCACTGGAACAGACTGCCCAGAGAAGTTATGGGTGCCTCATGCCTGGAAATGTTCAAGGCCCTGTTGGATGGGCTCTGAGCAATGTGGTGGAAGTGCAAGGAGGTGTCCTTGCCCATGGCAGGGGTTGGAATGAGATGATCTTTAAGACCCCTTATAACCCAAATCGTTCTATGATTCTATGATTGTCCAACAGCCATGGTGGAGGAAGGTTTACTGAAGCTAACTAACTGAAACAAATTGGGTTATTTTCCTGTGTCTCTTTAGAAAGGAGGGGGACATAATGGAAGCATAATTTATGGAAAAAGACAGGATCTCAAACTACCTTCCAGAGAGAAGGAAGCAGATGTTCCTATCCTCAAGGCTCTGTTGCCACTTTTTAGAAACAAAATATTGTGATACGGGACCAGAACATTCTTTAATCAATTTTTCCCTGAAAAATCAAAGCTTTTTCAAGAGGAAAACATTTTCCCTTCCTTCATGCCAACTCAGTTCCTGAGTTCCATGGATTACAGTTTATAATTTGAATTGCCTTTACTATTTTTTTTCCTGGAGGTATTCTTCACATAAATATTGGTGGCATTATTTTCATAGAGCTTTTCCTCAAACAAGCAGGTATGGGTCTCAGCAAAGGGACAGTGTTTGCTGGCTAGTGGAAAAGTTCCTTAGCGAATTGAGTATGTACTAACTTCATTTCTCATGTGAGCACTGACATGACTTGATGTTGGCTGCTTTGGATCAACCACACAAAGTTCAGGATTGACATCCTGGCCCAGTTAAAGGTAGTACCAATAAGGTTGTTGTCCTCAGAAAAATCAGGACATCAACTCAGGCACTAATCTGAATTTTCTAAATTACCGGAATACGCAAAGATGGTTTCACAAAAGTCACCTCTGGGTTTTCTAATTTTATCTCTCAAATCAGAGATGCATTTGCAAGAATTCCTCTCTTGTGGTTATTTTCCAGTGGGGCAGATTCTGTAATTTTGTGATTCATGAAGTTGTTTCTCTGTACTGGATAGGAATTTTTTCTCAAATGTCTGATGTTTCTTGCCTTAAATGTCACTCTTCCGGCTCCTCGTTTGGCTCAGCTCTTTCATGTTTAACACCAGGGATTTCTGCACAGTGGTGTGAGTATTCCCAATGGCACAGGAACCACTGCAAACTCTTTCATCCTTGCTAGGCCATCTCCTGCAGCAGGCAGGGGACAGGTTCTGGGCTGGGGGGAAAAATAGAGAGCTGGGCGTTTTGGGGCACTAGGAAAGAGGAAGAGAGGGTGTGAACAGATTTTGTACCTTGATTTTGGCAGCTGAGAGGGTACCCACACACTGCCAGGGGGAAGCCAGAAGTCCTTGCTGCTGACTGGTACGTTCATCAATAATGTCCTAATTCAGGAAAATCTTGCTGTTGACTCAGGTTCTCAAGTTTGGGGTTTAGGTCTTGCCTGTGTCCACAGAAGGACCTGGCCTGCCTCACTTGCTGTTTTTTACCTCCAACCAAAGAGCTGATCATGCAATTTACAGTTCACTTTGGATGAGTTCCTAAGGTACCATTTGGAAAGCAAAGCAGAAGGTAATTAAACAAGTTCTTAAAACTTTTGTCATCAAAGACAGCCCAGACATTAGTGAGGTTTGTGAGGGCTCTGCCCATTGTCTTTGTTTTATCAGACCACCTGGCTGTACTTTGCTATTGTATTGTGCCTCCTGGCTCTGTGCCAGCAGTGCCTTCCTGCCTTGCTCTCAGGTTCTTATTCCATCTGTGCAAACAAATCCTTCACCAACCTTTTCTCAGAGCTTTAAAATAGTTATTTTGTTAATTGTCAGTAATATTGTGAAATGTTTTTTTCCTATTGGCTCAATAATCTGCTTCTTTCTCAGTGACCAGGAGGGGAAGGGTCTTCTATGAATGCAATATTTTTACCTTTGTAAATCTGAGGAGATATTTTTTCTACTGTGTAGACATAAAGAAACAGCCTCTACTCCTGTCCTATGTCTCCTTCTTCAGGTCCTAGAAATATGGAAAACTATTCTCTTCTAGCTAATCTAGTCTCGTCTTTTTCTTCTTTTTCTTTCTTTTTTTTTTTTTTTCACTTTCTTCTTTTTTTTTCTTTTTTTTTTTTTTTTTTCTCTTTCTTTTTTTTTTTTTTTTTTTTCTTTTTTTTTTTTTTTTTTAACTTTCTTCTTTTTCTTTCTTTTCTTTTTTTTTTTTCACTTTCTTCTTTTTTTTGTTTGTTTGTTTGGGGTTTTCATTTGTTTGTTTGTTGTTTTTGTTTAAGCCTGAAATGCTAAAACACCAGTTTATACACTGTGAATATTTCTGCTGATCATATTGTGGAGGACTTAGCTCTCTGAAAAGGCAGCTGTGCTATTCACCTGTGTAAACTGCTTAGGTACATAAATGATGTCCGAGCTGGGTCTGGACACTGAAGGACCACAAAACTCAGCTGAATTATAGAACTCTGCCTCATGCCCTGTGCCAGGAGGACTTCACTATTCTTTAGGTAGGAGCACTATCATGCCACTAACTGGTTGAATATATAACTTTTCATTGAGTATTATTCAATTACAAGCTTGGAAGTATATCTCATAAAATTGTTTTATATATATATGTATACATGTATCTGTCAGTGAAATGTTAAAAGCCAGACAACACAGGAGGCAGCACTAGAGTGATTTAAAAGGTCTTTTGTGTTTAAGTATTTTTATCTGATTTTTTATTTACTGGTCAGTCTATTGTACATTTAAATTTTTCTACTTGCATAGTACATTGATTGACTGTTTTAAAGACAATTGTGTTAGCAAATAAAGCCAAAGTTATGAAGAATGTTCCTATGCTTGCAGTATGGCAAAACCAGCTTGGCTTGGCACTGTCCAACTGTACAATATTACTTCTATAATATATAGTCTTAATGAGATGCAATAAAGAGCATAATGATGTGGCCTCAGGTTCTCAAGACTCCTTTTACTGCTTGACAGGCTAAGAAGGACCTCCTCTCTCAGAGAGTTGTGTAGGCATAGTCAGCCAGAGTATAGGCTGCACTTGCCCTCATTACCCTGCTGGAGGCAATTAAAATAAGCATCTGATGAGCTATTGTGGATGAGGGCTGGATGCTGTACAGGAGGGCAGGTGGCAGAGCTGTCTCCACCAAAAACCACTGAAAGAAAGAGTGACAAAAGATCACCTGCCTGTCAGCCTCTTTTTTCCTCTTCCTCAAGTGCATGCCTCTCTCAACTTTTCAGCTGAAGAGTTTTTGATAGGATAGTCCTTGTTTGTGCCTGAGTTTGAGCTCCAGCTCAGCACACAAGGTACTCCATGGGTGTGACCGAGCACTTGTTCAAGGGCTGTTTGGGCACAGGGAATGTGCCCTACATCACCAGCTGGGCTTTTCTGGGCTAAGTGCTCCATTTCCTGGGCTCTGCCCTCACCAAGGATCCTGACACAGCTGGGCTGGCCATAAGCAGTGGTGCCGGCCCACTTCAAGGCAGCACCATGCCTGTGAGCATCAGGGAGCAATTCCCACTGGTGGGGACAATGGGTGACGTCTTGCTGCACCTTTTGGATGATGCTCTGTGGTGATGCAGCCCCTTGCAGGCCACTCTCCACACAGCTCTTGGGTTTGGGGTGGCAGGGTGTCTTCAAAAACCTGCATCAGTTCTGTCTCCTACTTTACAGTGCAGCCTTACAACATTTCTAAGGGCAAAAGCAAAGGTTTCTGTGCAGGAAGATAAATTAACAAAGCAAAGGTTGGGGTCAGAGCGTGAAACCAGCCTTAGCACAAGGGAGATGTTAGGCTTAATTCTCATGGGTTTATCAGCACCTTGGAAAGATGCTTTAACAATGTCTATAGAACATCCTGCAGAATTCAGGGTTTAACTGCTGCAGCGAGTGCCTGCTTCACTAATCAGACAATTTAATCCCATTTACAGTGTAATATATATTAATAAAAAAGAAAAGAAATTAAAGATACCCGAGGGATTCTTCAGCACAGCATTATATTTTATTAAATATAACATCAAAGTTGGAAATTACTGAGAATCAAGATAATGTGTTACACTAAATTGTGATCAAAGAAAGAGATATAATGGTATAATTTTAATAATCCATAAGCACCAAAGCTGGAACATTTTTATGTATGAGGTTAGACATATACACAGCTGCATATATTAACTGTGGTTGTGAGCTGCACATTCTAATACATGTCTCTAAAAATTTTATCACATCCATATCTACCATCGAAACTGGTAAACAAAGCTTGGCGAAAGGCTTCAAAAGGGATCCTAAACTTTTTCTACCACAAAATTTATTTAACATACTAGTGCTGCCGTGAGCAATGACCAGTTAGGTTGTTCTATATGGACGATGCAGAGTCCTTTTCTGAAATGTGAGTAGCAGACATTTAAGTACAGAAATCTGAAAAAATATGATGTCACATCCTCTTGACATTAAGAGAGTATTTGGGTAGAACCAGGAAAAACAAATTACATTCTCAAATACAACAATTAGGGAAGCACAAACATGAGAGTTTGCGCCAGAAATAAAAAGCTATTGTAGGATATGAAGTTGCCAGACTGGGTCAGGGGACTGGTTTCTAACTTGACAGATTATTTCTGCTGGGAGAAAAACCCGAGTGCAGGAGACCTGTCTGCCTTTGTAACTTCCTGGGGCACGTGTGTGTCACAGCTGAGTCCTTTGGTGGGGTCACAGCGCTGTGTCTTCTGAGAGCTCACCCCAGTCAGCCCTGGGGCCTGAGGGGCTATTTGCTTTCTCTTGGGTGTCTAGAGCAGCCAAAAAGGCTGCAATTCTGCCACTGATTTCTAGTTCTATACATATTTTTTGTTCTTTTCACCAAGGAACACATCACATGAATCAGCCACTCTCCATATCATGGCATTTTAAATGAATAAAGAGATGCTTTTGTAGGTCTGTGCTGCAAAACAATGCAGTGCAGCTGCATCTCAAAAACATCTGTGTATTTTGCGAATTAGGGCTGCTCTTCATCAGACAACACATGTGCTTTCATGTCATTCTGCTAGAACAGGCCTTGGGTAGTTTGCACTGGAGAGAAGAGAGCAAAATAGGGAGTAACATCTGAACAGGATGACAAAGAGAAATTAGAAACCCTTTAGTGTTGTAAATCAGTAAAAGATTTTACAAAGCATTAGTACAATTACTGCTATAAATGATTTTATGTATATATGGACACAGTCTGTAAGTCTGTGCAACATGAGGGTATATAAAAATGTCAGAAATATGAATTATTTTTTTGGAAAATGAATCTCAGGGTAAAACTCTGACCTCAGTGAGTTCATTGAGTGATTAATGTCATTGGGGCCAGCATGTTACTCCATCTGGATAATAGCACATAAAGTTTACTGATTTAAAACTATTTGGGACAACCATTTTCTTCTAGACAGAAAGAAATTTCTAGCCTCTGGTATTTTCAGAATCTGCCCTGTCCTCAATCATTTGCATAGGACTTACTCTATTTCCTCTTGTTTACCAGATACTCTGTTTTCATATTTTAAACATTTCAGAAGTGACTTTATCACTGTTTCAGAATTGCAAAGTAGCTTTTTTAACTTGCCCTTTCCAGATATGGTTCTATTAATCATTAAAATAAACTTGATATGTTCTATCGAACTAAGTGTAGGCTTATTTATGACACTGAGGTCAGAAATATTTTTGTCTCCGTAAATGTTTTTTTTTTGTCTCTCCTAAATGTCTTGGTCTCCATGATGAGGCAGAGAAGTTTTGTGTTACTGGAGTGACAGGGGAAGCTGCTGGTGCCCATGGCAAGGTCAGTGCTGTTGGGCTGCAGGCTGGCTGGGGGAGAGATGGGTGGTTCACCATGGGCACAAAAAGCTGCTCAGCAAGAAAAAGTCTGTGCTCGTCTGTGTAACTTGCATTAAAATGGTACTGCCTGACAAAACAAACAAATCTACTGTCCTGACCAAGAAATTAAAGTTCTTTTCTTGGACTAGTCAAAAAGGTGGGAAGATTTGAGCCATCATGCTGACTGAGGCCAGTAATAAAAGCACTTGCATCTTGCTTGTGCAAACTCCAGCAATGTTGCGGCCCTGCAGAACTCTCTGCCTCCAGCTGTGTCTTTCCTTTTGTTTTGAGATGACTCAAAGTACTGGATGAACTGAGCAAGGAACAAAACTCACCACTCTGGGGAGTGCAGCACAGAAGGAGGGCTTGGTAGGAAACAAGGCACTCTGCTGCTGCCCAGAGAGAAATCACAGAATCCTTTAGGCTGCAAAAGATGGTTGCCCTATACTGCCAAGTCCACCACTAAACCATGTTCCTAAATGGTACAGCCACACATCTTTTGAATAGCTCCAGCGGTGGTGACTCAGTCCCTTCCCTGGAGAGTCACCTGTGGCTCCACCTCCAGCTCCCGCTGTGGCAGTGGGTACAGAGCACGTTTTTGCAGTGCCAGGCATAGCCCCATTCAGTCAAACCTCCTGCCTCCTTAGGGAAGCCTGCCTGTGAGAAACCTGATGGGATGGGGAGGAGGAAGGGACTTGGCCCGCAGAGGTCTGTTTAAGCACCGGGCACACCTTGCCTGGCATAAGCACTGCCAGAGTGGCAGCACCGGTGTGCCACCTCCCCGGCTGCCAGGGTTCACGCCTTCATGCAGGGTCCTGCCGGGGTTCGTGCGCAGCCCTCCCTGCCCTGCATGGCTGCGAATGCCCGTGCGGCTGTGTGCGCACCCGGTGACTGAATGTGCGAGGCGGGCACCAGCCTCTCCTGACCCCTGCTCCCTCCTACGGCCAGGCAAATCACCACCAAGCAGGAGTGGGAAGCAGGCGGGGTGCCCCCTTCCCGAGTCACCCCAGATGAGCTAATTCCCTGGAAGGCACAGCTTGCAGCAGCAGCGTGTGGCAGCACAACCTCATCCCAGCCTCTGACAGTGAGGAGGCGTCAGGTCATTTGAGAGACAAGCTAGAAACATTTCTCCTCCTAGCCTGGGTTCAAGTAAAATGTCATGGTCTGACTTCAGCTTAATAATTATTTTAGCTTTTCAGTGTATGATAGAAGGGCAAACTATGGAACCTTCCTTTAAGGAATTATTTCATTCTTTCAGCTGGGTTTTCCTTTGTTCTGCCTTAGTTCAGTGACAGCCAGCAGCTCAAACCTGCTTGCACAGTAGTCCTTGCACGAACAACATGTGTTGAGGCAATTACTGTGGCTGTATTCAGCATGCTTATTCAGCTTTCTTTTAATAAATCCAGTAATAGACTTTCAGAGGCAACGAAGGGAAAAGAATAATTTGGAAACAAAGCTGTTGAAAAGAATACAAGGTACACGCAATAGAGAAGACTGTGATTTTGGAGGTCTGTGCAGCTGTTTTATTTCTTTAGAGGATTTTAATCAACCTGATTACATGAGGAAGCAAAGGGATTTTAAAAACAGTAGGGTGATAATCAGTCAGTAGAGAAAACAAAGGGGCGTTTTCCCTTTCTCATATCACTCACTTTTGTTTTCTCCCTTTCATGTGATTTTACAAGTAAAAATCTCATATTAGCTCATTTTAATTAAAAAACTATCCATGGTAGGGTTTCCTAGAGAAGCAATTTCAGTCTTTGTCCACCAGATCATTTAATCAAAGATCTCCTAAATGCTTTCAAGATTGCCATGGCTGCACCAATCTGACTGCCATCAGTATAATAGCTTTCCCAGTGGATTGGGAAAAAAATGTGTAATTGGACATGAGCCCATCCTTTCAAGTGGGATTAGCTGCTCTGCTGCAGTCTTCCCCTAAATTTCAGGGTGTGATGTTATTTTCTTGTTGCTTCTGTACTTTCTGCTGCAAAGCAACCCTCCAGTGCCGTCTTTACAGCTGAGCTGTACAGGCACAGCCAAGAGAAGAGAGTGTGGAGTTGCACTCCTGAAAAAGGCCACCTTTCTGTGTCACTGGGAGCAATTGGTGTCTGGCTAAAACTGGGAGTGACCCTACACCATTCCTCACAAAAGAGAACTGTATCTGTGTAGTGGGAATTTGCCACTTGTCACTCCTAAAGCCTTTCGGATGGATTTTTCCAAGAACTTTCTCCTACCTACACCCTCTCCCCAGTGGTGTGCGTATCAGGTCCCTCAAGCAAAGCACCAGCAACATTTTCCCTGCCTCAGCAGCCACATTCTGCGTATCCCACCTGGAGGCCTGAGGCTTGGCTGCTCTCTTACCCTGCCTCCTGCTCACCTGGCAGCCCAGCCCACGCACACAGCACTTCCCATAGGCCAAGGCAGGCAGGGCCTCTCACCACGGTGCAGACACAGAGTGGCTTCCTCATGGTCACCAGAGGATCAAAAGGCCTTCAGGCACACCCCCATGAGCAAATGACCACAGAAACCTTGAAGGACGTGGGGCTTCGTGTGCTGCCTTGCTCGCTGCCTCCTTTCATAGGTGAAAGTATTTGGTGCCTTCTGTCCAGAACCCAGAGCTGTCCCTGTACACAACATTTTTACTCTGCAATGTGTTAGATGGAGAAACTTAGGTCAAAATTTAGCTTTGTCTTTTCTGTCATTAACAATGGTTCCCTAAACAAGTTTTTTCAATCCTCCCCCAGTGTCAAAACTTTTCAGAGCCTAACTCTTTTAGTCAACTGGTGTTTGCAAAGTTGTTCAAGTGTTTACACTGCCAAAAGCAAAGGAAGTCCAAAAGAGGAATGCTTAACTTGGGCGGGGAAGACCTACATCAGCACAGAGACCGCAGGCGCGGTGTTCCCCTTCTCCCACGTCAAGGTCACCAGCAGCAGATGTGGTAGCACCAGAACACCTAAGTCCTGACCAGCTTCCAGGACAAAGGAGTGCCCAAAGGATGCTTTAGCTGGAGAGAGATGATTTCTCACATGAAGATATTGGTTTCCATAGTGGCTGATCTGGGTTTGATGCCTGCTGTGGAAAGCTTTCATTTTAAGGCATTCCCAGATCACTTTGCTGGGCTCGTGTTCCATTCGGTGACAGCTCAGGAAACAAAGACAGATCAGGCAGAATTGAAGGTGACAGGTCCTTCTCTTGAGGTGATTGAGTGAAATGTCCTTGGTGTCAAGAGGACAGTGGGGGAGGCTCCACAAGAAAGAACAAAACCACTGAATGTCTCCTCATCAAAGTTAGATTTCCCAGGATCTCAAAGGACATGGAAAGACTGCCTAAGACTTGTTTGGTTCTGCTGGTGCAGAGGCTGGAAATCACCAACAAATACAACTGTTTAAAAGGAACATTTACTCCCAAAAAGAGCTGGCTTTGGTATATCTGAATATAGAAATAATTTCCAGATAGTTCTTGCAGGAATTAACCAACAGTAACTATGTAGTGCAGGAACTGGAAGAGCCCTGCTCCCTGTGTCAACACAACATGTAGGAAGTACAATTCAAGTGTGGTAAAATAGAGATGTGAAACTGTGATAGAGCTCTCGAATGTTTAAATGGAAGAGGGCATAGGCCAAAATACCACATGAAACAAGAAACAGAAAGGTGATTCTCAAGCTGATGTGGGAAGAGGCTTCAGGAGCCAGAAAAAACCATGCTTGATGTAGGAAACCAATAAGGTAATAGTCATATTATCCCAGAGGAACATTTCACAGGGGCAATGTACAGCAGTGCAAGAGGGGATGTATAAATGGACAGCTTCAAAGCAATGTACCATTTGCCATTTTAAACTGTAACATCTGAAGACCTGCTGCCTCAGATCCCTGCCATACGAAGAGAAAGGCAGGGACTAAAGGAGGAGCCAGGCTGGCTCTGGGCATAAATATACCAAGCAACAGATGTGTGACTAGGTGTGTGCTTTGTTTTGTGGAAAATGAAGCTAAACTGGAACACTTATGCATCATTGCAAAAAGTTCAAAAGAAAAAGAGATTTGCCATCAAAGGGAAGTGGAGAGAATTTTGGCAACATACCTGATATGAACTCTACTCTCAGCTCTACAGTGACAACTTCAGTCTGGAGAGCTACTTGAAAAAAATGCAAGAGTCCATTCCTCCTTTGATAGTCAATGTTTTCTCTTTCTACTATTTTCATACCTGCTATACTTAATGAGAAAATGTCAAAAATTTCTCATAGCAAAGACAGTGAATGTGTTGAACCCTCTATGACTAACAGCATATTTCACATGAAATATGAAAATTAATACCTGGCAGCAAACTAAAATCCCTAAAGAAAAGATTGAAAACACATTTCATCTTCTTCTAGGGTATTAATATTTGCATGTTGAAAATATTGTAGTCTTTCATTGTGAAGACTAAGAGGACACCCCTACTGTTTTCCAAAATTCTTTTTGCACCAAGGTTCTCCTACAAAGTCCTGAAAGAGCAAGGATTTGAAGGACACAGTGCTTTGTCCCTCGAGTATGTGCTCAACCATAGGTTTTTGGCTCTTTTTTTTGGAGCTGTCTTACATCTTTCCAAACAATGATGTTTCATATTTGACAGAAGTGGTAGCACTCCCAGTCATCTGCATTCAATTCTGGGCAGCTTAATTAATTAAGTGCTTATCTTAATGCGCCATGGGAAAAAAAAACCCAAAAGTTTTCTTAATAGAAAATAGATATAATGTGCTGACAGAATGTTAAAATACAACTGGTAATTAGTGTGCAGTGAGAGTTAAAAATATAGAGCAAGGGTCAGAGTTTGGGAAAGGATTTGAGCTGCACAGTAACAGAACAATGATTTTTTTCTTTCTCTGATATCTCTTATAAGATGAATTTTCTATGAGCTGTTTTCTTTGAGGATTTGAAATCTTCCATGGAGGGTTGGCATCTGGAAATTGTGACTTTCCATCTGGTTGCTGCTCCAGAGTCTTGAATGATTTAGATGCATTTGGCTATTTCCCTTGTGAATGGCTCCAGTGAGTTCTTCCTCAGAGTTTTTCTTACTACCAATGGGATGAATTTATCTAATTTACTGTAGTATAAGAAAAGAGAGAGATACCAGAAAAGCAGCTGGAGTTTAAATTAGCAAGGAAGGTGAAGGACAAGAAGAAAGGCTTCTACAATGGAATTGGAAAAGGAAAACTGAATAAATTGTGAGCCTGCTGCTAAGAACAGTTCGAGATTGAGGGACAAAGGACACAGACAAAGTGGAGGCAGTCAGTGCCTTTTTGACTTTTTGCTGTGCAAGACTGCTTTCAGACTCTCCTGCTCTTGAGGCTGGTTGCAGTCTCCTCTGCAGCAATACCCAGAGGAGAGGAAGGCAGAGTAAGGGAGCACTCAAGCAAGTTGGGCATATAGAAACCAGATGGTCCAGATGGGATGTCTCCAGGAGCACCAGAGGAGTGGGCCAACATCACCATGTGGCTGCTCTACAGCAGCTTTGCAAGGGCATGACAAAGTTTATGGAGCAAGCCCTCTTGGAGGTCCTGTCCCAGTGCTTGGATGCCAAAAGGGTGACTGGACACAGCCTGCATGGAGTTACAGCAGCACCTTGTGCCTGATGAAACTGATTGCCTTCCGCGATGAGACAGGAGGAGGGATGGTGGATGCTGTATATTTTGACTTTAGCAAAGCCCTTGGTGTGGTTTCCCACAGTATCTTGAGAGCCAAATTGGTGAGATGTGTTTGGCTAAGCGGACAACAAGCAATAAGGTGAATGGATAATTGCCTGGACTATGTGTCTTAAAGGATTTTAATCAATGGTACAATGTGCATCTAGTTAATGGTCACTGTGATAGTCTTCAGGGATTCATATTTAGGACAGGACTGTTTTATGTCTTTAAATTACCTGGATGATAGGACACTACTCAGAAAATTCACAGCTGATGCCAAATTGTGTAGAGGGAGAACTTGCTAGACTGGAGCAATGCACTGACTGTACCTTCATGAAGTTCAGAAAAGGGAAGTGCAAAATCCTGCACCTGGGAAAGGAGAATCCCTGCAACAAACTGGGCCAGGAACTACGTGATTAGCAGGCAACCTTGCAGAAAAGGAGCTATCAATTTGTTGTTGCAAGTTAAATATCAGCGAGCAGTGTATCCCTGTGGCAAAGGCAGCCAATCACATCCTGAACAGTTTTAGTAAAACCATAGCCAGGGGGTCCAAGGAAATACTATTCCCATGTATTTGGCATTTATGAGGTTGTGCTGAAAGTTCTGCATCCAGTTTTGGGCTCCCCACTACAAGAAAGATGGACCTTCTGGGGCAAGTTCAGCTCCAATCCCCAAGATGTCCATGGGGCTGGAGTACATGATATAAAGGAAAGACCATGGGGACTGTTTTTCTCAGCAGAAGACAAGGCAAGGGGAGAGTTTATTGCTGATCATTATCCCACTGATAATGGGAGGGTGCAGAAAAGACAGACCCAAACTCTGCTCATAGGGGTACAGTGAAAAGAGGAAACAGATAGAAATAGGGATAAGGAAAATTATAAAAAAATAGCAGGAAAAACTCTTCAGTGTGAGGAAGGTCAAATAATGACACAAATGCCTATGGAGATTATGGAGTCTCCATCCTAGGAAACACTGAAACTCAACAGGAGGCAACCTAGACAACCTGCTCTAGCTGGTCCTACTTTTAGTGAGAAGTGGCCTGGAGACTGTCAGAGTTCTCTTCAAACCTGGAATACTCTGCAATTCTCTGGCAGTGTTAATCCTATAACAGCAACACCATGTGGAACTAGAAGATGGTGGACTAGAGACCATGATAAAAGCAACTATTTTGGTTAGGCAGTTGAGGTACGGGGATATTAAGAACGTTTGAGATGCAAGGGTAGACACAAGAGCACTTTGGGATTTGTTTGATGTGGTGAGCCAGTGAGGCAAGAGGTGGGGGAAGGAACTGATGCAGGGGCCAAACATAATGACTGTGAAGCTATTAAGAGCCTTATGGAAAATCCTGGCTCATTGCATGGTAAGTGCTGCTCATATCAAATTACAAGTGAGAAATGTGAGAGGGATCAGCATTTCATGGTTGCTAACTGTTTCCAGAGTGAGCTGGACTAGAGTGCCACATCCACTGCTCCAGAGCTCTGAGAGCTGTTCAACCCGAGCCCTCAGCAATACCTTTGAGAAAGGGCAGCTGGTCCTTTCGGCTGTTCTCCTGTACAAATAGCAGTTCCTGAAAAAAAATACAAAGTGAACAATCTTAAAAGATGGCTTATTTAGTGAAGTAAATCTTTAGAGCTATCACTTGAAGAACAATGATTTTTAAACCGACTTTGAACAAGTAGTTTGTGGGAGTATTTATTGTTAACTAACTGTAGTCAGTGGCTTGCTCACTATAGCTCTAGCTCAGATGTTTGCCTTGTATGTCCAGTATGACACCCAGCCTGTTCTCAGTGGCCTAAAGGTATGATGCTGATCCTCTTCTTCAGAGAGAGGTTCTAACTAGCACTGCCTTTCTCCAAAAATGCATTTTCTTCAATTACGGAATAAAATAATAAATTCTGGGAATTAATTTTCATGATAAAAAGTAACATTTCAACATAATATTTGTTATTATCTACAGAATGGCTGGCAGTATCATGTTACAGGCTAGTTTTTCCTAGTTGTAACTTGCAAAATTCTTTTTTGAGAGAGGCTGCTAATGCACTCTGGCCATTACCACATACCTAATAATTGCAAAGGACATAACTACCTGAATTCAGGATTTTCATTTGTTGAAAATTGCTGTTCTCAGAATTCTGAAAGGGCCGTGTCAAATGGAATCCTAGAATGCTTCTCCACAAACCCATTTTTATCAGCAAGCTCACAATACTGTTTCTGTCTCTGCTGACGTATATTGATTCTAAGTTTTCACAACAGAGATAATGGCTTTGCTAATGGCACAATAAGTATCACAATTTACATCAGCTATAAATCATCGAGGATCTCAAGAGCATATAATCTACCATGAATGAGCTGAGTCATAAATTGTGTCCCTGTTACATTTGTGTCAGTCCAGCAAACCTATATCACTTATCTCTCTCCAGCCTACACATTTCAAAGCGCTACAAGGGAAGAAAAAAAAAAAGACAACAGATAACACTAGAAATTGATTTTCAGACATGTAACAACACATCTAAGAAAGGTCAGCAAGTAAACTCCTTCTTGGGGTTGTTGGCAAAATAAAGTAAAATCGACACAAACTGAAAAAAAGAAAAAAAAAAAGATGACAGCAAATTCATCTCTCTGCCCCCTGGCTTTCTAGTGTACCTGTGGACTCATCATTTAGGAACAAAGATGTGGAACCCAGAGAGCACCACACACATGGATAGTGGATTAAACTGGACTTTTTGTCCATCATGAGCAGGTGGTTTTGCCTTCAGAAGTCATGTGGAACTTTCCCAGCCTGCTGTGGAATAGCTCTTCATGGGCAGCCAAGGAGTTAATTTAAATGATGCTCTCTCTGCTTCCTGCCAGGAAGATGAGCCTTCCTGGCCAGGGCAGAGGGCAGAGTGACCTGCTGCTGCAGGGGACACAGACACAGTCTCAATTTTACATAACTGCTTTAAAAAATTTAAGCTGTCATGCTTCAAGACACAAGGACTTCACTGAATGGAGGGAGTAACCCTTGGCCAGTTTTCCACTAATCTCTGTCTTGACTGCTGTGCATTTTATCTATGTCTGACATTGACAAATGCAGTGGTTGTAAAAGCCTTCAGTAAAAGGAGAAGATTGAGGTAGGCAAGCAAATTAACACAAAGTTTAGCCTCAAGCTGTTCTCTGCTAAATGTTTTCCTGGCATTCCTTCTGCTGGGGCAGTGATGCTTTGGAACCTGGGACTGTCTCCATGACGTGCTCTGCCATGTAGGCTTTTAAATAAGCTGATATCAAGTCCAACTCTGGTTTTTCTTTACCATGAGCACCAGTAGTTGTGAACACTTGTCAGGGCTTCTCTGCAGACTTTCAAAAATTGTGCCTAAATTGTCTTAGTACGTGGACTGTATCATGTCAAAGAAGTCACATTGGGCTCTTGGATAGTTTAGCCTGAGAGAAAACAAATCAGACTGCTGGAGGGTTTATAAGGTTTGAAAAAATGAATTGCTCTCTTTTAGAGGGTTTATACAGGGCCTTGGTGGAGTTACCAATGCAAGCCTAATTTTGCTGATCATGGAATCATAGATTGGTTTGGGTTGGAAGGGACCTTAGATCAGCTAGTTCCGCACCCAGTCCCCAGGGATGCCACTCACTAGGTCAGGCTGCCCGGAGCCCTCTCCAGCCTGGCCTCAAGCAGAGGCAGAACCAAGCCTGACTGCATGGGATGCAAAAACATTTGACATGAATAACATGAAGTGAGTCTATAGAACAGGCAGCTGCAGCACTGCCTTTCATCAGAGCTTGAATGGCAATGCAGAGTATTTTTAAGTGTTTTGATATCTCTCTTAGGCCAGGAAAACCCAACAGATCATCCCACCCGCACTGCAGAAAAATTTTCAGCTAATTATGGAGGACCCTCATCCCAGTTAGCAGGCTCTGCAATGTCTACAGCTAACTATAACCTTGATAGGAACTGAGCTAAGATATTTTGCAGAATAGGTATTCGCAAATAACAGTTCTATTTCTTGATCTTTGCAAGTATCTCATTTTATTTAGAAGTATTTCTTATGGAAGTTGGAGCTGTTAGCATAGATTGTGCCTATGAAAAACATATATAACAACACTGACATAAATGAAATTGTTGAATAGTGAAACAATTGGCTAATTTTGTGCAATGTCCTTTGCTGAGACTCAGCAAAACCATGAGTACCCCAGGTTACCCTGACTTCCTCAAAGTCATCATTAGATCCTTTGCCATCTGAGCAGAGACACATAAACCAGCATATGGAATTTTCTTATTTTATGTAATGCAGACGATTAAGCAAAAATAAAATTCTGAAGACAAAAGTAAGCACAAAATCTATAAATTCTCTTCACATATATGTGCCCATATAAAGCCTGCTGTCAAGCACAGGATTCCTAGAAACAACAATTACTAGCTAGAATGCTTTCACATTCACAAGTATGTCACATTGGAGTTTTCTGCCCTGCTGTGTATGTTCCCTTTTAGAGTAATAACTCATTTACTTTGTAGGTGAATAGTATGTGATCTTTAATATTTGACTAGCCCCTCACACTGTAAAATCAAGTAAATTTTTAAATGTTTTACCCTGAAATAATACTATAATTAGTATGTGTTTCATTACAAAGTGTCTCAAGAACCTTCCTATTCCTCTTCCTAAGGAGCATTCAATCACTTTCAGTTATTCTGGGGCTGGAACATGAGAATTACTGTGATTAAGTTTATGATGCAGTGTGCTTGCTGTAGAATGGGAGCATCCTAGTTCCATAGGAAGCCATAGATAATTAAATAGAACTGGTCTCCTCATGAAATGTTTTTCATCTATGAAACATTGTACAGAAGTTTCTCCTTTCTTCTATGAGAATTTGAAAAGAACTAAAACTATTATTTTCTTTTTCTTCAGCAAGATTGTTTTAGGTAGAGGCTATATTTCAACAAATAATTTTATAAAGAAAATAAAAAAGATTTTCTAATAATTGCCACCCCTTTTTATTTCATCTTCAAAGTCAAATATTTTGCTTTGGGCCTTTACCCAAAGACTGCTATGATAAATAATAGATGTTATACTATTTGTAAAATGTTATTTTTATGTTCTTTCTATTTCAGCAAATCCTGCCCTTTTCTAATATTAAGAAATCTCTATGGTTGGTATCTAAAAATATTTTTCAGCACAAGAAAAATGATCTTCACTTTCCTTTACTCATTTGTTCTTGACTAAACTTTATGGGTACATTTCAGCTGAAAAGAAATTAATACCATGATTTGGACTCCCCTGATATCACTGCAAAGAGCTGTGGGTGGAAGGAGGGAAGACAAGAAAGGCATGATTGCCTCTCTATAAATAGAGTATTCTCTGCACATCACCGCTTCTGCACAGATGTCTGTCAATGACATAGATAATATTTCAGAAATTACTTAAACAGCTGCATTCCAGGCAGAGAGGAGACAATTAACAAATGGATCTGGGTTGCGGAAACATTTTTTTTTTGGTGACAGATGTTTGGATACAATCTTACTTTTGATTTATGGAATAAATGCTCTTAATCTGATTTCCTTCTATTATTTGCCAGAAGAACATAAGTAATCATTTTCTAGGTGAATATGTTTATATCACAATCTAAGAGTCAATAATTTATTATTTACTGGGAGAAAATAGATGCCTTTGAAGTACTGTTTGACTAACCACAGACCTTTTCTCCGGGCAAGGGACATGCACAATGTTTGATGAGGGAATACATCAAATTTGAAACAGAGGGGCTACTTTCCAAGAAGAGGACAGGGTTCTCAGGGAGAGCTTTTCAAGGAGAATGTTGGCCCACCCCTTAGAAATGTCCCTTATGGGGATGTATACTCAACTTTTCAAGTTTCCAAACCCAAAGTAAATTTCCTTCTGGAAATTCACTGGTAAATGAACAAGTCCTAGATTGTTATATAAACACTTTTGCCTAGAAAATAATTCTTTTCATAATAATAAACTGCTGGATAACCTGGGGGAACATGAGACTAATTCAATATCCAGGATTATGCAGTCAGATTAGGTAACATACTTGTGCCTCCTTGTGTTAAAATGATGCACCCTTAATAATTCCCTGGGTAACTTTCAGATTTTGGTAAGCAGTGCCAGCATATCCTGTTTAAATCAAGTTGCTCAGAAATAGCATGGATAAGGGTTTAGCTTGCTTGGTAATTCCCTCTCATGTCACTGCCTGAAACAAACCTGGAGAACTCCTAAAGGGACTAGGATTGCACTATTTATTTTTGCAGCTATTTCAAAAATATTTGAAATATTTTCCATTTTTTCCCTGTTTTGCTAAATAATCTGTGTGACTGTACCAGATCAGCTGGTGTTAACAGGGAGCTGGGGTGAAGGAGACAAGGCAAGGGGAACTGGAAAGGCATTTCAGGGAGTGTGGGGAGTGAGGTGAGTGCAATGGGAAGGAACTGGCTGCTGTGATTTAAAGCATGTGGTACGTGTTAGCATGGAGCAAAACACATGCAGGGAGCTAATGGAGCTGGTGTAGTCTCTCAGAGGAGATAATTTAGGTATGCTGGATATCTTAACTACCTTTTTTAAAGCCTGGAATAATTTGGTTCTAATTTCTGAGCAGGGACTTGCAGCCCACACAGCAGTAAGTCTTGATAATTATTAATTATATGTTTTCCTTCTGTTCTCTATGACCTTGTTTGTAAAAGCTCTGTGGTAAAGCTGGAATATTAAGAGGTTTATGGGCCCTGGCATGCCACCTAGCTGGAAAAGAGGAAAATAAAGAACCAATGGATAACAGAAAGTATAACCTTGAACCTGCACGCTTTCAGAAGGCACTGAAATGCGGAGTGCACTGATCCAGCACACATGGCCAATGAAGGAGTAGGGAGGTGATTTCCTGGTTTAGCTACAACTAAAATTCACACACACTCTCTTCTTTCAGTCTGATCTAAAATGGCATCAGGCAGCAAAGGCATATGGCAAACTATCCATGGAGGAAATTCTAGCCTAAAAACCTGCCTTAGCTTTATCCCAGCAGACATCCAGGTACCATGGCTTTGGATCAAGCATTACAGTGTATCACAAAAGGAAAGTCTCAAGTACCATGGGGAACACAAATTAAATCTGAAGAGGAGAAACTTGGTATGAAATTTTTGTTTCTACTTCATTACCTTGTAAGAAGCTGCACTATCCTCCTACCACAAGATCACTGTGTTCCTTTCCAAATGTGGATATTAGTCTAAAAATCCAGCCCGCTGTAAATGTGAACATTTATGTTGTTTTTTATGTTGTACCTACTTAAAGAAAGCTGCCCTCTGATCTTTCTCCAGTTGCCTAACTCCCTCAAAATATTTTTTTCCCACTAGAAATAATGAAGCAACCTGACTTGCAATAGGAGAACAATGTTCTGGAAACCATGAAAGCAGCCCGTTTGCCACAGAAAAAGTATAATTGTACCTGGATTTCAAGACGCTGAGAAGATACAGATTGCTTTTGACTCCTCTGAAAACTCAATTGGCCTTCAATTCTTAACCCACTCGGAAGAAAACATTTCCTTACTAGTTCTGTCATGGTTTTCTCCTACAGGTTTGGAACATAATGTCCTTCTCTGCATGGTAGCTTGTAGAGTAAGTGAATTATTGCAGTGTTGTTGGGAAGAGTCCCTGGGAAGTTCTGACACTATAAACCCAGTGTCCACCCACACTTTACTTTTAACATTATCGCACAACAAAAGCACAGAATATCTCAAATTAAGTTAGAAATCTCAAACCTTTTATCTCCTGCCCTTTTGACTAACAATGTAATGTATTTCTCAGCTCTTTAAATTGCAGAAAGTGGTCTCACTAGAGTAGCAAACTTCTGTGATAAAGATTTATGCACAGTTATGACTAGCAAGAGAGGAAAAAGAAAGGCAGTTTTATGAAAGCATAGATGTCTGCTGCAAAAGGTAGATTGGGATGGAAAAGTTAGGGCAATAATAGAACACCCTTTCTTGCCTGAATAATATTTTAAAACACATCATTGTTTGCAGTGTGATGAGTGCTGCAAAGAAGTCACAGCTGGCTCTTAGAGGTGTTTGGAAAATGGAAGAAATTATTAAATTCTTCTGTCATCTTCCCTTGTCTTTGTCCTCTCAACGTTTGCTTTATCTCTTATTTGTATCTTTTTGGTGAATCCATAGATGCATTCCCTCTGAGATAAAGTGTCTTTTTGCTTGACTGGGCTCTCTAGTGAATATGGAAGCAACGTATTACAGGACAGCAGTGGCTCAGCTCCTCCTGGTGAGGACAAGAAGCTGAAAACTGGTTAGCAGAACCCCTGACATTCAGATTAAGTGCTGCCAAAATTTGTTGTCTGGGAGAGACTTGGAATAGATTGCACCTGGGTCACTACTTTTATTTCACAAATAAAGTAGCTCGCTAATGTGAGAAAAAAAAGATTGAGTAAAAATAGGAAGAGAAGAGACCATTACTGTGCCCACCTGCGGCCAGTCAACTGGGAGACATCAACCCTAAATACAGTTCCTTCAGCTCATGAACACATTGAGGGCAAAAGCAGAAGCACAGGAGGAAAATTTGGTGCCAAGGAAAAGCAAGAGAGTCTTGAAACTATCTTTGGTGCCACCAACGGTTTGGTTCTCAGTCCTCAGGGGAGCAACAATAAATAATGGACTTGTGTGGATGGGCTTTAGAGAACTGGAAATCCCTGGGAGAACCACTCTCCAGGCAGAAAAACTCAGTCTGCAACACACAATCAGGCCTGATTGTGTGTATTTCCAGATCAGTTCCAACAGGGACTGCAGAGACATAGCTGCTTTATCCTTTTTGGTGCTTTGTAGGAACACAGACCACCTGGAGCATCAGGTCTGCTCTTCCAATGCTTTATTTTTAGGGCCAGTCATCACTCTCTTCCTTAACAGCTGCTCAGAAATCTCAAATTATTCACATTTTCTTGTCTTGCTCTCTATTAAGTTACATCAAAATTTAGAAGCCCTGGTGCAACTTAGGCAAAAAGAAAGTAATTAATACACCATTACTTCATTTGCAATCCCTGCACCCAACGTTGCATGTCTAATTACATATTCTTATAAAACACATAAGTGCTAGAAAAGTTTGCATGTTATGTAAACAAAGCAGCTGGCCCAGAGGAAGATTTACCCTGTTGTAGTCTGTTATCATGGGGATTTCACTCCATTAAATTGAGCATGCAGTGAGAGAAATGACCACAGCAGTGAAAAAAATTTCCTCAGCAAAGGGAAAACAGCAGTAGATACAACATACAGCAACCTCTCTACACAGTGCACACTTCTGGCTGTAGTCCCCTGGAATTGGGTGGATTTTGAACATTGTGCCCCAGCTTATTACATCTCCAGTGTATGTCAGGGATATTTCTGGTGCTTTAAATCTTGGGCTTTAAAGGCAATATTGTAAAGAATCACATACCTGTCATCTGACAGTATAAAACAGAGTTAAAAATAATAATACCTTTTCTTAATGTTCTTTTCAGGTCCTAAAACTTTAGTTGTTTTTTTTTTTTTTTTTACTAACATTAATGTTACTTTTTTCATAGTATTCAAGTGCCTATAACTACAGCTGTCCACAGCAGCCATCTGCAGAAGAAGAATAAGGGTTATTCAGCTTTAATGTGTAATTCAGCCATAAGAAATTGGGTGTCTTTAACCAAGCTGATGCCAATGAAAATCTACGTTTAAAATAAGCCATTTGCCCCAGTGAAGAAAGAAAGCAGTGTTGTGAGAACATATTGTCTGGCACAACCAGACCCTGTCAGGGCTGACTATAGCCTTCCAATGGCATCATGAGCAAGACAGCTAATCACTGAGTGCCTCTGTTCCTCAGCTATATAATAAAGGTGGTAATTCTTTGCCAAGCTATTCCTTTTTTCTTGTCTCTTCAAGGCATAGACTGCACCACGTAGGACCATCCTACAGGGTATTACTTTTATATTAGCAGTACCTTCAAATATGAAATGTAGGCTAAAGCATCTAGTTTGGTTGTTATTACTAGAATAAAATAAAGGCTATTTTAGATTTAGCAAGGGCTTCATCACAGAATGCAGCTGCTAAGCAAACCATCCATTTAGAATTACTTTTGTATTAATATACATCCAGTTTTAAATAATTCCAACCTTTGAATGAATTGTGCTGGCATTTTATGAATGAAGTGTAAAATCTTCAAGTTTTACCTTTATAAGGTTTCTTGCCTGGTTAGAATGTTTTAGCAAATGGTCCCTGCTGCATTAATTTTGGATAAGCAAAGCCTGGAAGGTGCTGGGGTTTTTTTGGCACATTGTGCCAAAAGCAGTGCAGGAGATGGGAGAGGCTTTCACACCTGGAGAGGCCCTGGAGACATACATGGACATAGACAGGCCCTATGTGGTTCTTTCAGACAGAGGGATGGGCAGGATGGATATTCAGTTCCCAACTATGTTAACTAGCTTTTATTAAGCCAGAAATGCTTTTTAGCTTTGTATATCTTTTTACTTTGGCCTGGCTGTTTGTGTATTAACTTGGAAAATTCAACAAATTCCAGTCTATGCTTCTCAGGCTGAATCACCATCCTGTCCTGGACCTTAACCTTTTTTTCTTGCAGCTAATAAATGAAGACCTTTCTATTCTCCACAGGACCACAAGCATGTTTTTTAAGGCAGCACATTGCTTCTTCTTTCCTGCTCCTGTAGTTGTTTTGTAGAAGACAAGATACTTTGCCGTGAGCTACAGGGAGGCATATTTTCTTCCTAGATGTGGTTTTAACCTGCACAATCCAAGCAACAAATGCCATGTGTTGTAAAATTGTGGGGAAGTGGATGTAACTAATGATCAATACCAAGAATTGAACAATTTTCCCCATTTGCAAATTATCAATAAAAGGCCTGGGGTTTAATGATTTGTCTCTCATTCCAAACTAATCAACCAGGGATGAAACTGTAAATTAGTTGCAGCATATTCACTGAGCAGGTATGGTTGCTGATGGCTGGAAACTACAGACAGGGCAAGGCAAGTCCAAGAGCCTTCAGGAGCATCAAGTGAACAGCCATGGCAGGGCGCTGCCAGGAGCTGGCCACTGGGGAAATGCTAGCCACATGGATTTTAAATCCTGCCTGCAAGGCTGTGTGCCTGAGGCAGTGGCATGGCCAGTGTCAGAGAACCTGCCAGTGCTTTGTGTTAGAGAGCAGAGTAGAGGACAGCATCCCTGCTCTCCCAGTACTTGCTTGGGATTATTGTGTTACCACCAGACTACATTTTGCATGTGCCTTCAGACTTAATTGCCCTGAATTTCCTTGCTGCATGAGATTTGATATGCCCGGGGAACACCTATCCCAGAGCCTTCCCATGGGATCTGCACATTCCTAAAGAAGCAGTCTGGTTTTGCCTGGAAAACTCGTGATCCACAAGAGTATCTAAAATGTGTTCCTCGGCCTCTTTTCATTTTAAATGCAAGCAGCACTTTAACATAAACACTAAAATGTCCATTGGGTTTATAGAAATGCCTTATAGATCAATACTCACAGGGGGCTCTAGTGGGAAGCCATCTTCTGCCTCACTGTCCATCTTCAGCCTCTCTTCAGATCCATTCAAGCCAGATAGAAATACCTAAGAACACAAAAATCTTTATGTATATGACTTTTCATCAAAATGGTAGCTCTCCTCTTTGGGTGTGGCTCTTCATTACCATACAGTAGATTTGGGGTTCATGATAGTTGTCAGGTTTGGAAGCCCCCAAGAGCTGTATTTTAGGATTTGAGATATCCTGCGTGACATGAGGCAGCTGTGGGCTGGCTGCTGATACGTTGCTCCTCAGCCTCAGCTGAGCATGGGCCCTTGGAACTGGTGGGGGCCATAAGGGCTGTGTAGCAGAGCTGAGGCTTTCAGTGCAGGAACCTTCCTGATTGATAAGGACTGTGATTTCTGTGCAAGTTCCCTTTAAGCACTGCCCTGGATTTTAAAAGGTTTTAAGGTTATTCACATGACCAAGATCAAGCTGCTGGTGCCACATCTTTGCTGAATATAGCTGTGCAGTCCTGCAGATAAATACCTGACTCCTCCAGCTGGCTAGGTTATCCCTCCATGTCTAATCTGTCACAAAAGATTTGTGTTTGAAAGCAAAATAACAGTTTTCTTACTTTATTTTTTATTACCGTAAATCTGTCAAAGGCAAACAGCTGGAGCACAGCTCTATATTCTGAGGGGAAAGAAGAAAAAATATTGTTTTGATGGGCAACTCAGCTAAATCGTTTAAATTAAGAATTACTGACACTGTGGCTGCTGGAGGTGCAAATGGAACACCTAACTGCTTGAAACAAGAGTCTGGGAAAAGTCAGAGAAATTGTGCAAGAAAGAAGTTGTGCATAACATTCCCTCTTCTCTGGTGCCTGTTAACCAACAGTTTTCCTCAGCAAAACACCATAGGCTATTGTATGGTGGGGAAATGGTCAATTCCCTGTTGAACCAGAGGAGTTTTGAGGAGTTCTGGAGTCTGAAGAACCAGTAGACAGAATGTAACTGAGAAGGAAGTGGAGGCTGGAGTTTCAGATTTTGTTATCCAATGCTTGTGTGTGTAGCCTCCCAGCCAGGAAATCTCAGCCTCACAAAGCAGCACCTGCTTCAGTGGTGAGCAAGAGCTGCCTCACTTGTCCAAGGGCCCTCTAGTCCTGCTGAGAACTGCTTTACTGCATAAGCAGGCTCCTGGAAAACCACCGAGGTGTTTCTAAGGAAAGACATGAAAGCCTGGACAAATAGGTGAAGATGGTACAAAATGATGCTGCAATTCACTGCAGAAGGCTCTTTCCCTCCTGAGCAAAGATCAATGTACTGAGCTATAAGAGGAATCCACTGCAGCACTTTTCTTCAAAGTTAAAGCCACAGTTTAGAGTTAGACATTCACCTTCACCATATAATTAAATAAAGACACCAGCCCGGGCTTCAGCAGAGAGAGCATCCTAACTTCAAAGACAAAAAGATGGATGCGAAATCCTTGTGTTTGAAATGGCAATATTGATTGCAGATTGGATATGAGGGAGCACACAGGCAGTATGACTGAACAAGGGTGTGCATGCCTCACTATTTATGATAATTAAAGTTGGAAGGTCAAAGTGTGTCTTAGATGCAATTTGCCGCCTTCATCTCAAACCTCTTTACATAAAGAATATTTATACTCTATAGAAAACTTTCCCTCTCTTCTGCATGTGCAGCCTGGTTGATAGTGGGATCTCTGCACTTGTATCCTGAGTGAATACAGCCCACCTTTGAATGGCATCCCAAGCATCCCAGCCATGTTGACCTAGGAAATATGAGATCACTATAACCTCCCAAATGAGTTTGTAGTAATTACTCAAAGGCAATAAACCATTTTTTATGAACAGAACACAAGATATTAAACATTTCATTAAGGACAGCTGCCCATTTCTTTGAAGTCATTATGATTAGAGACACAAAATGTAATATTGCCCTGCATTATGAAATTGCTTAGATTTCAGTTTCTCCTTCACTGGTCACAAAACCAAATCTAATATGTTTTGTTTTTTAGCTCGTGTGAATTCACCCTATGCACCCTATCTCTAGCCAATAAGGCACACATTTCATTTTTATTAGCTGGGCAGTGTGAGTCATGCTATTAATCGGTATCAGGAGCAACACATCGCCAGACTGTCCTTTGCTGCACAGCCTATATTTAGAAAGGGAATGAGACTGCTGCTGGGTTATATAATGATGCAGCTATTTATAGATCTCCATTATACCTAGAGAGCACCCATCCTGCCATCTGAGCTGAGAGCAGCCAGGCTGACAGAGGTGTGATTATAGATTCGTCATCCTCCCTACCTTCCCCCCAGGCACAGTTGCAATTTTGTTTACCTGGACATTGTTTCTGTTTACTTCACTGGCTGTAAAAATACATGTAAAATCCTCTGTTCAGACAAAAAAAAACCAAAAAAAACCCCAAAAAACCCAACATTTTAGAACACGTGATTACCTGTGGAAAGGTAAAACAGTGTCACAATACCAAAACAGCCAAAACCCAAAACCCCCTACATTTTAATTTACCTTCCTTTTCAATTGCATGCAACTAGTTAAATGGAACAGCCTTAAAAATACACCCATATTTCTAGTAGCACTGCACTAAAATTTTCAGATTCTGAGTTTTTTCCACTTTTTCTTTTTTCTTTTGTACTGATTTCTAGTGGCGGCGAGTAGAAAAAGCAGTAAGAAACATGACTTTTTGTTGGGCCTAAGCAAGCATAATGATGGGGGAGTCAAACATATGTGTTGGAGGCAGAAATGTGTTTTCTGCTGTATCTAGCTTGTCTCACAACAAAACACTGGTTCAGTCCTGCACAGCAGTTAGTTCAGATGAAATACATTTTCAGACACATAGTTGCAAAGCCGATATTTACAATTAAGAAGTTATAAAGAAGGCTGAGGGCAAGGTCTTCCTGTTTGCACATTTAAGGCGTTTCAGACCTTGGATGTTCATTTGTAAATTCTCTCGAACTGTAATTTTACTTGTAGAATAGTAAATAGACCAGGTTCCTGCCCTGGCCTCTTGGTGCCTACATCCAAGAGGCACCCCAAAGAGAAGGCTCAAAGAGCTGCTGAAGCAATAATCTCACTGCTGCAGTCAGCTCACACTGAGGCATGGAATCATTCCACAGTAGGCTCTGGCTGTGGGAAAGCATAAGGCTTGGAGCTGGCACAAAACTGGGAGGAGTGTCAGGTGAACCAGAAAGGGGTGCTGACATCCAGAGGGACCTCCACAGGCAGGAGAAACAGGCTGTCAGGAACCTCGTGAATTTTAACCAGGGAAAGCCTAAAGTAGTCCTGCCTCTGGGGAGGAAAAACCCCAGGCACCAGAACATGCCAGGGGCCATCTGACTCACAAGCGTCTTTGCAGAGAAGGATGAGGGGGTCCTGGTGGACACCAGCTTTGACAGGAGCCAGCAATGTCCTACCTGTATAAAAGGCCAACAGCACGCTGGGCTGCATCAGGAAAAGTGTCACCAGCAGATCCAGGAAAGTGACTCAGCCCTGGTGTGACACACCCGGACTGATGGAGGTTGAACTTGATCATCTCTAGAAGTGTTCTCCCATCTCAGCTTGTCTGCAGGCTTGGGAAGGCTGTTCCTCAACTGCAGAATCACTACCTTGATCTTTAAGGTCCCTTCCAACGCAAGCTTTTCCATGACTCTCTACCTGTTGAACAGGATGGTGTCAGCACGGGACAGTGGGTGCCAGGCACCGCCTGCTGGAGGGATCCATCGGAGGGCATCCTCTGTGGATCTTTCAGGCAGTGAACAGACAGGGTAAGGTATGTCAGAATGGATCTGTGGGACTGGAAGTGCCAAGAGCAGAGTTACCAAAGGCAGACTGGTTTTCAGCTGCTGTCAAATGTCTGCCTCCAAGAGGGATGCAACACATGCTCTGGAGTTGTGCAGCTTCCTATCAGTAAAGCAGCCAGATGCTTGTCCTGCTGTGCAATAAATCACCAGTTTAAGCTCTCCACCAGGCTGTGAGAGATTTGGATCTGTCCCTTCCTCTGCTCCCAGGAATTTATAGCCTTGGGGCATGACTGAGGGCTGCTCAGAGTCCTGTTGGTTGAAGCCAAATTGCACACAAATACTCAGGAGAGACCAGTGACAAGCTGTTGTAGTGGCTAAAAGTAATCAGCTCCTACCTGAAGAAGTCAAATGCATTTTCTTCCAGCTTCCTGATTTTCCATGCGTTTGTTTCTCCCAAGCCCATGAAGGTCCATTCACCAGAGTGGAGCACAGGGAACTCCAGAGCAGTAAGTCCAGGTGTCTTTGTGATGTTGGTTATAATTGTGCTTGGCAGGGTGTAAGGTCCAGGTGCTGCTTTTTAGCTGCTGTGTGCAGGGTGGGTTATCTGATGCCAGAAGTAGGGACGAGGCAAGCAGTGAATACACCAAGGTCTGCATCTGGCAGCAAATATGCTGAAGCCTAATAAGACAGGAACTTTTCTCTGACTCCTTCTCTCTTTTTGATTTTTCCTTTCTTTTCTTATCTCCCCCTCTTCTCTCATCAGGGTGTTAAATGTGTCTCTTTTAACTCTATTCAGATACCCAGTGTGCACAGAGCCAGCAAAAGTACCCTTAGAGGCTCTGTCAAAGCTGATTGAAATCAGCTACTGACTCAACAGTTTTCAGACAAGTACAATCACAGTGCAATCACATAAACATCAAGAAACCAGGATTTAAAATATTTCTTTGTAGTATCAAAATAGTTTATTTATATAAACTACTGCTATAGTACTAGTTACCTACGCTGTATTACTATTGCCCAGCACCTATGCCTAGAGGTGGTTTTTGCTAGATTTGCAGCAGTCCATGTCATCATATTGTGTCATCACAGGCCACTGTTTAGAGTAAGCACAGTAGTTCCAGCTTATATCATCATGTGCTATTTAAAGTGCTTAAAACACTAACCATCAGGCATCAGCCTCTTCACTGCAATTATAAGCAGCTTGTTTCTGCAAATTGAAATAGGTAATGATACAAAAACCTGATGAAATGGCACACATTTTGTTCCTGGCTAGAGTTGCTTTTCTCTCAGGCCCCATGATTTATAAAATTCCCTCATCCCCTTTAGCCTGTACATGCAATGCATGCATAAGTATCACAGAGAATTATAGTATAAAGGGGAGCTCTGTCAATCTGATGGCCATTAAAATATGGTCACTGACCAAATCCCTTAATATACTGAGTTACTGCTGTTGGCTTTAAATACACTTTGGAGAGGATTAACAACAAAGCATGTTAAACCAAGGGCATATCTCTCATCCTCAGCTGCCACAAATGGGATGTAAGTTTTGCATACAGAAGAAAGGAGAAGGATTTTGACAGCTGGAGATGCTTATCTTTCCATACCACAGGGAAGGCTGGACAAGATGCTGCCTGCCACCTTTCCAGGCTGACATTATCTACACATCAGTGAAGGTGTTGAATGTCAGTGTGTGACAACTGGGGAGCACCTGCTTCCATATGCAGAGGAGCTTGCCACCACACAACAGCAGCAGATAATGTTCTTTGAAGTGGGGCATGGGAGGCAAGGCACAAAGCATGTATTCAGAATAGGCACCATCCTCCCAAATAAATTTCAGGACTGTTTATTAAAACATGCAATAACATTGCAAATGCCTATGTTAGCTGGTAATCATTATCCATCATATTTAATTAATCCATTGATATTTAACTTATTCTGAGATCCTTGTTAATATGTGGAGTTTGATTTACTGTGGCAGGTATTGAAGAGTAAAAAAAACCTCCCACTAAGACAATAGGTCAAACTGCTTTGGAAGACAAGAACTGCTGCTGAAATGTAAGAGCTTTTTGATGTCCTAGAAGCAATTCAGGCCAACCTGTCCTGACTGGAGGTGGTACAAGCCCTAGCTCTTGCGCCATTGCAGAGGGGGTGGTGACATTTTGTCAGCATTTAATGCACACTTGAGGTCCAGAATATCTCTCTGTTTGGAGAAGAAGCTTTTTCAGATCCTACAGAGAGGTTCTCAGAATATAATGATTGAAAAACTATAATACCCCCACAGCGTATTATTTTGGTATAATATTAGACCTTATTTATGTGTTGTGCTGTATCTCAACAGTTGTGTCCTCTTGTGATGTAGGGCACTGCTGATGCTTCTCAGTCAGGGAATCCTCCACCAGCAAGTATGTGCCTTCTCTATCCAGGTAGTCACTTCCAACAGGGCTGCTTATGCAGCAAAAGTTCTCAGTTTTTCCTCCTCACTGTGTAATTTTCAATGTGAGACACCTGAGACCAGGCTTCAGCAAGGCCAGGTAAGGAGTAACATCCAAAACTACTTTTTCTGCTGCAACATAGCAAAACCAGGGTAAGACACAGGGTAAGAGCAGGTGAGGGGGAATTGAGCTCTCTAGTCCTGTGATTTACTCAGTCAGTCACTCGAGGAGAAAAATAGTCAGAGGTTGCTCCCAGTTACAAGGACTGATTACGCATTTTTTCTGACCCAAAACAAACTGTTCCCCTTTCTCTGCCGAATGAACAGCTCTCTTCCCATGTGAATGGAGGCATGTATACTCCAGAGGTGGGTAGGAATTCGGGTGTGTAACTGCATTTAGAGTGCAATTCACCCAGTCATTTAGGTTGGAAAATACCTTTAAGATCGAGTCCAACCATTAACCCAGCACTGCCAAGTCCACCACTAAGCCATGTCTCTAACACTACATCTACACATTTTTGATCATTTCCTACCACTTTCTTGGGCAGCCTACTCCAATGCTTGTCTACCCTATCAGTGTAGAAATTATTCCTAATAATTTCAATACAACCATAATTTCAATACTGTCAATATAGTTAATTGACCCAAGAGAGCTATTGACCAGGCCAAATGTTGGTATCTGTTACAGGTGAGCCCCCTTGCTGACTAGACTGAGTCAAGGTTCATACATTTAAATGCAGCAACCTATTATTAAATTATTCTGGTGTTATGTCCTGTCTCCCATCAGGAGGCTGAGGTCTTCCCTAAGCTCCACATCACCTCAGCCAGCCCTCTGTGGGTGTCTTGGCTACCCTTTGGTGTCTCAAGTGGCACCAGGATGTGACGCTGGAAAGCTGAACTGGAACGTGACTTCTCACTGCTTGCAGTCGGGGGCTGGGCATGTTGTTCACATCTTGACACTTCACAGACCACACTCAGCTTTAGGTATCACACCCTGCCAGCACAGTCTCTCTGCCAGTGTTTCTCACTGGCAAACTCTTGGTGACTTACCTCTCAGACTGTAGGTTTTTCACTCCTGCTGTCCTCAGACATAGCACCCAGAACCTACAAGTCTCTGAACTCCACGTTTTAGCTTTGGCTTGCAGATTTATGGAGTTACAGAAGCAAGGGGAAAAAGAACAAGCTTCAACTTCTCATGAGAACAGAGCCTGAGGTGACAGGAGGGCAGGGATGAATGGGGCAGTACATAAGGCGTGGCAGCAAGGTCCCATTGCTTTACATATCAGGTCTCTTGGCAGACCTGCTTTTCTTTAATCACTGTTGAGTGTATTCTCAGTGTAATGTCTACAAATGATCCTTCAAATGTATAAACAATTTTTTTTGTTTAATACACACATAGGTAGTAAAACAGTGATTGCTCATTCCTGCTTAAGTGCTGGAGGGAGTTTGAGTAGTTTGGAATAGCTGCTATAAAGGGTTCAAGGTCAGGATCCTTTGAGATTTTGAAATATTTCACCAGGTTTTTAACTAGTCTTAGTATGCTGTCTCTCCCTGCCCCCAATTAGTGGGCTTTGTATTTCAGGATTCTGCTGCGCATAAAAGTTCTGCTTTACCTAAAGGAAAATAAAACTGCCCTTTAGCAGATATAATGCTTTTCAAAGCAAATGGTTTCACTATATTTGGAAGCCCATATGTGCTGAAAAAAGCCCTTTAACTGAGAAGAGTTACTCAAAGCCCATAAAATGAACATACAGTAAATGTTCATGAGCTCAAACCAGGGAGCTGTTTCATTGAACTGCAGGAGACATAAGACAACTGTGGAACATTGTTTTCTCCTTTCCTTCACTTTTTGTTCATTACTATTCAAAGCAGGTGCTATCTAATGGTAGAAACAAGTTTTCTAACTATATCCCTTCTGAAGTGTTTACAAAATTGATACAATGCGAATTAGGCAAATTCTGAGGCTTCCCTCAGCTTTTCACCTCTCTGGTTTTAAAGTCTCCTGTTGTACCACAGAGCTAGTTTGAAACTAACATATCCTTTTGTGGCCCTGGGCTTGGGGTACTTCTTGGGTCCATATCTATGCCTCACATTCTGCTTGAACCTTGGGAGACCAGGGAGGGCCCGAGGACAACTCTGGACTACTGAGCTTCAGAGAACTGCCAGACAGCTGGAACCTGGTACAACTAATGAGCTCTCAGATCCTCATTTCCCAGAGCTGGAGCTGCGTGGGTGTCTGTTCTTAACATCCCAGGCATTAGAAGGTAGGCAAGAGCTGAGTTACCCTGGGAGGGGAGAACTCCCAGAAAGCCCTGCCTGAATTGTCATGCATTGTGCATCACAGCCTGGGGAGAAGCTACCCTCCTCTCAGATACACGGGGACATGGAGAAATGAGTGAATGTGCCTTCACAAGGGAGATTCCTTAATGATAAATCTTTACAGGGCAGATCAGGACTGCTCCTTTGCAGAGATGAGGAGCTATCTTGTAAGCCACACGATATGATGATACTACAACATCCCATGTTCAGCCCACATTTTCTCCTGCCTCCAGAAGCAGCTCATTGGCTGAGAAAGTGAGACAGAACACCTTCCTCCCTGGCTTCTAGGATAATTTATTGCTGATACCAGAGAAAACTCAGCTTCTCCTGTCCTGCCCTTGCATGTCCCTATTCCTCTGAATTATTGCCTGAGGTGCTGAGACAAGCTCTCCACCCTTGCAGTCCAAAAAAGTACTTTCTTACCAGCAAGCTACAGCTGAAGCTGTGTGGCTTTCCTTTCTCATTTCATCTGGAGCTGGTTAGGGACAAATCAGGGTGAGGTGACAGCTCTGAGCAGCTCCTGGGAGAAGGAAAGCTGAATAGGCTGCAGGGGAGAAGTGATATTTTGTCTTCACAGGACTTCAGTAAGCAGAGTAAAATAAGAATACTGCCCTAGATGGGTAAGTTGAACCTGGGATAGCTGGGGAGGTTTAGCTGTCACAGCATCTGCCTCGCCTCTCTCCTGGAAGCTGCCTCTACAGCTGAATGATTCATGAACCACCTCAATTTACAGCTTGGCATAGTCATAGGAATTAAAATTAATGTGCACTGGCTTTGATACATTAAGCTGTAAGTGCAGCATTGCAGAGACAGAGACACATCCCAGTCAGGGTGTGCCTGATGTAAGCAGGAATACTTGGCTCTGCAAGGAGTACAAGATGGTTCCTGAAAAGAAGAAACCTGTCAGCCTTCCTAGTGCCATCCATGCCAAATATGTGCCAATAACTTTACCACCCCAACCTATTTTTCTTGTGCCCTCTCCAAATAGAATGTTTCCTCAAAAAAACCTCCCAAACAAACAAACAAACTGGAAATATTTTTAGATTATTTGGTTCAAAAATTGTTTCCTCAGTAAGACTTGTATATTTTTTCTATTTCTTTCTCAAACATTTTAAGATCCTGAATTGCAATTGTGTCTAAATAGAACACCTCTAACAGGCAGTTTTTACTAACTCAGTTTGCTTTGGTTTCATGCAAGGAAGTGTCATGGCTTGTAATCAGGCTTACCAAGAGGAATGAGCAATTATACTCATCACTTCCATGTTATCTGAGATGATCTTGGAATAAATTTTTGGCTTTTACTGGCATCATGATCCATACAGCAGAATCATGGATAGCATGTATGAGCTGAGTTAGGTGTATCTCTTCAAAATCCACACTTTGATATGGGTTTGATGTGCCAGGTGTGCCTTGGGAGGTCATCACTAAAGGAATGTAGTTCATTCCTTTCCATGTACTCAGTGAATGAAATCAAAACTTTAAAAGGCTTTAGGAGGGCAGCCCCTGAGGTTTCCTGGGATTTGGAGATAAACTAAGCAGTCTCTAACTACACAGAGCTGAAGAGAGAGGACATAAGAGGACTTAAGAACTGCGAAAAAATCTGAAATAACAAAAGCTTCCTTTAAGAGAAAACAAAACCAACATCGAAAAACAAAGTCTCTTAAGTGAATTGCATTTATATCCAGCTGGTGTTGTGAAAGATTTAAGGACAGATTGAAGTTCCATTTCCCTGTTTTCTTTCCTTCTCCTCTTTCCCTCATTCCCTCCTCTCCCTGCTCCCCAGATATGCATGCTGTGCCCTCAGCAAGCCAAGTGTGAAATAGCTGCCTTCATTCATGTGTGACCTGCATCAGCCCTCCAGGAGCGTGGAGGGGAGGGAGTTTTTCCTCCTGATTTTTGAATGCACAGGGTCGTAGGCAAGACCACAAAGACAGCTATATTGTCTCGTCTTCCGTGTGTGAGACCCACAGGTTCCCTCACACAAGTACTGAGAATTATGCCACCAGGGCCTTTGAGTTGCCTCTGTTCTGCTCTAGAGCCAGCTGCATAATGTTACAGTGATGGTAAATGCTTCAAGGCTGTGGGAGCTGAAGCAGAAAATCTGCTGGGGATCACTGACAGGGGATCACGGATAGGGGATCACCTTGCCCTCTGCAGCTCATGTTCTCCGATAGTTTGTTCAGGATAAAGTAGAAAAGAAGGAATCCACAGCTCCCTGATATAAAATAACAGTCTCTCTTTAGTGTCATGTGCATGTATGAGCCATCTAAAACATGCCACCTATTTTATTATTTTGTATGCCTCTGGTGTACAATTGCTGTGCTTATGAGGACAGAGTTATTTCTTGCTTAGGAGCGATGTTTCTAAAAGAGAAAGCAGTGGTAGCTCCTCTGTTACCTACTGCTGCTCCCCAGAATGTGAGCTTTTCTAATATAAACCAAATCTCGCAGTGACAAGGAGCTGAAGCAGCCCAACACAGCACATATGAAACTGAAAAGTAAATGGAAATTGCAGCTTTGCTTTTATCAGCTTGCAGACAGCTGATTCCTTTTTGTCTTGGCTAGCAGTAGAACCCAATGTCTCTTCTCCCACAATAGATCTGGAGGCTAAGAACAGACATGGCAAGTTCCTCTGATAGGCTTTAGTGGCGTCTCTTGAGAAAAAACAGGCAATCACCAGTCCATCAAGTTAAGACTCTCAGAGAAAGACAGCCCAGGAAGCACAGGGCGAGCATATTGATGAACTGCCTTGTTCAGCATTTGTTTAAGTGCCACCTGTAGCTGGAGAGGTTTTGCTTTTCTCTCCTGTGCTTGATTATGTTGGTGTGTGATGCTTTCCTTGCTGCTTCCTTCCTCTTCCTCAGAAAACAAACAAACAATTAAGTTTAAAGACATGCTTATCAGGGAGGCAGGGTTGGATTAGCTCACAAAAATAAAAATTTCATGGTGTGCTGGAGACAGACACGGAAAACAGGGGAGCACTTCACTAGCTGTGTTCGTGCAGTGCTGTGAGCATTCAGTGTCACTTTGACCTCAGCAATGAGCATGAGCCTCCTGCAGCAGAGCTCAGAGACCACTGTCCCCCCACTCTGGGGCTGCTGACCCAGGGCTTACAGCTGGTTTAAATAAGAGCTGTGGAACACCTAGCTGATAGGTGCTCCCAACTGAATGAAAAACGTGGGAAAATTGATGCTGCTTAAAAATAGCTGATGTTAAACTTCCTAGGAATTATTATGTCTAAAGGGCACTCTCACAGCTGTGCTGTTGAGACCAGCATGTAAAGACCAGCTTGTGGCTCTTGGGAAAGAGAAGTGACTACTTTGTCTTCCTTTTCATCTGCACACTGGCAACCACATTTTTAAATAATAATAAATGAAATTATAGCTTGACTTCACAAGAGCAAGGTGAGAATGGTCAGTAGTTTGCTTTTCCATAGGAATGTTGCCTAGGAAACATCAGCCTGTGGCAGCTGTATGTTAGTAAAGACAGATTAACTTTGCTGTGAGAAGGCATGTCAAGAAAATGCTTCTAAAAGGAAGGAGGTGCAGGGAGACAAAGCCCCACCCTGCAGCCTGTCCTTGCTCTCCTGCAGTTAAGGCATATCACTAACAGCTAGGGCTGCCAAAGGACCTTGGGATGTTCCTGGCCCTCACTGGTACACTAACTGCTAAATCAAGGTGATCCAAGCCTCTCTTTGTCTTTGGAGCAGTTCTAGAGGCACATGACACACGTGGAGTATAACTGAGATGGATCTGCCTGTGCCACAGTGAGGGCACAGTGACTGGGGATCTGAAGATGACTGCTCCCAAACACCTGGACAGATACAGAAGTAATCCTTCAAAACTCTGTTCTGAGGCAGAGAGATGGCATCATTAAAGAATGAGAAGTGACAGAATCAGATAGTAATGAAGATCCTGTCAATACCAAGATAGCAAAGGGACAAGAAAATAAAAGCTTTAAGGGGAACAGGGCAGCTCTCAGGAGGGAGGGAAGAAAACCTCACTCTTCCAAAGGTACAAGAGCTGTAATTAAAAGTGTACAGAAAACAAAGCACAGCAGTTTGGGAACATGCTGAAGTTGAGGTGATATAGTCAATAGAGGAGGAAATAAGCCACCTTTTGTTCTTTCACAAAAGCTGTCAGAAAGCTACCAGGTGAATTGGGAAATAATTTTCCATATGACAAAACTTGAAAAAAAGAAGATTTTGTACAAAAACCTATTGAAAAGTGGAACTAATGAATGAAGGACTTCAATACAAGCTGAAAAGCAGCTAGATGTCAAAGCTAGCTGAAATCTAGTGGCATGCATAATGCCAGGTACAGAATGGATTTCCTTGGAAGATGGGTCAAGGACAGGTGACTTCTATCATTTGAGAATAAATACTCTTTTCAATCCAGCATTGCAACCACTGTGGCATCTCTGCATTTCCTATAAGTGGAAATACAATACTTCTGTAAAGCCCATTTGTCTTCACTGTTCAGAAGCACCTCTCTTGTTCATTTTTTTGTGTATGTAATAGCTGTAAATATATGTCGTAGAGAATGAAAGACTGAGGTGCTCTTTAGAAAAAATGAGGTTCAGAAGTGAAGTTTTTATATTCCAGGACCTGGTTTATTTTTTTGCTTGTTTGTTTTGTTTTTTGTTTGATTGTTTGTGTTTGTTTTTGTTTTTTTCCCAATCCTTTGCTGTAAATCCCAAAGATCTAGGCATCTTCTAGCACTTCTAGAGCTATGTCTGTATTCTGCAGCCATACCAAATAGTTCCTGCTGGTTGATGCTTTCACTGGACCTCTGCTTCGTGGCTTGCCACGGAAGATGTTGAAAGCAGCTAAAGCCAGTCCAACAGAAAAACTCCCAAAACCTCATAGAAATTTAACAATAGAGACAGAAGAGACTATCTGCTCTCTGTCTTTCCCTCTGGCCGGATTTCATGATCAATTTGTCTGACTTACGCTTTACAGTCCTCCAGTGGTGGAAGGGCTGGCTGTCCTTTCCATCAGGAAACATTACTCTATGTTTATCCTAAACTTCCTTTGCTGTTGTTTAAGCTCACTGCTGCTTTTCCCAGCCCTGTAAGGGAGGGAGGAAAATGACGCTATTCTTATTTTATACCTTGAACATATAGCCAAAAATAATTATCAACTCATTTTTAGCCTTCTTTTCAATGAAAAAAATAAACATCTCATGTAGAGCATCCTCATCCAGTGCTCAGTAGATTCCCCCAAGAGATCCCACATGTTTATTGATGTATGCTGGATATCTGCAATAAATAAAATAGGGGGATTATTCACCCAGCTACATGGGTTTGTTTATCTATTTTCTCTTAGTGTGATCCTGTTCTCGCCCTGCAGGAGGGCAAAGATCTTCAATTGAAGCTGGTAATCAGTGAAGTGTTCTAGCCCAAGGCTCACAGTGCGGGGGTGATGCTCCTTGGGAGCTGTGAACTGGTATCAGAGACAAAACCCAGCCAGAACTTTCTCTGCACTAAACAAGGTGCTCTCCCAAGGTCACTGATTGCATCTGTCAATTCGTATCATTCACCTTGATGTTAATGCAAGTGACAAAATGATGTTATGAACTTGTCCTATAATTGCTCCTATTAGGCCAGGATTCTTGACCTCCTGGACTTCAGGATTTTTTTTTTTTAATGTTTTTGCCATCATTACTATTTCATATTGTGATCTTGGTTGTGTTAGGCAGTCAGAGATAATCTTCAGGCCATGGATTGATTTAGCAATGAGTGCAGTAGATGCTCTGAGAAGGTGAAGTCTCTAGAGGGGATTTTTGAAAGTGATTCTATCTTCCTGCTTGTACAACTTGCAGCTGAGCTCACTGTGGGAAGAAGGGATCCATCAGCACCTGTTAAGGCTCAAATAAAATGGAATCTGCAATATGAATAGTTTATGTCATCCATATTGGCAGATGTGGCCCCTTGGGGGGAACTCCCTTTCACTCCAGACCGAGCCTTTGCAATAAAGACCATTGAATATGCATATTTCTGGATTATCTGGAAAGTCCTGAAAACATCCCAGGAGCAAATGGACTGTATTTTATATGGCAAATGAGTTTAGCTGTGTCATGGACATCAGTGGAGAGTCCTTTGTGCTTGCAAAGGTCATCAAACTTTCAGCAGTTCCTATCCAAATGTAGCAACAGGGGGAATCCCCTTTCTAGGGAAGGGTTTAAAAAACAATCCCTCAAAGAGTTCCATGCAGGTGTCTAGTAACACCTCTGGAAAAGGGAATAAGAAATTCTTCCCTTGTTACAGACTAAAAAGACCTTGTGCGGACTACAGACTAACACATTCTTCAGTGAAGTGAGAATGGACATGCTGGGTAAGAACAAAAGGCCATTCAGATCTTTTTGAATGTGTCCAGGAAAAGATTATATGACGTGACAAATAAACAATGAGGATTTTACATGATGTATTTTCTCAGCTCTCAGCAACCCCTGGTTTAGGGAAAATAGTAAGAAATTGCAAATATTCAGAAGACAGTAATAAGGAGGGGTGGACTGGAGGAAGGCACACAAACCAAAGGGAGCATGATGCAGGTCATTTGTAATGAAGACATCTAGCCTTTGGGAAGCTGGGTTTTCACACTTGTGATAGACATAAAATCATAAATCTGAATAAAACGTGGTATATGTTAGCAACTGAAGGGAAAATCTCTTTGACAATTACTGTCTGCTCTGGCTGGCTACTAGAGACCAGACAAGGGACAGGAACTGTGCATTACAGGTAGAAAAATTTCTTGCAGAGGGGCTCAGCTTTGTTGGATTTAGTGCATAAAAACAGATGTAATGAGCAGAGTGTCTGTCATCCTGTGAAGGACACAGGAGAAAGACGAAGGACAAAATGGGGTTAGCAATTGACATGAATCAGCATGACTCCGCTGGCTCTGACAATGCTCTGGTGGAGCTCTCCTGTGTCATTCATGTATGTAAGAAGCAGTGTCAGTGACTGAGATTGTATACAGAGATAAAATAGCTTTATACTGATAAATATACAGACTGGTAGTTAAAACTTATTTTCTGACAAGGAAGGAGATCCATGCATCTGTCAGTTTGTTCAAAGGTATTACTGTCAACTATATATGGGGTCTGACTTTAGGATGTGGAGGATATTGGCTTCAGTGGAGCCCTGCCAAGAGTATTAAATGGCAAACAAACAGAAGCAGTTTTAAATTGAGGCTGGAGATTTTGTTCAGAAAGACTCAATGACCCAAGCTGCTTTTCTGCAGTAGAAATCCTGACTGGCTTGCTTCTGAAATTCCCAGTAGTTTGTGACCTGAGTATGTCGAGACATATAAAAACTGAAAGTGATCGGGCAGTTGATCATCTGAATTTGCCTCAATGTGAGGGAAAATCTCAAACCATAGTGAAAATCATCCATTCACAGGAATGTGTGTTGAAGTCACTTTTTTAAAATTCTGTTTTTAATAGATAATGCTGCCATTTATTGATTAGAAGGGAGCATATCACCCTATTACTCCTTGACATCCCATAACTCCAGGACACTAAACTGTTTCTGCATTAACAAGAATATATTGAAGAAATATTACAAAACAAGACATTTGGATGATTTCCCAAAAACTCCAAATAAAATCACAATGTTCTTCAAGTTATCATAAGCATTGATTTCTTCTTAATTTTAAACAGACATACTATGACAATAAAACATGTTAACTTTACTTGTTCAATAGCAATATTTTTATAGAGAACTCCCTAATTAGCTTGTGTGTTTTCTATTTTCTGCTTAATGGTGACAAACGACATTTAATTCAGGCCAAAATTAACATCATCACAGAATTATGCTGAAGAAACCACTATTTTACATTTGAACTCTACTAGTTTCTTCTCAATGAGAGGAAATGTATTTCTGCCTGACATACTGGGTCCTATCTCAAGTGAAGTCACATACATTGAGTTTTAGAGAGGAAAACTGTAACAATTTTAATGTTCCCATACTCAATTTGGCAGGGAAAAATAACTTAATTTTTATGGGAAAATGTTGGATTTAGAGCAAATATTTTTTTCTGAGTGATGATAAAGGAAAGACTGATGTGATTATCATACTTGATAGTGTTTAGGAAAATAATTATGCATCTTTCTCTTTGATGGATTCCCATTTTAGCCAAAGCTGGCAATACAGAATCCTGGGGATATTGCAATTTTTCCAAAAAGTCTTTCCCAGTGAACAATTCTTCATTGTGAGAATGATATATCAGGCACGCGTGGGAGAACATGTGCGTTTATATGTGTGTATGAAAGAGGAAATTTGGATTAAAAATAGAAGGCAAATTACGGAGAGACGATAAATACATTAAAATGAAATTTTAGGCCCTAATCCTGCAAGATGGCTAAAAATAACTCAACACACAGCCTTGAGAAGCTCCGTGAAGCCAAAGTTTTTTGTGTCTCGTGGAGGGGACCATGTCCTACTCTGCTCTGGTGTGGCAGACGGTAAAGCGATTAAATTCAACAACTATCACAGTCACTCTAGGCTCTTCCTATTGATTTAAAATTTGATATATTTTATTCTTTCCCTTCAGATTCAAGTAGGCTGTGGGTTATGGAAGGTGAAGGTACCAGAATTTTTGAGAAGTTAAAGGGGTTTTGGCAAAAATTAGATTTGCAGAAGGGTAAAGTAGCTGAAGATATTCAGACAAGCAAAGCACTATTGTTTTGATTAAAACTGTTCTCAGTGAAATCATCAACATTGCTAATTAAATTGTCACTTTTAGATTTCATGATTAATAGTTGATGGAGATGAATGGGAAAAGTCACACCTCTCCAGTCTTTCGCTCCAGGCATTTCAAGATTTCCTTCCTAAACACAGAAGGTGGTAGCTACTTCCACAAGCAGTAGCAGTAATGTGTTCGGGGCTCCTCAGCTTTGCATTTGAAGTCAAATGCTCTAACACTGAATAGCATTTGAGAGTCTTTGAATATTTGAGGGCACTGGAGCCCTCCAAGCACCCCTGTCTAGCTTGGCTCCTTCGCTACCTGGGCAGTGGGCAGTGCATACTGAAGTCTTGTCATCCACGGGGTCATTTAGGGCTTCTCTCTCTCTCTCTCTAAGCCAGCCACTGATTTTCAGAAAATTGGAAAAAACACGTAGTTTTTTAAATGGTTGTCTTTATTTGGATTTGGACACTGTCTCAAGTCTAAAATTTATTAGAATCAAGTAAAAAGATATTTAATAGATGCAGACAGGAAACTGTGTTCTCAGCAAGCAGGGTGGACAACAAACCGTCTCTTCTTCAGGTAGGATCAATACTTGTACACATCATTTTCTTCCCACTGAGAGTTAAGGCTCTATCTGTTTCCTGCCAAAGGTTTTGACACTGTATGATAAACTCATCACTGCCAGAGAGGCAGCCCTGTCTTGGGGACAGTGGAGCGCATGCTAGCTTTGTAACCTCCAATATCAACTTTCTTGGTGCTTTTTCGAGTTTTGTTTGGTATTCAGGGTTGTAAAACTCCTTCTCCCTTGGTGCACCTGCTTAGTGCCTGTGTCCTATTATTTCAGTTTGCCACTAACCTTTTGCTTCCTCTCCTCCTCTTTTCCTATAACACATATGGAACAAATCAGATAATTGGGAAAGAACTGACTGCTGTGCTGACTCATACCCATCAATAGTTCTCTTAACAAATTTGTAAATGGAGGATGAGTATTACTGCTGATGGTCCACAAGGAACAAAATAACTCTGCTTGATATTCAGATCAACAGCTAAACAGAAGTGGCAGTGGGGACAAACCAAGATTCTTCCATTTGCAAATTGGCTCAACTAATGCAGAGCACTTATAAAGAAAAAGGCCATTTTAAATCTTAATATTAGGTACTATCTGAATTTAAGCAAAAAAGCCACATACACCTCACTGCAAAATGCTCTCAGGAGCTGTAAGGGTCACTGTAAACATCCATTACTTGTGCTTTCTCCACCTATTCAGTCACTGTGAAGAGGAGGTGAAAATGACCTCTTGCCCTCTACATGGGAAGTGAAATTTCCTCACTTTTAGATATGTGTTCCCAAAGGAGAAATGAAGTAATGTGATGTTCAGAGCAGCAACATTTAACATTTCAGCCTCGTTGAATTCACAGCTGCTGCACTCGGTATATGCTCTTACACACGCCAGGCAAGAGGGCTGGCTGACACTGCATGTTCACAGCAGCTGCCTGGCTGGGGGAAAATCTGCCTTTCCTGCTTAGAAGAAATGACTGAAGAACAGAGTTTCCTATGTTTTTTCCCGCAGGCCTAGGATTAGACTCACCTTAGGTCAACCAGAAAGTACCTGTTACCCTCTGGGAGGATGAATATCTTCTTTCTTGGAGTTTTCCTGTTTAAAGGCTAAAGTGGTGGAAGTCCTCTACAGCAGTGACTGGAGACCACCCTGAGCACCCACTGCTGGCTAAACAACCCTCCTGAGTGGGAGAAGTGGAGGAAGCAAAGAGAGAGAAAATAACTCTGCTGTCAATAATTTAATGCCTGCCGGCCATTAGTGCCTTCTCTGAGCAGTGAGGACTTTTCCTCTCACAGGGAGGTTCCCTCAGGCATGCCAGCTTTGTGTGTGGATAAAATGCCAGGCTACACCAGGGACCAGCCCAGTGTTTTTAGGATTTAACTAGCTGTATGCTTGCTATGTAATTTAGGATTAGGGAGGAATTAATTGAGTGGCAAAATACAGAGACTTAAAAGTTCCTGAAAAGGTTGTTGTTTATTTATTAACTCCGTTACTCTAAAATATATTGACTCTGCCTTTTATTGTTTATTAACTATTCCACAAGGTGAATTAAGAGTCCCATATTTATATGTTTTCAGATAGGTTTAGATAGCATGTGGATAATTACATTAATCCTACTAACTTGAAGGAAATTTAAAAATGAGAAGCTCATCCTCATACATGAGATGCAATTAGTTAGGTCAGATATAATCTATTGCTTAATGAGATCCTTTAGACTTTGAACATAGGTTCTGTTTAATTCAGAGCTTTAGACACTTACTGCAGTGTACTAAACACAGGTGATTACTGGGATCATATAGGACTAGGAGTGGCCCCATAACACAATCAATTCCAGCAGACAGTCTGGATTGCACCACATCATTACCACTGCCCCATAAAAAATGGAACCCAAGTTTTGAAGAGTGTCAGGAGAAGACCTGGATTTATGAATAATAGGTTTGATCACACTGCAATTGCCTGCAATCCAAATCAATGCTGTTTGTTGAATAGGGAGTTTTGTAAAGGGAAATCAAGGGACAAAAGTTTGCAACTTCTTTTCTTCCTTTGGATTTTTATTGAACATTTTTTATCATGATTGTGGGCTATATTAAGCAATAATTCATTATGGACCTGATCCAGAGACCATTTAAGACTTCTATGTAAATTTTCCCATCTGCACTATTAGATATGTTGACAAGCAGCTGTGATCCCCACGGTTGACTAGGGTATCATAATAACCACAGCCAATGGTCTGTTAAGTGCCAAGAGGAGTCAATCCTTTATCCCTTTCAGACTGCACCTGGAGAGCTTGCATGGCCACAGAAATTACTTTTTTTTCCCATTAAATATGACCCATACATTCATAGGCATCATTAAAATGGCGCTACTGCAGATGTTTACAAAATCCAAGATAATGTAAAGATCCTTGAGGTTCTCCACAGGACTTCAAGGCAAATAGACAAAAAAGAAAGAAAAAAAAAAAGAAGTCAGTTCTCCTTTGTGCCAGTTCTTCTTTTTCTTTGGGAAGAAAAAGAAAATCAAAT
Organism: Phainopepla nitens; assembly: GCA_013400175.1. Taxonomy (NCBI): domain Eukaryota; kingdom Metazoa; phylum Chordata; class Aves; order Passeriformes; family Bombycillidae; genus Phainopepla; species Phainopepla nitens. The sequence continues at coordinate 258,467 of VXBQ01004969.1, forward strand.
GCTATAACCAATAAATATTTAAAGCAGTTGAAATGTCCAAGAATTGAAAACAAAAAAGCTAGTCCAGGCTGAAATTAAGCCCTCAGCTTCCTTCTCCACCATACTGCACACTAGCCCTTATGGAACTGCCTTTTTGATACTTCCACAGGTGTTATTCTTCACCACCTTCTCTACTGTGTTTCCCTTCATCTGCACATCATGCTTAATTCATCACTGGCTGCATATGCATTCATCCAGCAAGAGGTCAAGTCCTCAGTCTGCTCCTTGGGACAGAAAGGTTTATTTTTCTTTGGCAAGGAGGAACATGCACACTTATTTCTTCCAAAAAAAAAGGATAAATAGACAAGTCAACTGTTAAAAGAGTGGTGCAGTTTAGAGGAAAAATACTGACTAATTTGGACTTTAAATAAAAAATGTATGATAAACCTGAAATTTACTTTAAAGACATCTTAATACAGTTTTGAGGGGCTTCCCCTTTTAGCGTATCTAAACAGAATTCACTATGATTCTTGATAGAAGAGATTGTCACTCCCTGTGTGGTTATTCACCAGCCTGCCCAGTAAAGACCAAAAAAACCTTTTAGATATCATTCTAAGAGACCAGTTTGTTCGAGAGAAGAAAGGAACTGAGCTGAATAGTAAGCTGCAAGAACCAAGTTATGGTCAAGCAGTGGAAAAGAGCTCTGCAGGGAAAATGTTGTTTCTTATGCATCTGTGCATGTTGACTGATGAGCTGTGAGGTAGAAGAGATGTGTCTTCCCCTTTCTTGTTTGTTTTTGGCAAGATAGTCTATAGTTTTGCTGTTCTTCATGTGGTTTTGCAATATAAATTTAAAAAAAAGGTGTGTGTATTATAGAACTGCAGGGGTAGTTTTATATAGTATTGCTCAGCACTGTAAATTTGACTGCAGACCTAACATTTTGGACCTGTTCTTACTTCAGTGCTAAAGGAGATTGAAGTACTTCAGAAGTTTTTATACGTAAATATTAGGCTTAGAAGTCTCTGCCCTTAGAAGGACTTCAGTGCTGGGGCAGCTATTCATTTCCTTCTTTGTATATAGAGGCATGGATTCCCTCCAAAGACATGGTGCCAGCTCTCCCAGCAGCAAAGAGGATAGTGGTAGTTAGAGATTTCACCCAAGAAAATGGATTTTTGTCTCCTCTTTGTTATGTAATAAACAGAATTCAGTCTTAACTCCAGTCAAGTTAGTGGAATATGGGCCTGGGTAGGCCACATCACAGGTAATGTTTGAAACCAAAATACAGAGCAGGTAAACAGAAATTTGGGAGAACCACACTAGAGGGACAGTTCAGGTCCCGAGATGTTTTATCTAGAGTCTAGGGACCAAATCTACAGATATCCATTTTTACAGGCCTCTAATATCTCCAGTGAATCATAATTTCTGTGCTTGCATGACTGGACAATGTAGCTCAGACACAGAATGGGATGGACATCTTCTTGAATTGCTGGAACCCTGTAAATGATTTATGTCAGTGAAATGAGGAGACACAGAAAACTTGTGGGATCCCCATCCCTGGGAATGGTCAAGACCAGCCTGGATGGGGCTCTAAATAACCTGCTCAAGTGAAAGGTTTCCTGCCCATGGCAGGAGGTTTAGGGGAAGATGTTCTTAAAATCTCTTCCAATCTGAATATTCTATGAGTCGATGAATTCTATGATTCTATGTCTGTGCTGACCAGATCTGCTACAGGGCAACTGGCAGTCACCACTGGATCCAGCCCAAGTACTAAATCCAGTCTTCTGAAACCATCAGACTGCACTGCACAACAATGTTCAGTCAGAGTTATTATAGGGTAACTCTGCTTGGGCTGCTATACACCCACAAACTTCAGAAAAAAGTATAAAAAATAATGCATGTGGACAAAATCTGTGTTTGAGCCTGGACACATCCCATATAATGTTGTGTTATTCCACAGGAATTCAGGAGTTCTGAATGTACTTATGCAGCAACAGAAGTCTCACAAAGTGCTCCTATTAACTAAAATTACATTTTCTGTTATCTGACATGAAAGGAGAGACTTCCTCCAAATTATCTTCACTCTTGATAAAACACCTTGCAGCTTTCAGAAAATTCACAGCCTTTTCAAAATCTGAGACCATTAATTGAGACTGATTTCCCAGAATATTCCTCCTGAATATTCACACAGAAGAAAACTCTTGTGAAGAAAGAGGTTGTCAAATCACTGAAGAAGGACTGGATATGGGCAGATTGAATTTGAACTGTGCACCTACAACTTGGAAACAATACCCATATGGGTCCTGAATATGGCTCATCCCACTGTGGGGTTCCAGGAGGCAAGTTGTCTTATTTATCAGAGATGCAGATTAATTTTTCTTTTTTGCAGCTATGTGTCACTGACTAATGAAAATATATTGGCACAATCCTTGCAGGTTATTGTTCCATGTGGCTGTACTTCTTAGCTGGGAATTTGCAAGCAGGTCATGGCTGAAAGCAATATGAATGCACTCAGCTATTCAAATATTCAAAATATATCATGCTATATTTATTGGAAGCAAAGTCTGACAAGATTATGTGTATACTGGGAACTGATAATGAAACATGGCATTGCATTGGCACTGGCTGTGTCAGCAACAGAGAAATTACAAACTTTAAATATTTATATAGTAAAATGAAATGCAGCTATTAATGCTTCCAAGAAGCATGCACTGCAGAGCTATAGATAGACATGAAGAATAGAGTTTTTGAATATCTCTAACAGGACAATTTATCATTTTTGCAGAATAGTTCCATGTCTATGGAAACATAGTCTTAAAGAAATTAGAAAAAGAGTTGCAAAGAACCAACAAGGTCTGAACACGAAAAATGGATGTTCCTAAGGGCTTAAATACACAATGGAAAATGAATGTCATAAGTAATCCATTTTTCTGGATTGCTGATTTATTTATATTGATTTAAAAACAGTAAGTACACATATTTCTTTAAAATGCTTTGGAAGCCAATGATATTTATGGTCCTTCAAGAGATCATATACTTATTTTCTTTTCATTAATTTAATTCTTTGAAAAACTATCACTTTGATGTTTATTATTTTTGGTGTGCAAAGATGAGGAATAAGCAGAGCAATCCTTAAACACAGTTAATGGTGCTTAATCTCAGTTGCTTTTCTACGCTGGAAGAAATCCTGAAGAAATCCTGTCTAGAGCACGCAAAAGGAACCCTGGCTACACTTAGAATGTGGGCCCATTATACCATTTCCTTCAGCAGCCTGATGGAGCAAAGTTTCCTGTTGCAGTCCCAACCTCATCAACTATAAACACAAAGACTACAGTTGGGCTGGTATTTTTCTTTAGTTATTCCCCAAATGGTGATTTCTGCCCAGTGAGAAGAAAAACCTGCTTTATTGCAACAGCAAACTTTGTAATTTAAAGTCCTGGGAAGCTATACATATTGATTTGAATTGTCTTCACTTGTCTTGTCTAAGCTACTTGTGTAAAATTATAGTATTTTTTGAGACAAGAAGGGCTGAGGATATGGTGTGGAGCACTGTGCTTCAGTTTCTGTTTCCTGCATTTCTCTTTTGGCTGCTGTTTAGTGTAAGTTCACTTGAACCAACTGAAGGTGGACTGGGAAAATGTCTCTTCCCTTCTGTGAGTGATGGCCAAAGCAGTGTAAATCAGACCAAATGCCACCAGGAGCTGCCTTCCTTTTCTCTTGCCCTGCACAGGCTGGGACCAGGGAAACATCCAGCTGAGACCTCACCCAGCAAAATGAAGCAGTGCTCATTCTGAAGCCAAAAGAAATCCCTGAACATCTCAGAACCCCACTAGGTGAACTTCAGCATCAGTTCAGAGAAGGACGGAACTGAGTACTGGGATACTCTCAGGTTACATCATCTTGAATTGCTGGGGAAGCACAAACTTGGTGTTCATGCAGCTGTGACAGAGTCTTTGTTGCCTCCTTAGCTCAGCTTCAGTAGAAGCATCCATGTGGTAACCAGGATGAATTTCATAATCTAAGGATTTGGTATGAATGATGTACGCAAAATACTATTTTTTCCCCATCACTGCATATTTTGACTCTGAAAATCATTGACAAAAGAAGAGGATGTACTGTGCAAGGGTTTTTTATCACTTGTCATGAATTTGAAAAAATGTACCTTGTGTATTGCGTTTCATCACCACAGAGATCAGACCCTTCCTGAAGGTGATGGAAGAAAGAATCTTGCAAGCTGCAGTCAGGGAATGCACCCACACTTGTGCTACATGGTCCTGAGGCTGTCCAGGCACTGGGACTGTGTGTTGGCAGGAGGGAAGGGCATGGTTTGATCTGTTGGTTTTAAGAAAAGCACATTCTATGCTTAAAACCACAGTCCTGATTTCCGAGCTCTGACCTACCAGAAAATGTATTGATATGATGCTGTATGTCTCACACCAACAGCTGCCGGGACCTGTGTTTATGCAGTGATCCTCAGGTCTTAAAAATTTTAGGCAGGCCAAGAAGCTTATTAAAAAGTAAAGGGACTTGTATTGAACTTCATAACCTCAGAATTTAGTCTGTCATTGAATTCCTATCCTTTTTTCCAACTAAAAGCTTCAAGGCTTGAAAAAAACTCGACTTTTTTTCCTTATACAGGCATGGAAATGCTATAGCTAAACTTAGTGCCTGTGGCATCACATACAAAGGAACAGGAGCTTAGGTTAATAGAACTGTATAGTGCCTAAGTTGGATATTTTGTTTCTTATCCTGCAAATAATGTGGCAGTTTGCTTAGGTTTATCTTGGTGGATGATCACCATTTACAACTCTGAGTGTGGATGATCCTTAGAAGGTAAAATAATCATTCTGTGTTTTCTCCTCAAAGTTGCTGTTCAGCAAGGGAAATACCATAGTACTAAAAAAAAAACCCTGAAATGGTCTTAGAAAAATACTTCTGAAAAATATGGCTGATTTCAACTTTTAGGCTTAACCATCCCTTAGCATTCACATTTGAACCCGGCTGATAGATATTTTTCATCCAGGATCTGTCTCTACTGTTTGCTTTTCCACAATCCAAGTGATTAAACTGAGCATCAAGCAGAGAAATCCAAGGAATTCAGGAGAGTTGACAGCCAGGAAATACCACAGCACTCACACCAGCAGTTGCAGTAATTATTTCTGTTGCATTAAAGAGCATAATTCTTGTCTCTAACTTTAGTAAATAGGAAGGCCCAGGCAATAAGGAAAAATAATTGCATTATGCATATTCTTCATGTGTGAAAGACTCCCTATGGGAAATGCTGTGGTAGAACTGGTCATGAATACTTAAATGTCTTTTGGGAATTTGCAGTCAAATGTCTTTTCCATTTTAAGAAAAATCCTTCTTGGTAGAATATGCCCCAGGGGTTTGCCTGATCCTGGACTGGGGTTTCCTTTTTGCCATTAAAGTGAAATATCAAATTACAATTTACAAGTAAATTCTCAGTCTATAGTGATAGCAATATATCATCTAATACAGAGTACAGAGAAACATTTCCAGAGCTCAGGGAAACAGCTCTTTGCATTCTTAAATGTATGAATATTTCAAACACAAGAGTGTCAGCAACAGCATTTTAACCACACTTCCTAATGGGCAGTGGCATGGGGAAGTGGAAGGATATTTCACAGCCCATATTTCACATCACAACAAAATCAAATACAAGCTGTGGAGCATTCATGCATTTTTTAATACTTGCCATTTCTCTGCAGAGAATTTAGTTTATTAAGTAATGGTTCATTTCAACAAAAGTTACAATATTTCATATCAGATGTTTTTCTCCAGAATTTTTGTTGTTCTTGTGGTTGTTTTGGATGTTGTTTGTTTGTTTTCAGCTTTTTTGGTGGGGGAGGAGAGACTTCTATTGCTTATTTTTGTTTGGGTATTTTAGTCGGTTGAGTTTTTGTGGGTTTTTTTGTTGTTATTGTTTTGTTAGTTGTTTTTGGTTTGTTGCTGTTGTTATTGTTGCATTGTTTTGGAGGGGTGGGGGTGAGGACACACAGGCAAACACTTGTCCAAATTGGATCAGGGCATTTTCAAAGGAAAAAAAAATAGGATAAATATGATCTTAAACTCTAGGTAATACTTAATCAGAGAGCATATTTCAAAATAGCCCTACATTTATATATGTAAAAAAAGAAAATTATATATGCTTATACTTTGATGGTGATAATTAATAGATTATAAACATGCTGTTCATCAAAGAGAGAAAAAATACAGATCAATATAAAGGAATAAGGAGAGTTTTACAGGTCATTTTATTATAAAGTATTTTAACTTAGACAGGCATAATGAATGTTCATTTACTTTAATGCTCAATGGCATAGATAATGTGCTAAAAAAGGGCAAAGAGGACAAAGAATAGGAAATCTGAGATGAATTTTCTCTTCCTTGCCTCCTGAAATTTTGTAAATATACCTATTTTATGATGCACCTCTCAGATTTCTTTTACTGAAAGAGCTGAGCTCTTTCACTCTAGTTTTTTAAGTATTAAGAGCATCCCCACTACCTGGTGCTGGTAGCTTTATTGTGGCACTACAGTATTCGCAGCATCTCATGTCAGTAATTTAATGCTGTACAGAGGGCAATAATTTCCTGTTCTGCTGAGCTTGTTTGTCAAAACATGATGCTTTAACCCAATTTTGATGCATTCAGTGGAAAGGAAGAAAACATACACACAGCAGTGCTTGTCTAAGGAGCTGAACAGACCTGCATGGCAATAAAACTGAAGCACTTCCTTGCCTTAAAGTTTTCATCTGTGAGTGATTTCATTCCATACAGATTTTCTAAGCCCTTGCTTACTGGGATGGTTGGCTTAAGTTTGCTTCCAGGATATGATTGTAACAACACTCCAAACCCACAAAAATTCCTCAGTCTAGATCTTGAGTGACTATGGACCATTTTAAAGTGGTTTAGACACTTTGAGCTAAATTTTTAACGGCATTTATGGAGCTCTGTGATTTCTCTTTGTCAAACCCTTTGATGATGATCTGCTTGTATTTGCTTTTTCAATTCCTGGTGCTTCTGTTTCCAACACACACCTTTGCTTTCCACAAGCAGCACCTGCTAGGGGCAGTTTTCTCAGCCCTCCTTAAACAGCACCTAGCAAAGCTGACAATGAGCAGTAAATATTCATGTAACATCAGATTACATACCCAAAATGAGCACAAGCTTTCCAACTGAGCTTTTACCAACTCTGAGAACTTTTCAGGGACACTGCCTGCACATCTCTTGGAGATTTCCCATTCTTCTCCCATGGGCAGAGGCAGAGACATTTGTGACACAGTGGCACAAACTACACTCATGCACATAAGTTTGCTGTGGGTTTGGGTTTGGTTGGTTGGTTTATTTTTCTGGTTTTCAGCCAGGTTGCTTTGAATATTTTTTGCACTTAACAGTCATAAGGAAAATATTGCCCTTATCTCTTCCCTTTTGGGAGCTGGAGGAATTAAAGCACTTTGGAATAGCATGGCAGTTTGTAAGTGTGAAGTAGTAACAGAGGTACATGTTGCCTCATTTTCCTTTTTTTAATGATATGGGGTTTCAAAGAAAACTAATGAATTCTATGTGGCTTTCTATAAATCCATGCCTTATCCTCTCTGGAGTTTCATCTGTTTACTTTCCTCTGTGCTGCCTAGCATAAAAGCATTTTTGGTGTTGATCAAATGCAAGCAAATTTTACTCTTAAATGTTTTTCTAGGGGCGGGACAGAGAAAGATAAAATTTAGCAGCCTAGATCATGCTATGAATGATACATTTCAAATATCATTCCAGATCAATCGTGTCTCTTGTATACGCTGGACACACAGACAACACAAAGAGATAACTTAAGTCTATCAAATTAAATTTGTGGCATATTTCTATTTGTTTCCTTATAACCTACTCCTGAAATTAATTCAAATTTGTTAGGGTCACTTCTTCCGCTTGATCAACTTATTCCTCTTTTTTATTAAAATAGTAGTCTGTGAAGAAAACTTTAAATGCAATATTTATCTAAAAAATAAAGGTGAATCAAATCTTTCAAGATTAGCACATTTATTTTGCTCTTATTAAAGGAGCTTAAGTAATTCTTTTTTCCTTCTCTCTTCTTGAAACCTCAGCATAGTTTTCACTTCCTTATAATTCAGAAATTGGTTATGATATGTTTTACTGCTTTAGTAGAAACAGCTTCTCCCTACTGAAGAAGCAGGAGTCTAGGTGCAGAAAAAAAATCTGCAAATATGCAGGCATGCTATTCTATTAGATATTATTTTAATTTATACAGTTTACATTTTCATCACAGTTGTTGGCTGAAGAATCAGTTGGATCATACTTTGCCTGAATCAATACCATTGTCGCAAATATCCACCTACTAATTCAGCTGGAAATTTTCAGTGGATGTTATGGTCATGACTGATTTGTTTAGCATGCCAAGGCTATCTATTCTAAATGCAGTGGTTTCCTTCTTGTGAGTAAAAGATCAAAATGTTTTTTGCACTACAGTAAAGTATAATGAATTTCAGGTATCAGATTTGCATCTGTATCTGCAGTTTAGTAAGGAGGCTTCTGAGACATACTTACTAGCCCATGAGAGTGGTACAAATATTTGTGATTAATCAATAAAGCTTTGTTAGTCAAAGAGAGCTGATGTTTTATTCATGAGGATATGTCCACACTAATTCTTTCATACCATATATGGGAGGTTTAAACCAGAAAGTTGCTGTAAAGGCACAAACTGGCTCTTCACAGGATGTTTGTGTCACTCAGTGGATTAAAACAGACTTTGTTCGCTTATGGGCAATTATTCAGCATTGTGGTTTCCCTTTATTGCTCAGTGTATTTTCCAACCATTTTTATTGCACACAATATAGTCTTACTTTCAGGACAGATTTATTCAAGTCCGCAAAGCTTTACTCTGGCTCTAATACCTAATTTTGAAGCCCAGTAGATGTTTCCATAGGCCTGCAACCTATCTTTATGGAAGACTTTACCCTATGTGGACCCAAAATAATAAGAGATAGAAATCATGCTGCAGAATTGACTTCTGCTTGTAATTATTTCCCAATCTGTTAATGTTTGTGCCATCTGAAAACAGTACCAGCAATGATCCATACTTTCTTCCATGTCATAGGTAGGAATATTAAAAAGCATCAAGCTAAGAGCAGGTCTTTGGGTGATTTGATTGTTGACAATCCCATTGGGAGGTAATTTTTTTCTGTTAATCCTGTAATTTGATATGTATCATTCAGTTAGTTTAACTATCCATTTATAAAAGATTACGTTTTTTTCATGTAATGTTATTATTTTAAGCAAAAAGTATTAGAACAAATGCTTTTAGAAATATGTTGCTATCTATCCTTTCTGCCAGTTAAGAACCTCATCCGACAGAGAACTTTTTGAGTATTGCCTTCAAAAATCAAATAATAAGCTACAATTTTTATTGAGATTCTTGTCAAAGTGATGGCATAAGCATGATTGAAAAAAGCCTCAAAAGAAAGTTTATATTGTAAAAGGTGTGAAAATCAGGTTCAAAAGCTATTGAAATATTTATTTTTATTTTTTCACTTATTTGTGGGGACACAGAGTGCCTCCCTAAAAGTTATTTTCTAGGGCTGATTTCCCAGAAAAATTGACATTTTATGTTCTTTCTGAAACCAGATAAAACAGAATTTATGATCAGCTTTGAGAAATTTTACAAAAAAACCCCCCAAAGTATCCACGAAAAAATAGGCAATTTTTCCACAAAAGGTCAAACAAGAAAAGATAATTGATCTACTTACTTATGCATTAACAGATCTGTTCAACAAAGTAATTTGCAAGTGCCCTCTGAGTATTATTGGTTTCTAGGGCTCACCCAGTTTATCAGGAACTGACTCAGATAAAGGAAAACAGTGATTTTCAGTCTCCTAAGCTACTCTGACATGCCATTTGTTTACTTTTTTTCTGACGTGAATATATGCAGCGGGCCTTGAGCGATATCTGTCTGGAACCTTTAGACTCAAGGTCAGCATGGACTGAATCTCATCTTTGGGCATCCTAAGATCCCCAAGAGGGCAGTGCCTGACCTCGGGCCTGAGAAGGAGGGGGAAGACTTTACCCTGTTACAGAAATGGTGTTTGGCTGCCTGCTCCTGAGACCTCAGTCCTTATCTGTAGACGAATTCCTCCTTGAGTGGGGACACAGAGTGCCCCTGTAGAAATTGGGCAATCCAGCCTTGGCCAAACTGTGGCCTAATTGAGGCCTGCAGAAGCCTGTGAAGGCCTGAGATTGTGATGCAGTTGAAATTAGTCTAATCTATGTTTTCGTGAAGTATGCCAATTATAGAGTATGTTAGATACAGGTTAAAACAATGAGCCAATTAGGCAGAATCTTCTTCAAGAATGGAATGTAAGTAATTTTATCATATATAAGAAATGTGCACAACAGAATAAACGAGATTTTCGCCATTTTAACTGTATCAGTGTAGGCGTCTTTCTTTTCTTTTCCAGCTCCTCGTCAAGACACCCTGCTTGTCTTATCCTCATCTGCTTCATTCCTAAGCCAAGGAAAACCCTACCACTCCTACATTTCAGAGCGGTCGTGCCAGCCTCCTTGGATGGGCACATGGGGAAAGGGGGGCAGTAGCAGCAGACTGTTGGTTTATGGGATGTGCAACGGGAAGCTCAGGGAAGTGATTGTTTTCTTCCATTGGTTTATGTGCCTGTTATATCCTACTGGCCCTTTTGCTGCTCCAGTAGCATCACCAACAGGAACACAGCAATGATGATTATATCCTCTTAAATCTAATTTGTAGAGGCTAAATCCAATTCTATTTAATTTGAAGATTTTATCTGAGCTTTTACTTGCTATCCAGAGATTCAAGGAGCAGAAAATGGCTTACCATTAATTATGAATATCTGTGAGAAACAGAAATCCAATGACAAATTGTGCTGCCAACCCTCCTTGATGACTAGTATACATTGGTCATGCTCATTTTGCTCCAACAGAGTGGTTTGTCTGTCATACTCCTATCAGCTTCTTTTATGATCACTTTTGGGTTTATATTATTTTTGATTAGCTCATGTTTTAGATCATTAGTTCAACAAATAACCTGTAGCCTGGTGACAGATAATCTGCACTGAGTGAGCATCATTCAACCAAGTCCTGATAATTCCCCCGATTTAGTTTTTAACAGTCATTTTAAACACTTTAAGAAAGAGTTAAATGAACATGAAAATTGTTCTCAGTTTCAAATTTTGTATATCCATCATCTATTAGACACCCACTCTGGGCTCCAACATGCTAATCAATCATTTTGGGTAAGTTATTACATTTGCATTACATAAAGACATAAACACTTCCATTTTTCAAGCGCTACTGTACCCGTTATTCTTTCTTGTATGCACAGACAATGACCACAAGAATAGGTTAATACCAATTTCTGTTTAAAAATTGACCTTTGAATGCCATTAATTTATTGATTTTTAGGTTTCCATACAGTTTAAGTTACACAAATGGATTTTAAATCACCTACTGACCTATGTTTCTCCTCTCAAGTCCTCTAATTTTCTGGGAGAGAATTGAATTTGGGCAGCAGAGTCTTAATGGAAAGACATTGCTTTGGTATTGCTCAAAAGTGCTAACTCAAAGAACAATGTCCTCCATCAGCACAGATATCCTATGGAGGAAAAGCAGCTAATTATAACACTGGACAAACAGTTGTTTCATTAGGGAAGTTTAAAAAAGATTCTGAGTAGGCATTTGCAGACTTGTAATGTTATATTCTATAGTTTCTTACCAAAACTGAGAGGAAAGGATAGGAGGAATATTGAGGCAGAAGGAAGTATTCAAAAGCTCCCTGCCACTACATGTCCTGATAATAGAGTCAGAACAATTTAGGATGGAAAAGATCTCTAAAATCATTGAGTCCAACAATTAACAATGCCAAGTCTACCATGAAACCACATCTTTAAGTGCCACAACTACCTATCTTTTAAATACCTCCAGGGATGATGACTCAACCATTCCCCTGGTTGATGGTTGGCAACCTTCTCCATGAAAATATTTTTCCCTAATATCCAACCTAAACCTTCCCTAGCACAAAGTGAGGCTATTTCCTCTTGTCCTATTGCTTGTGCTTTGAGAGAAGAGACCAACCCACATCTTATCACAACTTCTTTTCAGGTACTTGCAAAAAATGAGAATATCCCTCTTGAGCCTCCTTTTCTCCAAGCTGAGCATCCCCAGCTCCCTCAGCTGTTCCTCATAAGACTCGTGCTCCAGATCCTTCCCCAGCTCCCTCAGCCTTCTCTGGACACTCTTCAGATTCTCAAGGTCCTTCTTGTCATGAGAGGCCCAGAACTGGACACGAGATTTTAGGAGCGGCATCACCAGTGCTGAATACAGGGGGACAATCCCTGCCCTGGTCCTGCTGGCCCCACTATTGCTGACACAGGCCAGGATGCCATTGGCCTTCTTGGCCACCTGGGCACACCCCAGCTCATGTTCAGCTGGTAGTCGACCAGCAACCCCAGGTTCTTCTCCACTGGACACCTTTCCATCCACTCTTCCGCAAGCCTGCAGCATTGTCTGGGTTGTTGAGACGCAAGTGCAGGACCTGGCACTTGGCCTTGTTGAATGTTGTAAAATTGGTCTTAGCCCATCGATCCAGTCCATACAGACCCCTGTCTACTCTGGACATACAAGTACTATTTTCCTTGAATACTGTTGTTTTCCCCATTTGAATGGCTCTATGAAGATGGACAGAGAGGGCAGGGTGCAAGTCAGAGCACCATCTTCATGTTGAACAGGGGGTATCTATATCCACACATTATATATGTATGTGTGTGTGTGTGTGTGTATATATATATATATATATATATATACCCAAATCAAACATACAGATAAAATATAATAGATACAGCATGCATACAAATTTCACAGGTACATCCATGTGCTGCATGAATGTAGGTCCCCACACCCTGTGCTACATGCTGGCCAGATCTGTGAGCACCTCTAAAGACAGGTCAATAATTTCAGATTACTAGGCAGGCTCGTGCTGCAAGCTAAAACAGAGAGAAGTCACAAAAATTACTAGTTCTCTGTTCTTGGCTTATTGCCTTTCATCTGAGAAATACTTATCTCTTTTGACCATGTACACTGTCTTAGCGTGTGCTTGCACACCAGCTAGGGGCACATCTTATGTGTTTGTAGTACTGCCATGAATGAGTGTAGTATTGAAAGGTCAGCCACTCAACCCCTTTATGAGCCTCAGTCCATGTTGAGAGACTGATGGCAAAGATGACATTCTTACTGAGTGTAGGAGATCACTACGTTGTAATGCTTGCAACCATGCTGTGCCATTCCCAGAACTGTGCCATAGGCCAGAGGATAAGATCATGGTTTGCAGATCCAAGGCTGAGGTAGTCCAGTGTACAAATGCCCTACAGACAAAACTGGAGACCACCAAGCCCAATGGAATGGACTACAGCAGAGGGTCTCAACGATCTCAGAGGTCTTTTCCAACTTCAGTGATTTTGTCATCACTGCTCCACAGGTTCAGTACTATGATGAATAGTTTTCTGGTGGAAGAGTCTTGTTTTAAACACTAAGGAGAAATTTCTGTTTACCAAACTGTAGGCCCCCATCCACTGACCATAAACAATCCAAAAGGATGTCTGCATGGCTGGATGAAGAGCAGGTGATTCAATTCAAAGTGTGGCATGACACATATATATATTAAAGTGGGATGAATCAGGACAATAAAATACTCTGATGCTATTACTAGCCAGCTTCTACTTTTGTGAAAAGAAGAAAATTTCTCAGAAGCAAAAACACTCCCAAAATTGAAAAAAAAAAAAAATAATTTTGATGTCATTGCAGTTATTGCCTCTAGACAATTTTATTTTATTTTTGTGCGTATTTTCCTGATGCTGCTTGTTCATGCAACTTAGTGTAATTTCAAGAAAGTGGCATAATATTTAGCTGAAGATTTTGAAAGTCTTAAAAGGTTGCATCTTAGGAACAGTATACTCACTGTAGTTTGTTTTATTTGAAAGCTTGACTTCTTAACAGCAGTTATTTCTCAGTTGTACCTTAAAATGTATGAGTTGTGCATGATGAGTGGATTCATATACATTTTCCTTGAATAATCTTTTTTTCTCGTAAGCCTGTAGAGCAAATTTAGTGACTTTCTTCAATTTTCTTTCATTGGTTTTTACTCTCACTGAAGGTGGAAGACAAACCATTATAGATGCAAATCTTCCTGTAAGGCATATTTAATTTAAGATGTATTTCTCTTGCAAGAAGGACATAGAAAAACATCTTCTGAGAGACATTTGAAAAAGGAATCAAACAATCCTGTTGTGAATAACAAAATGCAAGTGCAATCTTTTGAAAATTCCATGGGAGAAGTGATATGCACATGCAAAAATTTCTTGTCGAACTTCAAGCTCAACAGCATTCTCTGCTCCCGCTCAAAAATTGACAAGGGCATGCCCCACATTCACACAGTTACAAAGTGAATGTGCTTAGGCAAAACACTTTTCTTTTTCTGAGTGCAGGAAATTTGTTGTGTGTGTCAGATTTTGAATGCTCAAGGGATACCAGTCATGATATCCGTTATTATCAGCCAATAAATCCTCTTCTTACTCCCCAGGGAATTTCAGCAAAAGGCTGGAGAACTATTCTGACAGAGGGAATGCCTCAATGTAATGAAAAAATGTTTGAATTATCATCCTCCTGGCCATTGTACCATATGGGAAGCATTGCTTGGGAAACAGTTGTCTAATTTAGCCGTATGTTACATAAATTAAGTCAATGATCACAGGTTAAATATCAAATTATGTATGATGTAATATTTAGCAACATCCAGACTAAGAAAGACTGCTTAGAAAGTAAATAGTCATAATGTCCAAGTATGTGAAACAAAACAACTACATTTACATTTAGGCATCTCATGATAGAAATTTTGCAAAAATGACATAATGTGTTCTGCTCCCACTAGCAAAATCTAGTCTGGAGAGCAGAGAGCAGAGTGAATTCAACATATGATATCAGCTGGACATGTATTAGGTAATTTCTCAGACTATATTCTGGTTTATGCCTTAATTAGATACCTAAACATCAATGTCCACATTAAATATTTTCAAAGTTTCTGTTGCATGTCAAGAAATCCAGCTTTTCCTTGGCAAATCAAGTGCAGGGAGTTTCCTCAAAAAAAAAAACAAAACAAACACAAGTGATTCTTAGTGAATGCTGAGTACAAGACTTTCCAAAGGAAAACAAACTGATAACCTAGGAAGCATGACTCTTTGTCTTACAGGAAACACTATGGCAATTTTTGGGCTAATAAGGTTCTGATACAAGAAGTGCAAAATGCTGCACATCTGACCTTGCTTTAAACCATGCGGAGATTTAAAAATTCCTTGGTAATATTATATGCTACCAAGAATCATGAGGCCAGGTAACTCAAATCCATATCTTCAAACCGATTCTGATCTCACATTGACTTGGTATCTTAGAACACTGTTGGTATCAATTATATTACTTTGCTGATTTGCACTGATACCAATTCAATCAGGAAGACTCATGAAAACTAGATTGTGAATGACTGGATATCATGTGCTCTCCCTTTTGCTTTCCACTTAGACATACTAAATCAATTTTCTAAAGTGCCATATATCTTTATAACTGTGGGGTTTTGTCTCCATTAGCTCCAATTATTCTTGTTTCCCTGCCTGTCATTTTTCATGAATGCTTCACAAACATTATTGCAGTGGCAAATTATGATTGCCCTTTCTTGACTTCAAAATTAGTGTAAATGTTTATGGCATTTTTATATAGTGGTACTGTGATAAAATTTGAATGTTAACATAGGCAGGGAGATACTGCACCAGGCAGGTAATGGCAGACTGAAGCCAGAGTTCAGGGCAGGTCTGAACAGAGCGTGTTCAGAACACCTTGGAAGTGTTTACTCAGCTCTGTGCCCATCAAAAGTGAAAGCTGTTGGGAAGTTACAGGAATCATGGACAAGATATAAAGAAAAACACATCTTGTCTTCTTCATATTTGACTGCGAAGAAAGTGACAGAAAGTAGGCCAAGAGTAAAGAATAAGAGAATAAAACCATTGAATTGATACTCACTGGTCATCACTCTCTCAGTCCTATGTGGCCTTTACTGGTATCAGCTGATTGACTCATTGCTGCCTATTGATTTTGACTTCTCAATTTTTTTCTGATACATTATTCCAGGTGACTGTTGTTCCTGACTTATAGTCAACTTTTGATCTGCCCAGTATGTCTTCTCCTGCCAAATACTTTTGTTTCACTCCTGCTTGTGCTTACACCTTCCTTTAACGTCAGTTGAATTTGTGAGGCCTTTGTTGTGAGAGAGGCTCACAAGGTGGATCTCTTTTGCTATGCAAGTCCTGTACTACCCTTTCTGATCTTGGCACCTAATGAACACCCTCAGAGTGGTGCTGGGTTTGTAACTACTGAAGTTAACACCAGAAGAAATACCACTGTGGTGATCAGGGATCAGAGCTGACCACCTGACTAGGAGAGGCTGCAAAGCCATCATGGCCAGCCTGACACATTTTTCCAAGAGTTTGCAGTAACAGTATCTGGTACTCTGCTAGAGACCTGCTCCGGTCCAGGATTTTTTTTCTAGATACTCATCTTCTAGACTAGAGATTAAATCTCCAGTTTCCATTTCTTCATACAAAAATGTGAGGCACCAGGAGATCAGTCCTATTACCAAGAAAATAGGCTTTTCACTACACTTAGTGGTCCAGAAGATGATTTGGAAAGCAGAAAACAAAATCTATAGACACAGATCCTTTTCCAGTTTGGTACTCCAGGACAGATAGCTGCAGGCAAGCCACAGAGAGGGCTGTGCTGAAGCCCATGTGGGCTTATCCTCAATGTCAAACAGAAGTGGTCTAGCCAGACACATAGCACTAATACAAAACTGGCAGAAGAGCCAACTTTCTTCTGTTTGAAGTCTCCAAAATTCATAAGCTGCATGACAGAAATAAAACCAAATGGTACATAGCAGTGCTTAAAAAAAACGAAGGGGGAAAACATTTATTCTTATGACATTGAAGCAGACATTACCATTCTCTGATAAGGGATTCACAGGTATGACCCTGAGCTGACCTTGAACTCAGTGCCAGTGAGCTCAGTTTCCCTTCTGGGATGTAAGAATGAATAATCCCCCCCTTTTCCTTGGTGTCATATGCCAGCCAAAGGAGCTTATGAAAGAAAATAAATACATGAACATTCAAGCATACATGAGAGAATAGAATTTTTATTATCACAGAGCCAGATGTAGTTACACATGGCTCAAGCAGCAAAAGTCCTCTGATGCAACTCTGAGAATCTGCTGCCAAACTCTGCTGTATGTTCAATAGCTGTGCTGGGATTTCCAGGCTCAGCCCGAGTGTGATTACCTGGCACAGGTATCACTTCTTCCTGTGCCTGTTTAATGATGATACCCAGGCCCTCCAACCTGCAAGGCTCAAATATTTGTGTCTCATCACTACAGTGAGGAACAAGAACAAACAAAAGATTCATACAGGAACCCTGAATAGCTGCAGGCTATCCTCCCTGGTATAAATGACATTTCTGGTGATTCCACCTGAAGCAGTTTTTATTTTTGGTGTAAAGGATACACCTTATGCCCAGAATCTGTTTTAACAGAGGGAGGAGCAATATCACCATGTTTCCCTCAGGGGCATCACTTTATCATCATTCAGAAAACAATTTTCCTTGCGTCAGGTCTAAGGCCATTGTAAGAAATTCTTGGAGCAACAGAATTCGAGATAGGAAAAATATAAAATAGAGACCAACCCCCAAGCATGAGGAGCCTGTGGGAATTGAAGAACTGGGGGATGTTGGTTAAGTCTGCCATGTGTGGCACACCTGTCCACACCTGACCAGCCCTTCAGAACTAACGCACAGGGGGCTCTGCACTACCCATTGCCTCCACACCCGGGATGGGGAGATCGCAGCTGTAGGGCAGGTACACACCTGTCTCATAAATACCATGGCCAAGACATTTGAGGGCATAAAAAATTATAAGCCAAAACTCCTTTTATGTTTGTTTGTTGATTTTTATGGAAATTATGAAACTTGTTGCGGGTGGATGAAAACTCAGAAAACAGTCCTCAGAGAGCTGCAGCTCCCTCAAGATCCATGTAAGAGGAGACTCTGGAAATATGTCCCCTTTCTCCAGGGAAACATGGAAGTGGGTATCACCTGCACTGTGGGAGGTGCTCAGTTTGATAGGGAGCCCCTGCAAAGGAGTTAGTTAATAAAGCTCCTGGCATTTCTCAGCATTTATGAGGGTGGTGTTTTCTACTGCAGCTGAACCAAAACTGCACCTGTAATTTACTTGCTCTCCCAGAATGGCTGTTGATGGGTAGGAAAGAAGAAAGGCCTGTAGGTAGTTCAGATGGGCAATAAAAAAAGGAATGGATAATTCTCATAAACTTCTTCTGCTGGTAAACACATAATTCAAACCTGAAGCTCATTTCCAGGTCTTTCATAATTCAGAAAATCCCCGTATTGGAGACTTGGAGCTAAGACAAGTGTCTTGCACTTACATATTTTTAGTATACAGAGAAAGCAATTAAGCTGAAAACCAGAAAATTTGAGAAACCAGAAGTGCAACAGAAATGCCAGAGGGCACAGTCTTAAACCACCCTGTAAAAGCAGAAAAAGAATTACTACCTAATTTCTATATTATATGTTTTAATTCAAACAATAAATAAACTCCACTGATTTATTGTTCAGGTAGCCCACATGTTCTTCCTTAAAGTGGCCAATTCAGTGAACTGATTTATAAAAAAGTCAAATCATTATGTCTTTCTGAACCCTTGCAGTTTCTGATCTATTAGTAATCCTGGCTATGCAATAGGAACTATATTCTATCTGTAGTTAATGACCTTTGGTTCCTGCTGTGAAACAAAAAAAAAAAGACAGAAAAAAACAGTGCTACCCAGTCACCCTTAACATTTGCAGAAATCACCTTTGCCTAGAAAGGAAATGCTCTTTTTTGTTTGGTTGGTTTTTTTGTTTTGGTTTGGGGTTTTTGTGTTTTGTTGTTGTTGTTTTGGGTTTTTTTGGGGTTTTTTTGGGGTTTTTTTGGTTTTTTTTTGTTTTTTTTTTTCTTTTTTTTTGTTTTGTGCTTCCCTAACTTCTTCAGGAAATGAGTAGTACTGCCTTTTCTGGCAGCACCAATTAAATAAGCAGGTTTGTGGAAAATTACACAGCATCCTACATTTTTAATCCAGTTGCATGAAGCTATAGTCCTATGGAGATCCCCAGCATGGGTCTGCTGTTTTGTAAGAGCAGAGAGTTGCAGAGCTGATCTGCTAGAGGCACTATATATGATAATTGCATACAGGTTAAGTGTTTTGCAAATTAGTAGTGCTTCATCATCCACTTTCTTTTTACTGCCTGTTCAGGTTGGCATACCAAGTGTGCTGAAGGTGACTTGTCTAATCTGCAGCAGCTGGAAGACACTGCCATCCCCCCCCAAATGATTTCCTGCCATTCTCAAATGAAGCTTCTGGAGACGGCTCTACTTCTCTCAGAAGTGACACATGGCACCATGGATTTTGTCAAGGAGCAACCTCCTCTGGGGCTTTATGTGAATCACTTGCTGAAAGAGCACTAGGGCTTCGGAGGCCCGTTTTGGATTCCAAACAGCACCTTGAGGTGTTTGTCTCCGGACCTCTGAAATCCACCTCCATCCTTCCCCAGGTCTCCCCAGAACAGCTGTGCTGAGAATTACCTCAGTGCACTGGTAGGAAAACCCATACAGTGGCTCTTGTGGCTGACATTTCCTGGACCTTTAGCATGTATTTCAGTAAGATAATGCAAGATGCATGCTCTCTCAGCATGTCTAAAGTAACAGAACGAGATTACGTTAAGTGCTTGGTAAGAGGCATTTCCCATTTGCAACATTCAACTTCATTTAGCTGTAATGCATGAAAAAATTGACCCATGTGGGTCTTAATCTAGCCATTTAATTGTACCCCTGAAGTGTGAATGAGATGAATATCATGGATTTTGGCACTGTTGACATTTCTTTTAAGCAGATGACAGTTTGAAAGGATGGGAGCGTATCCTTTTATCACTGCAACAGATAAATACACTACAGAGTGACTGAAACAGTTTTACATACCGGCAAGTGACAGAAGAGAAAGTGGTGCGGAAAAAGGCACAAAAAGCAAGACAAATTTAAATAAAAAAAAATGAAGCAAAAAACATACAAGTGTTCTTAAAGCTTCTCTACTGAACTCATACTGTGAATAACTGGTGCGGTTGACCAAAAATTGTTAGTGAGAAAATTACAAGATTCTTAAAGCTTCCTCAGAAGTGTCTTTAAAACACTGGATCTTGGACATGTACGGTGGGAAAGCTGAAAGGAGACAAGGACCTCTGGTATAGAGCAACAAGGGTGACTCTGACAGGGCAGGCTCTGATGTTCCAAATTATGCCCTCTCTCACATCAGTGCTTTAAAAAAGCATTTTGTTTGTTGGTCTGGGAGTCTCAGTACTTTTAGCAAGACAGTATAGTTCTTTCTGGAATAGCAAGACCTAAGAATT
Source organism: Phainopepla nitens (assembly GCA_013400175.1). Lineage (NCBI taxonomy): Eukaryota > Metazoa > Chordata > Aves > Passeriformes > Bombycillidae > Phainopepla > Phainopepla nitens. Next base: position 279,035 of record VXBQ01004969.1, read on the forward strand.
TTCTAGAAACAGACTTTTTTCATGGTCAGAAGCAATATTTTTCAGAAGTGGACTGCATTAGAAACAGACAGGAATGGGTAAGGAAAAGCTCTGTGTGAGGATCAACGGGGCTGTAGAAAATATGAAACCTGTGATTTTAAGGATCTTGGGTTGCTGAGGGAAATTGCCAAAGGAACATATTTCTGAGAATCTTTAAGACTTTCAGCAACAGATTTTTGTCATTGACAGTGTGTTTTTTCATGCCCCCAAATCATCTGAGTAGCTACCACCCAGTGAGAAACTCAGCTGAGACTGTAAAGCGTGGAAGACACAGGCACCTTTCGAGTCGCCTGAAATCAGGCAGATGAATTTCCATATTTATCAACCTAGACAAGCAAAATTAGCTGCCAGCTCAGGAAAAGGCTTGGACTGAGAATCCATTGTAATATTTGGTATCTCAGTTTCTGTAATTGTTGATTGTTTTCTCCTTGTGTAGTTTAGGGTGCCAAAACAGAGTTTAAATGCAGATAATGGTAATTCAATCACATGCAAGCACCTGTCTGGCATATATGTATGTTAGCTTATCACTGGCTGTCACCTATCTGTCAGATAACGTGGTAGAGTGAGAAAATCTATTGCTAATGGAGCAATAGGCTTCCAAAAAGCATTAACATGGGACCCTATAAACAGTAAATGTGAAAAATGCCCTCTAAGAAAGCTTTTGGGGTTTTTCGTAAGAAATTTATTTGACGAAGTGAAAAATATAGGGACATTGCAATTATTGCAAATGTGAAATCATTTCCTCACCCATTTTATGAATATTTTATTCCTCCCTACTTCCTACAAAAAAAGACCCTAAGCCTCTGGAGAGATAAACAGAAATTCTAACAACATTACTCTATCAGGCATGTAATCGGAGGGGATCTTTCTTCTCTCTTGCCACAGATAATAAATTATAGAAGTTTTTGGGAACCTAATTATGTCACTGAGCAAACACTAATATGACAATATGAATGTTTTCTTCAAGCTAACATGATTTTGTGAAACCATTATTTTATTTTAAAAGCACTGCAGAACTCAACTCTGGTCTATTTTTAAAATGATAGATTAAACAGAAAATTTGTAATTAAATACTATCCTGGTTGCTTTGCCACAAAAAGACAAAAGACCAAATGTCAATTTGAAATTAAACTCATATAGAAGCTGAGCAAACAATAAGGGGATATATCACTAAGCAAATTATAGCAGTGCAGATATATAGCAGATATCCTGACTATCTTCTTTAATTGTTGTTAAACCACTAGGCAAATGCAATTCCATCATACTGTGTTTCATGACAATCCTTTTGAAGAACTTGAGGCAAAAAAAACCATGTAAGTTTATGTTCATTATGAATGGCTGCTCAATACAGATTGGAAGCAGTTGCAAGAAAGGCCTCAGCATTGTGATACTCAGTGCTGCAAACCCTCAGCTTCCAGTACTACAGACCAGGAGTCAGTGATGCTGTGCCACCCAGCTAAGGATGTGTTTCCTTCCTGCTGAGTGCTCTTATGGCATCCACAACGAGCACAAGCCAGCAGATTCTTAAACCAGTCCAAAGGGAACACTAAGGAAAGTTGCTGCTGGAAATTGTGAGACTGACTTTCAAATTTGGGTGTTGTCCTGAGAATCGTCTCAAGCTCGTGTGTGCAGGTAGGCTCAGGACCACCACCACCACCACAGATGGATGTGCTCCTCTTTCCCAGGCCCAGGTGCCACGTGGGACTGAAGGGCAGAAATTGCCTCCTTCATGCTTTGATGGCTCTAAGCACATAAGAGCAGACCCCTCTGTTTTCTGGGTCCTCTGCAGCTTAGCTTCCATTCTGAACATTTTTTACCTAAGGAGGGGCTTCTTTTTCACCATAGAAGCATATCTATACCAGTAGCAAATTAGATACTCCAAATGTAGGTTTCAATTATTTTCAGGGCCAGGATAAATAAGAATTTGTATCACCTGGTTTCTAAGATGGTGCATTTGCTGCAAACCTAACTCAAAATAAAAGTATCCATTGCCTCTGAGTCCTACTTTTCCTCTGAGTGAATGGAAGGCAGCCAGTGCTGCTGAGACATCATGTGAGTATGCCAGGCAAGCCAGGCTCTTCAGGAGCCTCTGGTGGGGGCACCTGTCAAATAGGTAGGTGGGCTTTTAGTTAAGTGCACCCAAGATGGTGACATTTGTCAGTGTATGCAATAGTAAAGCTCCAGGTAAATGAGCTTGCTATGGAAAGCTAGGAGACTACCATCAGGTGCCTTAAGAAGGGTGAGTAGGGCTTTCTTGTACCATGCTGCTGCAGCAAGGTGTGTTAGCTCTAAGTCATGCCTGGTGTGATAACAGTGATTTTAGATCTCACCCTAAAAATTTTGCTGCAGCAGGGAGAAGACCTGTACTGGAGAGAACCTGAAGATGCTGAGTCCTGAATCATATTCTAAACTGGAACAAAAACCCTTTGCCAATTACTAGTCCTTCTTTTTTTTTATGTTATGAGACAAAATATAGGCAAAATATGTAGGGGACATACACCTCTGTGTGGAGATTAGGAGAAATAATGGAAAAGATTTAAAGTTCATGTTGAAACTAAGTCTTGTGCACTTAAGGATTTTAATTTTGTCTCACTCTCTTTCTAAAATTATGTTTTGTGGACAGATAAAAACCTTAAAATGCAGGTACAACTCTCTGTACAGCATATTTAAGTCTGTTCATGATATCTGCAATTCTCTTTGTTTCCTTCCAGAGAAATATAGTGCCCCCTCTCCCCAGGCTCCAGAGAACACCAGTACCAATCCTTTCAAAGAGCTCCCTGTAGCCTTCCTCCTCAATTTTTCCAGATTCTCTTAGCCAGAGGTATCTTTTTTTTCCCCCTGCATTCCTGTTGTTTTTATAACAGATATATTCAGAAACATTTTTCATTTTCTCTTACATGGAGCTTCTGTTTGAGACCCTAAGGGCTTCCAAGTAAAATGCAAAAATACCATGAGAATGAAGCTTCCAGACAATCTTTCTTTAATCTGAGTATAAACAGCAAGATTTTTAGCTCATCAGACTACTTCTCTTCTTTAGAAATGTTTGTGAGACAAAATTTGAATTTTTAAAATCAGTTTTTCACTCCTGTCTGAAAAAATCTTGCCCATCAGTGGATTAAAGTCTAAATAGTGGACTCTGTTTGAAGGAGTAGAAAACAAGACTTTCCAAGTTTTATGTAATTGATCCTTGTTCCTCTGCTTGCTGGTAGATCAGGGACGTGGACTCACAGCCCAACTTTTCTCATGGTCTCAGCACCTCCCACTCTTTGCAGGCACTGCTGTGACTGTCCCCATTGCTCCTCAGCTCCTCTGCAGCTTCCCTGATCTCAGCACCAGGGCTCCCCTATAACACCTCTCTAACAGATACTGCATTGTTTACTTGAATCCCTATTTACTATTTTGTTTGGCATCTTTTTCACAAATCCTCCATAAACCCCTAATTTCAGGCTTTGTCTCCCTGGGTCTCCTATCCTTATCTGTGCTGAACACCTTCCCAGTATACCTTCCCACCTTACAGAGACCTTTCAGGCTTGAATTAATCCTTTCCTCTGTCTGGGTTTGCACTTGCACACTTCCCTCACATGGTACCTTGGGAAGCTTTTCTTTTCTGCCTTCATTTAGTGCAGAGAGATGCAATGTTTAGAGAGGAAGAAGGCCTGTATGGAAGTTTTTAAAGCATGGATCAGAGCATTCAATGAAGGCAAATAATGAGAGACAGAAAGAGCAGGAATCACCAGTCAAACAAACTGAAAAAGGTAAAGTATTTTATAAAGTCATACTTTCCTGCCTTTCTCCTTAAGCCCTTCCTTCTGCATAGAACAGATATCCCAATCTCAAAAATAAACCTCAAAAATAAACCTCAATAGTAAAGAGAATTGCAGGAGCTGTGAAGACAAATCCCTTTTTTTATGAACTTAAACAGAGTTGAGGGTCAGAGAAAGTGAGACAGAAGGAGCTGTGGGGGTAGCACAGGCACCATGGTGACAAATGAGGTGGCACTTGCTGGATGCCAAGATGATTCCCCTTGTCACAGTGTTTGCCAGAGATCAGGAGGCAGATGTGCCTCACACAGATGTTTCCCGGGGACAGAGAAGGAGACATTTATAAAACATTGGAAGTGCCAGAACAAAGGTTTGTCAGGGGGGGAATAAAGTCAAAGAGAATGTGCCTCTGTGCTGAATTTCCTTCAGTCCAGCTCTGACAGATGCTGTGGTACCACATTCCTTCTACGTGCCTCGCCAGCACAGAGAGAACGTGCAAGGGTTTGTGCTCTAAATTCAACACAGGGAAAACCAGATCGCTTTCCATTCTTACAATACTACCACCATTACTACTGCTACTACTGCTAAAATAATAATAAAACAGGTCCATCCCAGTCTGAGCATCATCAGGTGATTTTTAAACCAGGAAAGTCTCCTGCATATGAAAGGTAATGAAAACAATAATGATGTGGGATAACTTCCCTGACTATCTGCTGCCAACAAAAATGCAAATGTGATCACTGCCTTGAATTCAAACCCGGAAAAATGCTAAAATGCCAGAAAGAAGTGGGCTTCTGCCTAATGACTAAAAGTTTTGATTCTTCCTCCAAGTAATGAATTTGGCAGCATTAGTGTAATGTTCTTCATACCCTTTGAAAAATAAACATTTCTGGTTTAGATACGATCTAAATGAGCTTGGAATTAAAATAATTCTTCATTGGCTTCAAATTAGATGGATTGGCCATGTCTGAGCATTACTGCTGCTTAATTTAATATGACATATTGGCCTGGCATTTCCATTTTTAATGTGGGAAACTGTGTTTATAAATAAGATCTTTCATCTCAGGAACAGCAGTTCAAATTTTTTGAAAACTAGCAGAGATCTATTTAAATGGTGTCTTGCACACTGCTCAGGCTGGGTACCCCGAGAACATGTAAATTTTTCTTACTTATGATAAATGGACCCATGAATGACTTAAAAAAATTCCATTTTTCTCCTCCTGCAGCTCTTCCTGCCATGAAGCATTCAAGATAAAGTATTTCTTGGATGCTTTGATAGCACTAAGGAAGGTGTGCATTTGATTGGCATCTTTCAAAATATTTCTGGCCCAACATTTTCATGTCATGTTCTGTAAAGGAGGTTCATGCATCATACTGACAACATGCAGGAATTTTTTTCCTCCCCAGTTACAAAACCAAAAGTTATCCTGACCAGTGCAGGAAATGTAGCCTGGAGATATTTCTAGCCTCATCTCTTCCAATTTTCTGATCATATCTATAAAATTGCTGCAACTTTGGCTGCCATGAGCTGAAGCAGAGCAGTGGGTAGGTTCTATCAGCCTTCCTTGAGGGGTAGCTTTGAAGCATGTGACAGCATCGAGTCCAGCACAAATGTGGTAACCAGGGCCATTTTCATTCCAAAATTCATCCTGCACTTTACACGCTAGCATGGAAGTTGGAGCACTAACTGATGAAACAAAGAACCTTGATCTCAACCTTCCCCAGGATGAGATTATCTCCTGGAGGATGCACCACCGAGATACAGGCCAAGCTGCAGCGAGGACAGAAGCAATTCTTATTTGCTCAAATAGTAGTCGAATCTGACAGAAAGAGACAATCCCAGGCACATCTGCTCCTGAGCAAGGGGACTTGCGGCTAGGATACAGCTGCCCAGGGTGTGATCCAGGAGCAGCAGGGTGCCCAGAGCCTCACTGTGCTTCAGACTGGAAGGCACGGAAGACTTTGCTCATGAAGCAAAAGTGAACTCACGCATTTTGTGAGACTCACAATGACACTGACCCCAGTAACCAACAGTCAGCACCAACAGCAGAAGCAAACAAATCACTTGTTCTGCAGTTCTCAAAAAATACCTCTCTGCACGAAACAGGCGCAGCTGTGGTTCACCAACAACTCAATAGTACACTCAAAGGACACCATTGAAATGAACATTCTTTGGGGGAGTAGACTAGAAAGTAATCTTTTGCAGAAAACAGTTATTCTTTTAATTTGATAAACCCTTTCCTATCAGTCGGTCAGCAGAGGTAAGCAGGAATTTTATCCAAATCACAGTTGCAACGAAGTACAACTTCACACTAAACATTTTCAGTGCTTGCTGATGAGAGTTTTGCTTTTTGGGGACCCCCTACTAAAATGAAGCAGCCCAATTACCCAGCATGCTGGAAATACAGCTATAAAACAGAAGATGACTGGTCAGAGGATGTAATTTTATCCTGCGTACTGGAGCTCACAAGTATGCTATATGTGAGGACACATTGAAGGGCTGCTTTAGATCTGGAGCAAACATTTTCAAAATCTGAAAATTAGCAGGTAACCTTGTGACTGGGAAAAGCTGGCTGGCAGCTTTGAATTATGTTGTCTTCCAAGGCTGAGGAAAATCTGTTGCAAAGAGGCTGTGTCCATGGCTACTCTTATTTTGGTGAGAAGGAGATCTCCCATTTTTCTTCTGTGCTTATATAAGTCCCTTGCATGTAAAGCATTGAAACTGTGGCTCCACTGCAAAGTACCTGCAAAATTCCTAAGGGTTTTAGACAGCCACTTTCAGCAGCCTTCATAAGAGGACCTGAAAAAGCTCAGCTAAAGTCAAACTGCCATGAAACATCCAATAAAGACTTCTGTTTCTGCAATGTGCAGGCAGCAGTAATGAGATACCAGTCCAAGGGACCCTATATCAAGTTACAGCTGTGCTGAGGAACAAAATTGCTGCTGTCAGTTATTTGCAGTTAAAGCACAAGCACTGCAGGGGGAAATACCAAATGCTTTTACAGTGCCCTAATGACCGTGAGTCAAGAGCATTATTTATGTTTGGCGAAACTCAGCGTGAATCCAGTAAAGCAAAGCACTGTGGCTGTCACCAGTCACCACCTGCTTTCCCCTGCTGACCTGCCTGCCGCTGGGGGAGCCCCAAGCAAAGCTCAGGGGATGAGGGTCTCCCAGCCTGTGAGCAGCCCTGAGCTGCCCTGCTAGGCTCTGTACTGCGCTGGTGCCTCTGCCCTGTCAGCCACCAGCCCTCCGTGTCTCCTTTCCTGGTGGCACCAAGAAGATTGATACAGAAAATCAGACCAAATAATTTTTTATTGTTTTTAATTTACACAAACAGGAGCTTGATAAATTAGATGGCTAGATTTTGTTTGTAGCAGCTAAACAATCTCGTAAATGGCTGGAGAGCTAATGAAATGTACTTCAGTCACTGAACTGGACTGGTATTTGATTTCTTCCCATACATTTAAAAACTATATAATTATCAGGATATATATATATCTGCAGATACATCCAGAAATGTTTATTCTTCTATTCTACACAATTATTTTTCCTTTCCAATAGGGTTAGGATTCCTCTTGACCTTCTAAGTTTTAAATTTTTTTGTATATAGATCATATTAATTTGAATCTAATAATTTAAATAGAAATCCTTTAATGTCTACTGTCAATTCATTTATGAGTTGCCTTCACAGAGTACAGAAAGCAAGTATACAGCAAATTATTTTTAATTTCTTCAGCATGCTAAAATTGGGAAGAATTACTAGAATTCATCACACTTGGGCCAGGGATAAGAGTTCCTTCAGGCTTGAAATTACAGACCAGCTTCCTAACAAGTTATATTCATAATGTAGAGTTTAATTATACTCAGTGAGATATTCAGAAGGCTTCCACTTTTATACAGCTGCTAAAACTGTAGCTACAGTTAATTAATAGTACAACAATGAACCAGTCTTTATGTCTGGGTCAGATTTCTCTTATATAAATGCAGTCCTGAGAAATCCTTATCTGAGCTCTGTGTAGTTACTTGGACTCTCTTTCCAGCTGCTAGGAGAGAAGAAGACCAAACTGTGCTCAGGTGGACCCTGAAGCTGTTTACTGCCTTGGGGATGTCCATCTCTCTGGCTAAACAAGAAGCAGAGCTGGTTTAACCCAGGTGCCTCACTTTTAGGTAGCTGAAGTTAGGTAAGAAGGACTGAAGCCTCCATCTCTTGGGATTATTGCAGCTTCTCTTTTTTTTTTTTTTTTTTTTTTTTTTTTTTTGGTAATTTCTAGTCAGGCTTAGTCTTTGGAATCATACAAAACTAAAGCTTCAGAATAGAGATTAATCTGATCATAAAAATTTAATCAATTAGACTTTGAAGTAAAGAATGCAATTCTGATTTATGCTTCTTACATTTCCTCGCCCCATCTTGTCTTCCCTGTGGAAGATTGTTTCATGATACTGCTTTTTCAGATCATATACCCATAAATATAGGAAAATACATACTAGTAGGGTTATCATTAGTAATATGTACCATTTCAACTGTTCATGAAGAAAGGATATCCTAAACTGATGCTAAACTTCTTTCAAAGTTTGTGTCATGCAGTTTAGGTGTATTTGAAGATTTATAAATGACATGTATTCCCAATAGGTGTATGGTAGATCATTGGTTTGGATTCCTATTTGTAATTATTAGAAGTAATAGCTCAGTAATGCTGAAATCTAAATTTTTCATACTCAGATAATGATGTTCTAAAAGTACCTATCACTTCTTGAAACTGAGACGACAATATAGTGATACACCAAAAAAAGAGTCAGAACTGAAAAACTTGCCCTAGTTTTTTTGTGGTTATATCAAGTTATATACAAAAACTTAATTCAACCGTAGTGCTTTCATAAGTATTTCCAATGGTTATTTTGAATATATGTTACAGAGAGGCATCTTGAATGTAGGATCCCATGAGGCCTGTAGCAGTAAGACCGTTAAGTATCTGTATAATATATGAAAAGATCAAACGGCAAGATGAAAAGAATAAAAGTGTGGCCATGACTGATGCTCACGCAGTCTGCCAAATATTACAAATTGGAACTGACGATTGATCTGAAATATAATGTTTGAAGAGCATCAAGGATTACACAGCCTTGTGAGCAGAGGTGAGGACATCTGGAACACAGATAGCTTTTTCATCTCCTCCCAAAAGTCAAACGGAAGGAGTTTGAAAGGGACAGTCAAATCTGGCAAATCAACAAATGGTTACAGGGCTGCTGCCACAGCCGGGGATTTGTCTGCTTGGATAATGGGACTCTCTTAAAGAGGCCTGAGGAGTGATGAGGCCCATCTGTCAGAGAAGAGGAAGATCTTTGGTCACAGGCTTGCTGGTCTGGGGAAGAGGCTTAAACTATGGTTGCTGGGGAGAAGAAGCCTCAGACCACCCCAACCATGTTAGTTTGATACGAGGCCAGCAAGAAATGCCCAGAGCATGGAGACAATTTACCGGTCAGCAGGAGAACACCTGAAGAGCAGCACTGAGGAATTACAGCCACTCCAGCCAGTAAGTCAGCTTCATTGAGAATCAGAGAAGCACAAAATCATTAGCATTCGAAAAGACTCCCAGATCACTGGGTTCCAACCTCTGACCAAACACCACCTTATCAACTAAACCACAGCACCAAGTGCTACATGCAGTCATCTCCTGAACACTTCCAGGGGTGGTGGCTCCACCACTACCTTGGGCAGCCCATTCCAATGTTTAATCACCTTTTCAGTGAAGAAATTCCTCCTGATGTCCATCTGAACATCACCTGCTGCAGCTCACAGCCATCTCTTGTTCTGTCACAGTCTGCCTGGGAGAACAGCCCCCACCTGGCCACAACATCCTTTCAGGGAGTTTTAGAGAGCAATAAGGTCCCCAATGAGCCTCCTTTTCTACAGGTGTAACCTTCCCCCAGCTCCCTCAGCCACTCCTCACATGACACTCTCCAGACCCTTCACCAACCTTGTTGCCCTGTCCATCTTAAATGCCTCTATGCAAACGCAAAAAATGTGGGGAATAAACAAGAGGAGCTAGAGTTGTGCACACCTCACAAGGCTGTGATCCTGCTGGCATCACAGAGATGTGGTGAGGTAGGTCCTGGGACTGGAGTGTCCACATGGAAGGATGCAGGCATTTGAAGAAGGACAGGCAGGGAGACCAGGAGGAGGTGTCTCCATCATCTCCATGTAAATGAGCAGCTGCAGTATGAGGAGCTCTGCCTGCAGATGGATGAGGAGCTGACTGAGAGCTCGGGGGTCAGCACTAAAGGGAGGGCAGGGACAGGTGACATTATAATGGAGATCTGTGACAGGCTGCCCTATCAGAGCTCTGAACAGATGAAGCCCCCAATAGATAGGTAGGAGCAGCCTCCCATTCACAAGTCCTGGTCCCCAAGGGGCACTCCAACCAGCTCAACACCTGCAGGAAGCACAACACAGCAGGGCATAGGCAATCCAGGAAGTTCCTGGAATGCACTAATGATAACTTCCTACTCCCAGTGACAGAGGAGCCATCGAGGAGAGGTGCTGTGCTGTGCTGTGCTGTGCTGGACCTTGCTCTCACAAATGAGGGGCTGGGGAGCAATGTGAGGCTCAAGGGAAGCCTGGGCTGCAGTGACCAGGGAATGGCGGGGTTTGAGATCCTTAGGGCAGTGAGGAGGGTGCACAGCAGCTCAGTGCCCTGGACTTCAGGAGAGCAGACTTTGGCCTCTTCAGGGATCTGCTTGGTAAAGCACCAACCCTGAAGGGAAGAGGAGCCCTACGAAGCTGGCTAATGTTCAAAGATCACCTCTGCCAAGCTCAGGAGCAATGCATCCCTACAAAGAGGAAGACAGGCAAAAACATCAGGAGGCCTATGTGGATGAGCAAGGAACTCCTGGACAAACTCAAACACAGAAACAAAGCCTACAGAGGGTGGAAGCCAGGACAGGTAGCAGGGGAGGAATACAGAGAAATTCTCCAAGCAACCTGGGATCAGGTTAAGAAAGCTAAAGCTCTGATAGAATTGAATCTGAGGGATGTCAAGGACAAGAAGAAAAGCTTCTATAGGTACGTCAGTGATAAATGGAAGACTAGGGAATGTGGGCCCTCAGTGGAAGGAAACAGGAGACTTGGTTACCTGGGATGTGGAGGAGGCTGAGGCACTCACTGCCTCTTTCCTCAGCAGTAAGCTCTCCAGTCACACCACTTGAGTCGCAAAAGGCAAAGGCAGAGATTGGGAGAATGAGAAACCACCCACCACAGGAGAAGATCAGGTTTGAGACCATCACAGGAAGCTGCAGGTGCATGAGTCCAGGGGACCTGATGAGATGCACTCACAGGGTCCTGAGGAAGCTGGTGGATGAAATTCTAAGGCACTGTAAACCACATTTGAGAAGTCATGGCAGTTCAGTGAAGCTCCCACTGACTGGAAAAGTGGAAACATAACCCCCATTTTAAAAAGGGAAAAAGGGAAAAAGGAAAGATCTGGGTAACTACAGGCTGGTCAGTCTCATCTCTGTGCCTGGCAAGATCATGCAGCTAATCTGTCTGGAAACTATGGTAAGGCACATCAACACTATGAAGGTGATTGGTGACAGCTAATGTGGCCTCACTGAGGCATATTTAGGATATGTATCTAATTTCTGAGTAATAAATAATGTTAGGCAGTATTTTTTATTTCAAATAACCACCTACTACTGCAGCTGCAGATGTATCATTCAGCTCCTACATTCTGTTCTGTAGCAGAATCATTTTGCCTTAGCTTTAAATAAAATTCTATTCAGAGGATATAGTCTGGAAAAACTATGCCTTATTTGTAAAATTGTTGCTATAATCTAATCAATTAAGATCTTAATGTGTAGGCTTTTTATCTAGTTTTGACTGAGCAAAAGCACTTAGAATTCACATTGTGGTTTTGGTTACTGTAGCATCTACTGCTAAATGAAAATCAGGTTGCTTTTTTTTTTTAATAATTCAGAGATTCTTTTTTTATGAATGAAAGAAATTGCACTCCTAAAAAAGTCAAAGCATGTAATCAGAACTTGTAAAATATTCCATTCTGTTTTATGACATCTCAACTCCAATCAAATAAACAGAGCCAGAGAGAACTGGAGACTTGATTGATTGTTTAAAGGAAAAGCTGCCAGTTTGATTACAGGCAAGTGAACAGACACATTACTAAATGTAAACTGCATTTAATTTTATTATGCAAGCAGCTTTAATAACGTCACAAATAAGTTATGCAAACTGAAACATTGGGTGCAACTGCATACAGATTTCTCATACTGAGTGGGGGCTGTGGATCACAGCTATTTTCAGTTTAAGTGTTCTAAATTTATTAGGGAGCAAAAGATAATTAAAGATGAGTGAGCATCAACCCCACACCATGTTGTTTCGAACTGTAGTGGTAGAGCATTCAAATAGGTTTGTAAGAGTAGATTCTTGCAGTGCTGTGAAGAAATGCCCTTATGGTGCTTCTATTCAAAAATTTGCAGTATATTTTTAATCCCTTTTTCCTCAGGTTTTGTTCCCCATGTGTAAACAACTTCGAAATTCAAAATGACTTATTAAGTATGATGGATGTTTGACACTAAGCTTGTGCAGGTGTTTTGGTCTACCCACAGAAGGAAGCAAGACACAAACCATTTCATGGAATCATAGAATCATTTAGAACCAGAAAGACCTCAACGACTATCAAGTAGGACTGTAAACACAGCACAGCCAAGTGCACCACTAAGCCCTGTCCCTAAACACCACATCTGCATGTCTTTTAAGTACCTCCAGGGATGGTGATTCCACTAGTTCCCTGGGCTGGCTGTTCCAGTGCTTGACAACTCCTTTGGTGAAGAAATTTTTCCTGATATCCAATTTTATCTCCCCTGGAGCCACTTGAAGCCATTTACTATCATCCTTTCTGGTTAGGAGAAATGTTTTTACCCACTTTGCTGCCCAGGGGAGATAGCTCAAACCAGATTTAGTTGAGGACTTCCAAAACCGCTGGGATATCCAGCTGTTGTAAGCCCAAAAGTGGACTTTGCAGCAGTGGCAATAGTTCTGTGCTGCTGTATGTTGAGAGGAGGTCAGACCTCAGCTGCGTTCTGCCACAGCCCATGGGACCTCTGCCAAGCTGGAGAGCCCCTCCATGGCTGCTTATTTCTGCCTCCTGACCCACCCAGCAACACAGAGTTACAGACCTGGAACTGCTCCGGTAATGTACAGCTGAGAGAAATGAGCAATTACAGCCTCTCATGTGTATCAGAGAGGAAATGGAAGGAAAGGAAGGAAATGGAGATGGGGAGACAGGCAGGAGTGGCTGCTACATGATTCCCAGTAGGAGAGCAGCACAGCTCCCTATCTGAGTGCTTGTTCCCAATGCAAAGACAGGAAAAAAATGTTGGTGGGCTTGTAGCTTTCACCCAGGGAGCCTGTAGTAAAACATGACCATCCTGAAGCAGTAGATGGCACATTCTCACAGCAATGATATGTCCAACAAAAAGCAATTCTGTAGCAGGGTTTGTTGTGTTGGCTTTAAAAAAAAAAAAAAAAAGAAAAAAGAAAATTTAGTCTCTTTAGTGGAAGCTGGCAAAGTCTGGAGATCAGCAATCACAATCTGATTACATTCAGTGTGGAAAAACAGAGAATAAGGGTTAGTTTTGTCAAGCTGAGGGAAATTATGAGAAGTGATTCTTTTCTGACTGGCAATCTCTCTTTTTTTTTTTTTCTGGCTCCTCAGAGCACTCTTTAGAAACTTAGATGATTAAAAAGACATGGATGTATAGTTGAAAAGATGCAATGTTTTTCTAAAAGCTCCTTTTAGTTCACTAGCAAAATGAAGGTGATAAGTTGAGTAACAAATATTACAAAGAGAAATGGGCAGAATAGACAGCAGTCAGTGCAGACTCAGGGTAGGCTTTTGGAGCACAGAAAACTGAAACAGAGATCAGCAGGTAAGAACTTTAGAAAAGATACAACTGAGCATCAGTGGGAATGGTGATATGGAATTAAAACAACTATATTAGGAGAAGAAGAATTCTTAGTATACTAAATATACCTGTCATGAAAAAGAATGATAGCACAGCTAGTAAGGAAGGAAAATAGCAGAGTATTCAATAACTAATAATAATAATTTCTTGTTTGGAAGGAAACAGAATAGCTCACATATTCATGAAGACACAAGACGTGTATTATTTAAAAGGCACTGAAAAATAAGATATTATTTTCAACTGCCGTCAGTTTTTAAACTAGCTGGCTTGAGTAAGTGTCAACATAAAAGGGCTAGGCAAGGAGATGTGTGACTGAATCACCTACTTTCAGTACTGTCTACTCAGAGTGCTTCACAAAATTCCCCACACTAAATGTTCAGACCTGACCAGCAGCCTGTTACTGGCAGTTGAAGAACACAACTATTCTGACTTCAACCCCAAATATAAAAATTAAATAATAATGATCAGACCAATGAAAGTCATTCGACACAATCTGACCGCAACAAGACTTGGCAAAACAAACCTCATTTCATTCTTCAGTGAGTTTATTTCCTGTCTGATTGTTGTATTATATATACATAATAGATGTAATGGATGTATTTTTATTTTTTATCATCACATGCATGTACAAACACACGTCCCATTTGAGGAATTGGCACTTTACAATATCAATAACCTTACACTTAACTGTTTCAAGATCTCAAAGGGCAATCCATGAGGGTATCTCTTAAGTGATTCTCACCAAAATTAGTGCCAAGTGATACACTTCATCATTTCTATTTGTGTTCTAGAAATGAATATAAAATCATTCCTAATACAATTTGGCCTAACCCTTATACAGGGATTTATCTAATGACATCTACAGCAAGGAGGGCAGGGCACCAACAGAGAATGCTCTCAACAGATCACAAGTTGAGTCCAGACCACAAGTTCAGTCCAAATCATCATAACAGAGCTGAAGGAAATTCTGCATGTGTTGGAACACAGGGTGCAAGTCATGCAAAGAGACTAAGAGCCTCTGTCCCAGCACAAAGTACTTCCAAAAGATTTAAGTATCTGAAATGAGAAACTGAGTATTACTAGAAAAGGTAACAATTCGGGTACCTACATTTTAAGGGAAATTAAAACTATTTGGGATCACAAAAATTATTGAAATGATTGAAAATTATTATGTGACATTAAATCAAATTAAATTTATTTAAAATTATTTACATTTCTCACTGTGAAAAACTAAGGAGTCTACTTATCCTTTCAAAGAAAGGACTGGGAAATTACATGAGTTGATTGCCTTCCTGGACAAAGATGCAAAAGCACTCAGTTTTAGTAAAGACCAGCACACAGACAGGCAATGGTTGAATATTGAGGTCATCCACAGCCAGGTGAGAAATAAAGCACACTTCAAAAAATGACAGGCCTCAACCACTGGAGCCAGATATTAGAAGAATAAATTTGATAACCACCAGCCAGGATTAAGTGGCTTTCTGGAAGCTGTGCTTCAGTTAACCAGGAGTAACTGGGCTCTAGGAAAGGATAATGGGACCAATATTAAGCCTTTTCATGCAGATCATCAGGCAGCTCGTTTAAAGGTTCCCTTCTAATCTTGAATACTAAAACCTGGCAAGACAAAATGATAAGTGTCACAAGAATGAATGCTGAAAGTATTAAAGGACATTTAAAACATGTAAATTATAGAGATGATACTGGTCACTCCATCTTTGGTAAATACCAGTATAATTTTCATTCTGCAAAGATCTTAAGCATGACTATGATTTTATGTGGGTGGTTAAGTCCTCAATGTTTCAATAGAATTTAAGCATCTGTTTAGCTCAATCCAAGTTTTATCTGAATAGCGAGGGTTGTGAAATTTCTTTTTTCAATATTTAAGCGCACCTTCTGCACAGGTTTTCATATGTCACTGATTATAACTGATTTCCACAGTCTTTAAGGAAAGGGGAACCAGCCTGAATCATGTTTATAGTATTCTAAATCTCTCTAGCAAAGAAATTATTAAAATAGAGGTTTGTCTGAGAGCCAAATAAGATTTATATAATGGTAAGAGATCACACTTGTAAAAGAGAGTTTGTGAATTTACTTGAATCTCAGCAGTATGAAAGAGCACGAGAAAACCTGAAAAATCATACTTAATTTCATGTTGTTTCAATATGCCCCACAGTATGTTCAAAGTACGTATTTGCAGAGCCAAAAATACTGTCTTTTTGTCTATATCAGGCACATTTGGATTTTGATAAAACTGTTCCTCCATCTTTATCTTTTCTATATAACATCCAGACTCATCCTCATCAGTTTCTATATATTGAAACTCATATAATGAGATATTCTTATTAATGGCAGTGGAGAGCACTGGGTCTACTCTTTTTCTCCAGAAACACATGGTAAAAATTTCAAAAGTTTCTCATTTTGGCCTCCAGAGGTCATCAAGACCTTTACCTTGGAGTGCAGTGTGTGCAGAGTGAGGGTGGCTAGAAAAAGCCCATTGATAGCTTCAGTGACTCATCAGTCTTGCTATGGACCAGAATAAAAAGTGAAAAAGTCTATTCCAAAAATATACCATGTGGAAAATGATGAGAAAAAGATAAAGCTAAAAGAGGAGGAGGAGGAGGAGAAAAGAAGGAAAAGAAGAAGAAGGAGAAGAAGTAGTACAAGAAGTACAAGAACAAGAAGAGGAGAAAGATGAAGGAGAAGGGCAGAAAAAGAAAGGGGAAAAGAAAGGGAAAAAGAAAGTGAAAAAGAAACTTAACCAGTTAATTACAGTCTTTTAAATCTATGTTAAATATTTCCTCAGTTATTTTATTTCCAAAGTGTTCCCCAAATGTGTAGGAATGCTCATCTGTTCCAGGCACAACACATCTGAGAATCAAACTAAGATCTCAAGCAGCCCGACAGAAAAGTCCAGATGTCTTGTAGACCGTCATTTCACTCATTTGGAGACAAAATGCCAGGCTGTGCAAGTCAGGTAACTCCTCTGCCCCAGTGCAGTGATGGAGCAGAAGATGTGAGCACACCTGCACTTGCAGAACCTCACGGGTGGCCACATTGCTCCTGCCACTTCCTCCCTGAGGAAGCTGACACAGGAAGCTGGGTTGTGCTGGAGAGGCTGGGGCATGCTGAAGCCCCCCCACTGCAGCAGGAAAGAAAGATTTTGGCAATAGGTTATTAAGTCAAAGTCTGGAATCAATAATTATGGGACTCAATTTCTTAGCAGTGCTGTTTGTGAAGTTAATATGTGTGTAAAGTACCAATTTGCCTCTGAGAACTGCCTCAATCTCTTTGGAAATTTGGCAGAATATACTCAGAATGTACATTACATTTATTCTTAATTAAGAAATTCCAAGAAGGTATTTAACCTGTGATCTCAGAATGAAATGTGAAAGCAGTTAATGAGAATGGAAATCTGGTCTGAATCTGAAGAGAACTCAGCAAAGTTTTTTATGTAAAAGATCCAGTAGAATGTATCTATATCATACGGAAATCTTTGAGGGACTATGCCAAATGAAATCCAGGCTATTGGGATACTTTAAAATGCAATATCTTTACTTCAATGTTCCTCACAATGTCATTCCTAGTTTTGTTACTTAAATTCTTTCTATATAATCTCTAGATATCATTCACAAACTGCCTCATACTTCAGCCCTACTAAAAATATCATTCCAAGGGTGTCCCTAGTCAATGTTTCCTCTTCATACAGACATATTTCTCAATATAACAAAATTAAAGGCGTGCTGAAAAAAGTTCCCAAATGTGCAATACGATAACGTATAGCAAAGTTAATTGCTGAAACTGAGAGACACTTGCAGGAAACTGGAATGTCCTGGAGAAAGTACTTCTACTTTTGTACAAGTTTCTGCATTTCTATCATCCTATGGTTTCTACTGCTCCTTAATAAGATGCCTAAGATTTTTTAGCAGGTTTTGAAAAATAATGGGCATGATTTCTAGAATAACAGCATCTATTAAAAGGTTGCAGGATGTAAAGTAGCGTGATATTACCTTGAGATGATTACATATCTCTCTTTCAACACATTTGTCAGCTTCAATTTTTCTTTTCAAATTTCTGCCATTTAATTATCAAGGGAGACTGTCACAGAATGGAGAAAATTCCAGGTTTATGCAAACCACTGGATTCCTTGTGTACCTGAGAAGAAAAAGTTAGGGCTGTTTAAATGGAAAGAAATCTCAATAACCTAGAGAAAATAGTGTCTGATACTTTCATGATGGTGCATTTGTTCTTGTCAAATCTGTGAGAACACATAAGCATACTTCAGTTTAGATGACAGGTTTTCTTGGTTGCTTTTACAGACAATTTAATCTGTTCTCAAACTCAAAAGTGCTTTTAATGTCTTGTGTTGGGGTCTTGTGATCCTCATTTATATAGTTTAGTGGTGGACTGGGCAGTGCTAGGTTAACAGTCGGACTTGATAGTCCTAAAAGACTTTTTCAACCTACATGACTCTATGCTTCTATGATCAGCAATATCAATAAGGACATCCTGGGTAGTTATTCTTTGGCTTGTGTAATATTCAGCAACACAAAGAAAAGTGAGCATGAACACATGACACTATATTTTCTCTCTAAAAAAATGGCAGCGTGATAAGTTATGTTTTAGCTTGTTCCACTCCCTGGTTTTCAGTCTTTGGGATATTTTACTTGCTTTCTCTTTTATGAGAGAAACTAATTCCAGATAAATGGCTCAGAGTACTACTACTCCTCCTAGGAAAAAAATAGAACAGAGATGGGGAAAAGCCTAGAAGACTTGCAGTTCACCTAATTATCAACTTCAATTACAGTAATGGCACTCAATCTGCATGTCCAGGGCAACAGAACACAATGGCAGCCAGAGAAACCCACTGAAATATCTGAGAAGTGGAACTTGATTTCGCACTATGTCAGTGATATGGTGGCATTCTCTCTCATAAATCAGGAACAAAATCAAAATTAACTGCTCCAGGTATAGATGGAGCAATGATGCAAATTTTTTAAGCACTGTGTATATCCTGTATATGTTATCTGATATGAAACTGAAATTTCTCATTTGCATGTTGTTCTGCTTTTGTAACAGACTTGAGTGTTTGGTGGCCACAGAAGATGAGACCTATACCTCTCTGCAGAATTAATACAGGTGGAATATATAATCACTCTAATAATTTAGGAAATTTTGATGCTTATGGTATTAATTTATCCTGAAAGGGGTAGTTCCACCAGAATTCAGGTGAGTCACTTTCTTAGGGAAACAGAAAGAAACTTTCTCTGTCTGAAGTTTTTTTTTCACATTCAATTTAACCTGTGATGAAGCAGAGAATGTGTAATAAGCTGCCTTTGGTGTTCTGCACCACGCTTTACTGTACATACTCATTGACTTTAGGAGATCTGCCAGGGCAGCTATCAGAGTGCCCATCTTGTTATGTCATCCCTAAAATGCTCTTGTACGACACACTCTTGTTCCTGATAACTTCTGTAATATTTGAGTTGTTTCAATTTATTCATTGAATATGATCTCCCAACAACTTAAGAAGGTGACCTGCAAATAAAGCTCTGTGTAGTTCTATTGCAAAGTGTCTAGTATTTTTCAAAAATGCTAAAATCACATACGAAAGTAACTTAGATTCCTCAAGGGAACACTGTGTATTAATGGCATCCCTCTGGAACTTATAGATAAGATTTAAAACATCCTGAGGAATCTTGGTATCTTTTCTTGGAGATTGCACTGACAAGCACATTGTAATTGGGAAGGTGTATTTCATGAACAATAAACCCCATCAGCACAACTTACTGCCTTATGCTGGGCTGATAGTTTAAGAACTCAGTAAAATACTCTGACAGGTTAAATAAGTGCTAATGGCATCATTATAGCAGTGATAGTCCAAGGATGGAAGTGAGGAAAATGTGCAGAGAGCAGTACAGGCATTACCATAGCCCTCGGAAAAAGCATTTTAATTTCTCACCTCAAAGGAACGTCCTCCCTGCAAGGAGGTTCCTTTTCGCCAGCAAGCTGAGGCCACAAGTTCTCTGCAGAGAGCACTCACAGCAGCACCCGTGGGCCTGGCTCAGCACCCCTGACTTTTCGGTGACCTGTGGTTGATGGCTGGTTTGTGGAGGTAATTGTGTCAGCCCATGGGAGCTGGTAATTGCTACGTTATTGCTGCTCCTTGTCATTGCGGGGTCTAGAGGGATGATGCTGCTGTAAGAGAAAAGAGTGGTGATTAATGGCTTTATGGTGAAAGTCAGAGTGAAATCAAACTTTCAGTCCTCACGATTGTGTGACTATATGCTCCAGGAATCCAGCAGTTGCCAATTAATTGAACAGCATAATTAAGTTAAACTTAAAACAAAATGTTCTCCACCCTACTTAGTCGAAAGATTTCTCCTTCTGATCAAACTGAAAAGAGATCATTTGTGCTGGACAGCCTGACCAATATCACTTCTGTTTACAAACCTTTTAAACCTGTTTTATAGTTAAGTCTAAATAATTTTTTATTATATGCTTGTAAATTTCCTTGTTTTCCTGGGACTCATGTTTCTTCCTGACAATTTCCACACTCACAGAATTACAAACTCCAAAACAAAGAAAATAACCAAGACAATGAAGAGTTGTTTAAACTATCACATCAAAGAAGTATGTAGCTAAGACCTCTTAAGGCAAGACATTGATAGAATCCACTCAGCAAGTACAAAACAGTAACTCCATCACTGTGATCAAAGTGTTCTTGAGAAGCTCACGACCATGTGAACACAATACTGGGAAATAACAACCCATTTCTTGGAAATAAAGTCACTTTTAAAAGGAAAAAATTCATTGCTTGTGTACTTGTAAAGGAATGATGCCTTTTAAGTGCTTACAGAGCCTTCATCTCTAGAAGAGGTAATGCAATTAAAGTTAACCTTTGACCAAAAGCTGAAAATGTACTTTTGGATGGAAAGATAAAACAGTCATCTGCAATGTACAATATATTGAACTGGATAACAGCATTTGCTTCAAAGCTCAAGGACACCTGAGCATCTATAATTAGAAGGGCTCTCAAAGGGCATAGACAGAGTCTTTCAATTGAGGTAGGTGACACTTCTTTTAAAACAGCCCCACAACATGAAAGTCTGAGGTTTTTTTAACCTTTTAAGGAAAGTAAGTGAAAGATGAGTACAGTCAGCTCTGCTTTTGACTTTATCATCTCAAAGCAGATATACCTCAGTAAAAAGTCAAATGGTACAGCCAATAGATGTATTTGCCTTTTAAATTGTAATTCTGAAGTCCAGTGCTGATTGAAGGAGGTTTCCAACATTAACTTATTCAGGTGTCTGAGCTTTTATAATCTTCCTGGAATTATGTTCTCTCCATTCTTTAGTGTAACAGTAAAGATTTATTCTTCCCCCCCCCCCCCCCCCCCAAAAAAAAAGTCCCAGAGATATAACCCCCTTATTTCATAAAACAAGAACTATGGCAGAAGCTAATCCTGACCTTGGAGGAGGCATCTTAGAAAAGGAAACACCTATTTACTTAGAGGACGGCCCAAGAGAGGTTTTGTTTCCTTTCCAAACACTAAAGGGTGAGTGATAAACATCAAGTTTTGAATGCTGTGCATAACAAGCAGTATTGGAATGTCATATATTTTTCTCCTTTCCTTAAGTACTCTAAGCTTCTCCTTCATCTGGATAATTGATATTCTCAAGGCAATGCCTCCCTGTATGATTCAGATACTGGAATTATCCATGAGTCTGTAATGGGAACTGCATCTTCACGCAATACAGTGAAGTATCATGATTTCAAAAAGTTCATTATTTTTATTATTGAAGTAGCATCCCCATATTGTCTTCAGCAAAGATACTGTGGTACAAGAAATAAATTTATTGACTCTAAAGGGCATAGTATGTTAACAGGTTAATCTGAACCAAGTTCCTGCAATACCACAGAGTGAAATCCTACCTCGCTTTCTAGAGGCAGACTGATTTTAAAGCATAAAACAGATAAGGATGTTTTAATATTAAACTGTTGCTGTTCTTTTATTAATTAAACTGATCCTATGAACTTAATATAATAATTTGTGTTGACTTTATATATTAGTCCTGTTTGAAGCTTGTACATTGTGCTGCAGCATACTGATGGGACACAGGCAGCTTTGGCTAGCATCCAGGAGACTGCAGTCTTCAGAAAATGTTTTTCTTAGCATGAATCAATGTGAAGCAGATTTTGCTAGAATGGTAAAAACTCTAAAGGGGCAGTGTTGCATCCCCAGTGGTCTGAGTGTGTGTGCAAAGCAAGGTTTCTGGGGAAAAAGCAAAACTAGTCCTTGGGCACAGCAGTCAGGCTTTTGGCACAACAGCCCTTCCTTTGGGATCACTGGCTCCTTTTCAAGTCTGAAATAGCAGCCACAACCCAGCTGCTATTTAAAGGTTGAGAGCAATTGCTCTGAATTTAGTTTAATTCCATCCATCAATTAGACAAATCTGAAAGGAAATGCAATTGGTACCTGGGGAACAGAGCAGGATTTTAGCAAGGAGAGAAGTGATAAGGTCATTCTCTCCCATGGGACAAAGAAAGAGAAAGACCACTGATTACCACCTGTGAAACATGCAGATGCAGACTGAAATAAATTAAATTCTAGCAATTATCAGAACATGCTACTATTAAACTGTACCAAATAAAAATCACTTGAATCAGCATATGATTAGCAAACAATTTTATTTGTGTAATGCAATGATTCTAGGGGGGTGGCTAAGTCTCCCCATTCTTTTCCAACCAGTTGTGGACACAGATGGATTTAGCCTTCATTACCCCAGATATTATAATTTTTTTTTCATCTACACCCATGCCATAGGGACAACATTTAATTATTCCCATCAGCCCAAAATCCATCTGGATTTCAGCTACATTGGTACAAATGTCTGCCCAGGTGTTAGGATGATGCAAAGAGGTGTTGGCTGGGGTTTGCTGTCTTTGTGCCAGGCAATGGGAAGGAAGCCCTCAGTCTCAGTCAGATCAGCCCAGATCCAGGGTATCTCATGTGGCATTCACTGCCATGCTCAAAGCTGCAAATGATGGTCTGCAGGTGAGATGCAGAAATCATGGTCTTCAGAGAGATGGTCTCTCTTCATGGTCTCTCTGAAGACCCTAAAATAAGGATATCCTGACAAGTATTGTGACTGTGTCACAGAGTGGACTTGTGTTGGTAACATACTATGCAGCTGGAGAAAAGTTTGTCAGGCTTCAGCTTACACCAGCTTGAGATATTTCTGAACACAGACCTCTTGCATTGGGTTGAGATTCACCACAACAGCAATATAAAGGCTGGATGATTTTAAAAATCAGTTTGAAATTATGTTCTGGTAATGAAATGGGTAGGAAAAAAGGTAACAATGTGAAATGAGGTTTTTGTTCCAAGGAAGCAAAAGTAAGGTAGTGATAAAACCGCTGTTCAGTTTTGCACACAGGTCTTTTTTCATTCACAAGACAAGAAAATTCTTTAGAGCAGAAAATTATAAAGAGAAAATGAAAAACACACTATGCCAGCTTTAAAAGTCAATTTTAATTGCAGAAATATCATCTTTAATTGTAGAAGCCGCCTGAACTCTGAGGACAAGTAGTATGATCTATATTTTGCTCAAAGTAATTAGTTAGATTCAAAAAAGAGGTGATTAAAGGCACATGTGAATTAGTCCTTAGACTCTCTAAGAACATTCATTGGCTGTGCTGCAAAGGAACAAGGCATCTTTATGGAAGTGAAATTGCACCAAGTCCCAAGATGTCACATGAAGAGAACTTAAATAGTTTGGATGACTCCTGGTTCAACAAGAAAATTGGCCAGGGTCATTATGGGTGGAGTGGACAAACTATTAGACAGGAGAAACAGAGCATCATGCCTTGCCAGTGATTTACACAACTATTTGTTAGCAGACTGAATTCATGGTTTTTTTTTTTTTTTTATTCATGCTGGAAAGGTTATAAACAACTCCAGTGTAAATACAACCTTGACAAATTTATTCTGAAGAGCAGTGGGCTTAACAAGATAACTGGCATCAGGTCATATCCCTAACCATGTCAGAGTTGACTTTCTACAGCATCTTCCATTATCCATCTGTCAAAACAGTAGGAGCCCTCAGCTTCTTGAGAGACAGATACAAAACTCTTACTTTCACCTGCAGTAGCAATAAGAGTGGAATAACTTTCTCTGGGTCCTCCCTGAGCACTTCACTACCTTACTTTGCCTTAACACTGTGTTAACAAAGAGCAAAGACACAGAGGAATGCACTTGTTTTAAGATGGCTAGAGAAACTGGACCTGAGGATGCTTTTCTAGAGACTGACCATTAAACAGACCTTTTCCCACCACTGGTTATGTTAAAAGGTCAGAGAAGGACTAACAATGCCTCCACCATCATCATCCTGGGACCTCATCCAAGGAATGGTCCATGGAGCAGGAACAGAGGCCAGGATGCTCTGACCTCCAACCTCTGTGTCATCCAGGAAGGCTCTGTGCCAGGAGCAGAGGTCAGGCAAAAACAACTTCTTGCTGCTGAAGGGAGTCTTGCCAGGAATTTCAGCAGCAGCTTTCAAGAAGGATGCCAATGAACATGCCTGAATACCAATGATTTCAGGGCCAGTGAGTCACTGCAAGCGATGGGCATCCTGGTGTGAAGAGCTGTGGCACCAGCCCCAGGAAACCAGTGCCTGCCTGGGGCACTGCAGGCTTGGGCTGTATTTATGCAGCAGCTGAAATCACTGTGCTGGGGATACCCACACCATTTGTTCTGGTTGACTTGTTAAAGCAATTTTCTGCTTCTAACAGCACTCCTGAGTGGTCATGGGAACCCAGTGCCACCATGTGGCACCTTGGCCAGGAAGCCACACTTTTGACTTCCCTAGACACAGGGTGGACAGATGGAGATCCCCACTGCTCTGCCATTGTACAGGGGGGAGGGAAAGGAAGGTCTCCCTGGCCTCCCTCTCTTCTCCTGCCAGCCCCTTTTACCCAAGTAAATCTGAATTTCCAGTGGCACCTGGGTCCCCACCCTCTGCCTGTCTGCTGAGGGTCTGCTGTCTGCCTCTATCCTCACCAGACCCTATAGATCCTGATAGGGTCTCCAGTGAAACAGATCAGCTACCATGAGCTCTCCTGGCAGAGGGTAATGAATAGTATTTCCCTGCAGGCAACACACCCTGAATTTTAGTCCTCTGCTTGTCTTTAGCACACTGCCCAAGAGAAGCAGGAGCCACTTACATATTACTTATTCTTCCTAAACTCATTCCTGGGAACAGCTGAGGAATTATGGTTGAAATATTTCAAAAATCCCTACCCAAGGCAGAGGCAAGCAGTGCAAATTTCAGCTTGAGCAGTTCTGTGTAGTGATAAAGCAAAGAAAATAGAGCTAATGGCAAATACTAAGCAGCCTTAGCCACAGGCAGTTTTACTAGCTCCAGCAGGAATATGTAGTGTTTTTCCCATAAATACAATATTGAAGTGCTGTATCTCTCACTCTGCTTCTATTCAGCTAGCAGCAAAACCCCAAGCAAACTTCTCTGTATGCACAAGCCTAATTGAAAACAAAGTAAATTAAATGAATTCTAAGCAGTGCCAATAATAGCTACTAGTTATTTTGCAGTAAAAATACCAATATTTTAGCAGTTTTTAATAACAGTGTTTTCCCACTGTTTGCAATGACAAGAAATTTCTTTCAGTAACAACAAGTTCTTCCCATGAAATTATTCAGCAGGCCTCAAATGAGCAATATATTAAAAACATGCTAAACAAAATTACTGAAATGTAATTGTGCTGCAAAGAAACAGATATAAAGAAGAGTATATTTCAATTTCCATTTGGTAACTTAGCCTTAACCTCATTTCCAGTGAAACACTTTTGCAAGGATTTCCATTCAATAACTTTCACCACCACCGACAAATGGACAGGGAGATATAGTGCTGGGTAGCATTAAACAATTTCTAGGGAACATGTTATAGACATTTATCTTCTTTTATGCTTGTAATTTATAAAAGTAATTTGTGATTTTTTTTTTTTAGCCTCTTCATTACCTGAAAAAAAATATTTAAACTGTTTATACAATTGCTCTGCATCTCTGAATGCAATTATCCTGAATGTGCAATTAGACTTTTCAGGTAAATTACAATCATATAATAAGTTTATCTAGAATAGTTATATTCATTTTTTTTTTTTTGAAAAGCTAAATTTCTACATAAAAAAATAAAAGATTAGTTCTTCAGCTGGCCTATATTCTCACTCCAGTGTCTGGATTTGTGGCACACTTCTCATGGCCTTACATTTTATGAGATTTGTCAACCAAACAAGAGTTAACAACATTTTCCTCATGCAGCTATTCAGTAACAGAATTCTTAGGTTTTATTTGCAGTGCAAGCAGGGAAAGCAGTGCTATTGTTGAGCCTGCACTGACGAGTTCCCTGCTGGGGCCATTGAGCCTCTTGCTGAGGGCTCTCCCTTCACAGAACACCAGAAGGGTTCACAGCACAGGGTAGGCTTCCAGTACTTAGTCTGGGTCAGGAAGGGGTCTTCTTCAGTGATTCAGGAGTTTGTAAAATATTAGAATCACCATCCTGGGGGTTATTCAAATCTGTCTTTAACACTGTAGGAAAAAGAGCTTCTTTGGTTGCTGCTGAACAGAAAGACTGAGAAAAAATGATCAAGAGTGTTGAAAGGTTTTCCGGTGACAAAGAATTTCCAGAGATTTCAGAGAACTTTAAAGAAAGAATAAATTATTTCTGGTTTATTGAATATTCCTCAGATGCTAGTTAAATGTCAATTCAGCCCCAAACCATCTTTCTCCTTCATGGAACTCTGCCTTATTCAGAGGCCAAATGATCTTTTTGTTGAGCCTGGTGAGCCTACATCACATGAGAGAATGGAGACCTATGCAACTCCCATGTGGTAACATGCTGATGGAGAAACAGCTTTTATGCCAAAATCATTCTTACAGAACTTGCCCATCTAATTCTAATTGGAAGTTGGAAAATTTTAATGAAAGAAAACCATGAATATTTTAAAGAAAATAGCCTGCTGGTAAAGTATTTGAATTCTACTCTTCTGCTTCTCTCTTTTTGCTTACATGCAGCCTTTGCCAGTGCCTCTCTTGGGGAACTCAGAGATGCACAAATTGTAGTCTCTCCTCCAAGCCCTGGCTCTGATTTCCTTCCAGCCAGCTGTGGTCAAAAGGCTTGCTGGGGAGAAAACCTCCTTCTTGCAGAACTGTATTTGTGGATTTTGCCAGAACAACCGGGCTTATCCCTCACCACTCCACAGTTACTGGCATGGATTTCTAGTGAGCCATTGCTGCCAAAATAATCTGAAATGGTAGCTTACATCTAGAGCTATACAAAATATTTTCACTTCAGTGACAATGCCCTTAATTTTATCGGTCATTTCCATGGTAAATACTGTGCAGCATGGCTAGAGTTTGCAGTCATGATCAAACCTTGTTTTCACAGGTGATATGAATGGGTGAGGCTGAAACTGCAAGTACACAGACATGTTGGACAGCTCAAGGCACAGGTAGCTGCTAGGCAGATTTATTAACTTGGCTCAATATGGTAGGCACCTAACTTCCATACAAATCACAGAAGTTAGGCACTTAGCCGGCTTGGCTGTTTTGATTTACAGTCATCAGTGCGTACCTACACTGGCAGGTCTCTAAATACCTTTAAAACCTACTCCATTAAGGCATAAATCTCCTTACAACCACTTGAACTTTCTTTGTGCTTGGACTGAAGGATATGTAGGCATCTGTCTGCCCCCTCACCCTTTGAAAGCCATGTGGAACTATACATATTCTCATTCTGTAGCCTTGAGAGTCTGGGCTCTTGCACACAAATCAGATCAGAAATTGGAACCTCTTTATTAAAGTGTATCTGGATTTTTTTCAGTTAAAGAAAGCAGACTACAAAAATTACTCTGCTATTCTGACATACTGGCAGAAAAATTAGCTTGAATGCATGGAAGTATATAGTTATAAATAAAAGCCAAGAAAAAATGAAGATTGCATTAAACACTGAAGTGATCATGAGCAGTAACAGTGAACTTTTTTAGGCTCTTTTAATCACACTTTCCCATTCTAGTTTCCATTTTTTAATTTAAAGCAAGTGTATATTTTCCCCACTTGAGAGTTTTTTAGCTTTAATGGTCACCATGGTCATCACAAAGACAATTTAAATGTCAGGAATGCTCAAAATTGACTTTTCATGGTTTATTCTGGAAAATACTTAAAACTCCCGAAGCCTGTGAATAACAAAGCTGGTTAAAGAAACCTCTCTGCTCACAGGTTTATTTCACAGTTTTTTTCATCTGGATGGTTAAGACTGGACACATTCCTGAGAGATAGAAATCTGTGTCTGGCCCTTAAACTGGCTGTGTTTTACACCAAAGAGTCACTGTGAGTTGCAAACAAGAGAGGCTGTAATCCTGGGAATGCGCCTAGGACTCTCTCCTCCTCAGTTAGTACTTGTAGTACTTGTGGCAGCCCCTTACAGAAGGGAGAATTCATTACTTCTGCCCCCTTCAGCTATGCCTAATTTCCATTCAGTGTATTTTAAATTTTATAACAGAGAGTGTTATACATATATCCGGGGAACCCGACATTTGACTTAGGTTCCTAAAATATAGGCAGCCAGGATTTTTCTCCACTGGCCACCAAAAAGTGCCCAGCTGTCCCTCTGTTTAAACTTGACAACCTGAATATTTCCTTTAGCAGAACATCTTCACTATACATCAATAATTAAAGGTGCAAGACTTACTTACACCTCTTTTAAGATTTATCCTTAGCTGGTGGCCCTAACCCTTGTG
Source organism: Phainopepla nitens (assembly GCA_013400175.1). Taxonomy (NCBI): domain Eukaryota; kingdom Metazoa; phylum Chordata; class Aves; order Passeriformes; family Bombycillidae; genus Phainopepla; species Phainopepla nitens. The sequence continues at coordinate 307,618 of VXBQ01004969.1, forward strand.
CAGATCCTGCTGGCAGTGCTTTCCTCTCCTCCTTCTCCTCCCCTGCCTGCCTCCAGCTCTGCCCCACTGCCATCCACACCTGCGTTCTCAGGTACCACAGGACTTCCAGAGGGGGAAACAAGCCAGCTCAAATCATCCCCACTGTGGGTAATCCCTGTTAGACTCTTTGCAGCTCTTCAAACTCATTCCTGATTGCTTTCTTTGCCTTCATTTTTTGTTAACAAAAACCATTAAGCTGGGAACACTGAAATCCCCACTGAGCCTTTTCCTTTTCCAGAACTGCCATATACAGCCTGGCACAGCTCTAATGAGAGTCTCAGAAACACAAAATCAAGCCAATGCAGTAAATTCCCACTGGAAATGATCACTGACATCTATAAAGTTTAACATTATCCTCTGTCTAATATAAAATCCCTTGGCAGAAATGATGTAAACTTGCCTTCACTGAAAGTATTAGTGAAGATGGGGGATAACTCTTGCTAATAAATAGACTTTAAATACTCCATAGGCTTCCCGCATCTGAAATGAACAAAGGAAATGGAAAATTAAAGGAAAAGGAAGAGGAAAGGAAAATGAAGAAAAAGAGGAAAGAATAAAGTGTTTTCCTGTTTTATTCAGGTTTCTGGTTTTTGGAGTTTTTTACTCTCTCAAGACACAGTAGGAACTGTACAATTACAAAATCATTTTCCATGCATCTTGATAGAGGTGGCATCAGATGAACTCCAACTTTTAGACCCTGCTGAGGGTTCATGCAGGCAAGACCTTCAGTTATGTGGATTAAATGGTTGCCCTCTTGGCTTTCATGTGATTGTGGCTAAGTCACTTAATTCTGTTGCAGCCTTGCTTTTGCTCTGGTAGTGATGAATAAAGTCCATTGTTTTTTGCAACTATGCTTATTCACAGCAGAATCTGAAGATTGTGTAGAATTTGCTGTTTTCCTGTTTGCTTTTGGAGGTGATAGAGATAAGGCAGAATTTCCCATCAGGAAAAAATCCAACATACCGACTCAGAGCAGATGACATTAACCAATCTGCTAGGAAAGCTTTGACTCAGTTTGTGGGAACAGCAATCCCTCGAGACTCCCATGGGTGCTGCTTGCCCAGGAGTGAACACCTCTGCAGACACAGCATGGGTCACACTCTGAGGAGCTGTGAGTCACAGCAGTGGCCTGAGCACAGGCAGAGGCTCCAGGGAACTGAGGCTGACAAAGGGATTCATGTGACCATTTTCATTGCAGGTGTAAAGATGAAATTTTCCCAATTCACATAATTTTAGTGTCCTCAGAATGTCATGCTGATTTGATTTTCTTGCCCAAACAAAAGGAACACAGAAACATATAATTTCCAAAGAGAAGAAAATAATATTTTGCCTTTTCTCCTAATTTTATCTTATATAATTTATTTCTTCTCTGCTTGTCCTACACCTGCAAAGCTAGGCTTTCTGAGGAATGTCCTAATCCTATGTTGTAGCATAGCAATGCTTCCTCTTGGCTGGAGCTTGGAGAAGTTATCCAAAAAACAAAAAAAGAAAAAAGATTACCAAGTATAAGTTTATCTCAAAAGACAGAACAAGAGACATTAAAATTGAGAAAATCCAGGTGTATGGAACAAGCATATACCGTCTTAATTGAAACCCAGGAACATTCTAATTGCTAGAAAATGCTAATAAGCAAAACTACTGGTTCCTTAAGTGAACATTTTACTAAATCACAGGCATTTAATTTCCTCTTGTGCATTTCAATAGCATGCATTGCCTGAAAATAAAGCACCAAAAGAAATGTGAAGATTCTGTTTACCAAAAAAAAATAAGAATTGTTGTGGCAATTAGAGTTTCTTCAAAATGATATTTTAAAATATTATCCATCAGCTAAGCTCAGAGAAAGCACATAATTTGGCACTAATTTGCCTCTAGCTTGAAACAGAGGGCACATTTCAGTGAAGTGCCTTGAGTAACCTTAGTAGGGGAATTTAAAGGAGCTCCTCACTTGACTGAGGGGATGGAAAGATCTAGCACTTTGGCAATCCCAGCGATGCAATATCCTTATATTTCTAATGAGAGCTAACTTCATTAGTGTATTTTTAAAGAACTTTAAGTGATTAACTGATAATTAACCAGTGGAATTGATTTTGATTTCAGCCCATCAGCCCACACATTGTTAGGGCTACTTGACTTAGGGAGAGAAAACTTTTCTGCAATTCAGAAAAGTGGACTTGCGGAACAGAATTAAGAGATTTTGTTTAGAGCTACTCAAGAAGGTTTATATTAGTTATCTATGTTTCATATGACCTCCATTTTATTCCTCTGACTGGACAATTGGAATATTCCTGGTCCTTCCACTAAAACACTAGACTAACCCTTGAGGTAAACTAAATTCCCAGTCAGCCTATGAATTTTCTCAGGACAAATTATTCATGCTAAAGGACAACCTCATTTGTTATCTTTCTTTCCTACTGAAAAAGCTGTGGTAGTAATCCTCCCCCATGCAGCCAGTTAGCCTTGGGAGCTGTTCAGACACTGCAGTGAGACACCTCCATTTCATTAAGGCCAAGCATTCAGTTCACCTAATGGGACTTTTCAATGAGTTCAGGGCAGCTGTGAGTTGGCATTCGCTGTTTGCTAAGCAGTCTTCCCTCTCTGCCCACAAAACCATGATTGTGCTGGCCCTGCTTGATTAAGAAAATTGGGTTATTAATGCATGATGACAGCTTTAAGGGACAAGCTTCTGAGGAATCAAGTCTGTGTTTGGGCTGGGACTGAAGGTCCATAGAAATGAATAGACCAAATAACTTCAAAAAAAGCACATTTTTCATCTTAGTGGTCACATTCAGTGCTTCAATGTATTTTTTAAATTCATTGAAGATACAGAAACTGTTACACATTATTCCCCAATAAACGGAAGTTCAGCTCTTAATCTTTTTACAAACCTAATACAAGTAACGCCTTTGGTGAAGCTACACCAAAAACTGGAAAAAAACCCCAATGAGGGGTCCTTAGCTTTAGCAGAGAATGGGTGATAAGTATAGCCTTGTGAACTGTGTAAAAGTTTTACTGTGCAGAAGACTGGTAAAAGTCTAGCAAAAGCAGAGGAAAAAAATGTGATACAGCACGGACATCTCAACTTTGCAAGGTTTATAGCACAGTATAGATATTTATAACTTATATTTCAGCAATATAAAAATATATTTAATCAAATCTACTGAGAACTATTTTAGGAAGGAATTCTATGTTTCTTCTGACTCTACTCTTCAGCTGAGTACTTTGCTTCCACAGGTCACTTCCACACACAGCAAGCAATTGCTTTTTTTCAACCTTTACCCAAATTCTTTTCCATGCATTATAAAACAAATTCAACTTCTTTCTCTTAGATTTACTGAAGTTTTTTTGCATCTCCTGAATAGGAATTAATCTCATCCATCAGGACAGGCTTCTTCAAGGACACAGACATATACGACATCAACAAGGACCATCCCCATTTCTGGGGAAGGCTGGCATAATTTCCTTTGTCATCCTCATTTTCACTTTACCATTTCCCCATGCTTTCTCAAAAATATGGGTGTCAAACATCTTGCTGAAAGACAAATCTTATAGATCTAGATTTATCTTAATTTTCTGTAAACAGTCATTCCCATCTGCTCTGTTTGCTGTTCTGCTGGATGAGGCCATATCTGCAGGTGAGCCTGCAGAGTGCTCAGAAGTGCTTCAGCTCCATTAGAAAAAGTTCAGTCACAAACAGGATCTGAAACCTGAATTCTATTTCATCAGAATGAAATACCTGCTGAAATCTCTCTTACTCCTTCCTAACAAAAAAATAAAATAAAACAAAACAACAACAAAAAACCCAAACCACACAAACCCACAAAAAAAACCCCACAGTGCCTGAGCATCTACTTGCACAGCCCTATCATCAGCTACTTTAAGGCAGTGTCATTCACCTAAGATAACTCTAGATCTAGCAGGTAAATTTGGCTGCCAAAACATTTCTCTACATAATTCTGAATATTTCATCCACATTATAAGCAAAATTCTTGCTTTTAATATTGACCTTTGTAATTTGACTTCTGTTCACTGTAAGTTCAAAACTGCTCCTTAGTTCAGGTAGGGAATTGCTTTTTCAAAGCAGCACCCTGAGGCACACCAAGGTAACAAGGAAATTCAGCTGGCACGCTCCTCTCTGCACTCCTTGCTTGCCTACAGGAGTCAACAAAGTGCTGCTGCCAGGAGGCCACCTGGGATGAGCCACCTCTAGCAGCAATGTCCAAATCTATGGTAGTGCTGGTGCCTATGGACTGCAAAGCTTTTCTGTATGTCCTCAAGTACCCAGAGTTTTGTCCCATCCCTGGCAGTGTCCCAGGACAGGCTGGATGTGGCTCTGAGCAACCTGGTCTTGTGGAAAGTGTCCCTGCACATAGCAGGGGAGTTGGAACTATGTGGTCTTTGAGGTGCCCTCCACCCCAAATCACTCTATGGTTCTGTGATTATCTGAAAGCTGTAGGTCCATCTGACATTCTCAGAGCCTGGTGCTCCTCTTCTTTCTGTGAGTGACCCAACTCAGAAAGGAGCCCACGCTTCCAAAGCATCAAGGTGGAAGGCTCTTGTACTTGGGAAAGCAGGAATAATATTGCTTACCCAGCCTGACAGACAGTGCCATGAACCTGCCAGGAGAATCCTTTTATTATGCTTGGCCTGCAAGATACAACAGCTCAGAATATCTCTAAGGGATTAATGTCACAAAAAGAATATATTCTTGGGCCAAAAAGTGATGAAAATTAAATCACAGAAGTTTTATTAATTCTCATTCTATCTACAAAAAAGCCCAAATCTTAACAGACAACAAAAACTACAGAAAAAAAAATTCTTATACAAATAATAAATGTAAAAGATTATATTTGTGCTTAGCAAACACCCAAACACTTAGGAGTAGGTATATTTTACATACTGACCAGGAACCCGAACTCTGTTTAGGGTCCCGAGAGAATCTAACTTCACAGTGCTGATGACAGGGTGAAAGAATCTGAGGATAAAATGAACACATATAAAGTGGGAAATGAGATTTATGTGTGAAAGTCAAAGCCGGAGTCTTGCCCTTTCAAGCAAATCACATTTGTGGAAAAAAAAAAATACATCTCAATACTTAGTTCACATAGAATTCAGTAGGTTTCTACACATATATATAGGAACCTGCTTACATAAACTCCTGTTAGGAACATGAACATAGAATAATAAAAACACTAGATTTCTATTCTTAGTATTGAATCACTAATAATGAAGGAAATCAGTGCAGTGCAATTTCTTTTTCAAATACAATTCAGTGGTGTCAACAAACACCATTCCAAACTCATCATGATTTTTTCTGCCCAAGGCTGTGTGGGGAGAGACAACATCTATTTTCATTCCATGTTCCACAATTCTTTAAAACAACACTGTAATTGAATGATTCAGAAATACTGAGTCTGTTATTTTTCCCAGAATAATGCTTCAAAATTGCAACAGAATGTCTCCATAAAAATGTAGGAGTCCCATTATATATGGTATCGGTTCCGCTCTGGCACGTGGTTCCTGGGCAGCGTGAAAGCAGCAAACATCAGGAAACTACTTCTACTGCTTCCTCATCCTCTGCTGAGCCTCCCAACACCATGCAAGCAGCCGTCTAAGCTCCTTGCTGTTCCTCAGCTCCTCCTGTCTTGCCTGTTAGGATGTGTCACAAGGATGTGCAGCTGTAGATCCTTGGCTTCCCAAGGAACTGCCACTTGGGAACCTCCAGCCCTCACCATCAGGCTCTCACAAAGATCCTCACACTGCAGCTCTTGGCAAAGCCCAGCTAATCCTAAAAGAGAACCCAATAGACAACTTCTTTACACAGGTATCTGACTTTCTTACTGGCTTTTTTTTCCTTCTGTCTTTATTAACTTCACCTTCTAATTAGGTCCCATGAAGATACATCTCCTCATTTAACTTAAAAGGTTCATTGACCCTCTGGCGTACTGCTATAACCCAGTAACCTGTGAGTATAGTAATTAGGGCATTATAAAACACTGAGCTGATGTGCACACTTCACATTCAGAGGAAGAGACGTGTGCTGTGTTGCAAAGAGAGCTGGCTGAAGCAAGGGAAACCCAAAGTGAAGGAAAAATTAATAATTTAGGAAAGAAAGTTGGGATTATTCACAGGAAGAAGAGATTGATTGGAGCAACAAACTTCAAGGAGAGTTGCTAAGGACAGCACTCAATTTGCTTCAAGAAAGCTCCAGGAGCAGTAAAGAATAAAAAGAGAGCAAAAGGCAGGAGAGGGAAGGGCAGCAATCACTCATTGACTTCTGTAACACATTCCTACTGCAGCAGCCTCACAGTAACAGCGCACATGATAAGAAACTAGCCAAGAGTCAGCTCCCATCACATGCTGCTTCTGGTGTGACCTGTGAGATGCAGATGGTCCCAAATTGTCTTCAGTGCATTCATACAGTCATGTAGCTTCACAGGGATATTCATGCAAATTCAAGAGGCACAATTTAATCATCAAGGAAATCGCAGCACCTTTCCTAAAGTGTTTTTCTTGTGAAGGCAACTGGCTCATTCTATTCCTATTTACTATTACATTATTTTTCAGCCAATGAAAGTAGAATGTGTCAAAATGCCTGACAGCAGCAAACACCAAGAGACAGATGAAACTGCAGATACAAGCCGGTGCTATACATCACTGCAGGTACGAAGCAGGATTTCAAGCACTTGTTTCAGACATCCCTGAAAGTAATGGTTTATGAACCACATCTTGGGCTTTTTAATCATCACAGATATACTGCCTTCAACAGGAGTGCACTGCTAAATATACGTGTACTGATGCACAACATGATACTCTAAAACAAGTGTATCGAGCTTAGATCCATGTCAAAATAAAAAACACATTAGGCGTGTACATGGTACTGTACTTGTACCAAGGAAGAATGTAGCTCATTAAATTGCTAGATTTAATGACAAGATTGTTAACATTGCAGAGATATCTGCAAAATCCTTTGGATCATCCTGGATTATCTCTTCAGCTATTCCTCTTACATAATTTTTAATTTCCTTGGCTGTTAATCCTGTTATGGAGGAGGTTTTGAACAAACCCTTTAATTTTTGCAAATTGATTTCCATGATATCCCTTTTCCATTGTGCCCCTTCACCATTCAAGCTCTGCAACAATATTATGTAATGGAGCCCACACATCACCCTTCCCTCTTTTATAAAACAGTCACATCACACCAAGTACTTTTACAGGCACCTCAGAAAAATGATTTGCTGGTTCCAAAACCCACACACAATTCTTTTTTTTTTTTTTTTTTTTCTTTTCCTTTTTTTTTATTCCCACAGAGATCCTGATTTGCTTGTTCAACATCAGTTATTTATCCTTGTAGCAGCCTGAAAAAATAGGCAATGTTAGTCACTCCTGTAAATCCTGAATAAGCGATGTTAACGATTACAGTTTACAAAACTGTTACTGCAGGAGACACCTCAAAGTTCATCAATGAAATAAAGTGTGCCTTAAAGTCTAGTGCTATTCCTATTAATCAAAGCTTTCCGACTATAGAAGCAGGCATGCTTTGAGAGTATGTGTGTCTGGGGAGCTCAGCTTGCTGTAATTCCATAAACATTCATTTTCCTGGTAGTCACAAAGCCGGAGGGACTCAGTCAGGTATGATGTAACTTGGAGTGAAAACGTTGGGGTGCAGCTCAGTGACTGAGGGACACACCTTCCACCTCGCCAGATGTGTGCCTGTGGAATTGGTCCCTTAAAGCCCTGAATTTCAGGGAGAAAGAGGAAAGGCCGTGGTGATGCACAGACAAACTTCAATTCCTGTTCAAAAAACCTTTCTGCCTGTTTTTGATTTTTTTTTTTTTAATTCTCCATTTTATTAGAAGATTTAACACCACTGCATCCACAGTGCACCTAATGGTTTGAAAGGAAGGAGTTTCTGGAAGAAGCAGCTGTCCTAGTTTTACTTCGTATCTGAATATATTCTTTATCTCAAGTATCATCTTTATCAGCCACACTTTGTTTTCATATTACATGAAACTTTTCCCCTAGATGGTCAACAGGAGATGCAGGTAAGTGTGGGATGATAATTTTGGCATTTGATTGTTTAAAACGGACTTTATGCCAATGATAATTGGCAGATTGGCAATGTTTGCCAAAACAAACCTCAAAGGACACATTCCAGGCAAAGGCAATGTTTGTGTGGATTTCAGGACTCCATCTCTCTCCAACAGGCTGCTACCCAGCCTTTCCGCAATCAGCGTAAGAACTCAGAAATGTTCCCATTTCATTTCCATATTTTCCTTGTTATGAACCAAAGACGTTCATGGGAAGCTTTAGAAAAACCTTCCATAAGAGATTATGCAATGAAAGACATTTTCTCTGCTCAGACAGACCTGATCTCCAAACACTATGAAAAATTTTGCAAATAATTGGAGCTATAAGAGCCAACTCTCATCTATGCTGTCAGAAAAGATCGGGAAGCACTTGCAAAGAACTAAGGGCATTTGGAAGCATGTCAAAGGGATTAAATAAGGAAAAAAGAATTGTGTGGGTCTTTGAAGGAGATGGCACAGAGAAGAAAAGAATGGAGAGGAGAAGACAGTATAAATAATGTTTCAAAGCTGGAAGTGTCATAATCGGGTCAAATGGAAAAAAAATATGGCTTTAGTAATCTTTGTGCTTATAGCTTGAAGGGAGATCAGAGAGTGTGTGTTATCACAGACAAGGAAGAATGTAAAGGGATCTGGAGAAGGAGATGTAAATTGTTTCAGTCCAAGTTTTCTCACTGTAGAGCTCAAAACCTCTGTCCTAGCCTTACTTGAGAGCATCACTATCAAAATATAAGCAGCATTCATAAGCATTTCTGCTCCTCCTTTTTCCAATCCTACATTTCACAGTTTAATAAGTCATCATGGTGGACTAAAAGCCTTTCTTTGGCCATGTTTAAGCTGTTGGCCTATTTTCACAGCAGGTGCGACAAAAAAAGCTGCACTTGTGTTTCCATTCTCCATTAGCCTTGCCAGCAAAAGAAATCTGTACCAGTTTAGGAAAACCTCACATTTTATGCTGCTGTAGTAGAGAAGGAGACAAGCAGGTAGCAACAACCTTGTCTCTCTCTTAGTTTGGGTTTCATCCCAGCTGAGTTGTTTATACTTAGGCTTTGCTTTTTTGGCATTTTTCCTTTAATCAAATATCTCTATTAATTCACATATATTATGGTAAGATAATAAGGTTAGGTGTACAAAGTCAGCTATTCAACTCCAAAATTCAGGCTGCCTTTAAAAATCAGTATCAGGGCAAGTAGAATTGAAGCAGCATCCTACAGACCCATCCTGATATAAAATCTCCCTGGCTAAAAAGTAACCATGTGTCTCTATTCTGTATGAACCAAGAAATGTGGTTGGATAGCGGCCTTTGCAAGTTTTTTCTGGCAACAGAGAAACAAATGTATGTCCTTGACCTCTGGTCATCTGGGTGTAGGGTGTTCAGCATCCTCAGGTCTCAGCCACTCCCTCTCTCACTACTTTCCAGGTCTCCTATTTTCTCTTCTTCCAGCCCAAGCACCTCACCCTTCTCTGTCCTGCTCCAATTCCCTTACTTTTATTCTTGGAAACTGCTCTCCCACTTCTGCTGAAACAGAGAAAAAGTCTTGAAAGGAAAAGGTTTCTTCTAGAGTCAGCCCAGGAGATCCAGTCCAGTCCCATGTTGTTCAGAAAATGTTGATATTGTTTAAGTTAGATCATCAGGGAAAAAAATTAAACTGGAGTATACTAACTGAAATTCAGCCAGCAAAAATTAGCTCTTCCAGAGCCCCTCTGGTCAAGAGTAAACCATGTTCATGGACTCTGACCACAGATGAATGTGATGATAGGTGATCTTTTTTTTTTTTTTTTTTTTTTTTTAAGGGAAACATGAACTCTCTTTGTTCAGCATGTCTACAGTCCCACTTCTGGGAACCAACATAGTCATACCAATATATCACTGTCACTGCTTGAAAAACAGCCCCAGATTTATGGCAGGCACAGGACCCTAAAATAAACATATAACAAACAGTTCTGGGACCAGTGGAAGAAGCAAAGCCTGATTTATTAGAGATGAGTTATAGCTGAATTTGCTAACAAACTAAGCTCTGACCAATCCTTTTCCCTTGGCTGAAACAGCCAAAACACCTATTGCCTGCCTAGTGCAATTGAGGATGTGCTCATGTTAGTCTGTCCCTTACTGGTTGCTCCACTTTTTTTTCCTAGTCAACTTTTGAACTTCAAACCTGTTAGAAAATTGCATATCTATGTCCTCTATCTACATGTGAAATTTAGCTTGAAACTCACTGGAGAAATTATACATATATCTGTATTCTCTTCATACAGACATTAGTCAAAGCAATAAATCTTAGATCTGTGCAGGAAATTTATATTTTTTCATAGTTTTCCAAGCACTGATACAATTTTTCCTTTATTAAACATGTCTATAATATCCATTGATTCTGTAGGTCATATAGGTCTGTAGATCATTTTTAGGTCATAGAAATTGTAAATTCAAATTATAATATGAGTGACCTGCAATAACCTAGTGAGAAATAAGTGTTTATAGAGGAAAGAGTCAAAGCCAGCCTTTGATGCCTCTGACTGCTGATCCATGTTTATGTAGCAAAGGCACACACACTGTGCTGTGGGGCATCCATGTCAGAAGCTTCTGGGCCAAGCCACTTAAGATCTTTCAACTTGGCTTTCACTTCCTTTCTTAAATGTCTAAGTGAGAATACCCAATATAAAAATATCCTGATATATTTGATTTGATTTCTCCATATTATAGGAGGAATGTCCAAAATGATGGTGCACTCCCAAATGTACAATTTACACTACAGGGAACAAAAAATTACAAAAGTCAATGAGAGTAAAGACAAAGACCTCCAATGTGAAGTATCAGAGACAAAAATTAGTGGGGAAATAAGTAAGGGGGAAATTAAGAACTGATAAGACAGGTGGAATAACCCCAAATCTCTGAATAACCTACAGCAATTTACATACTCTTCAGAAATGCAAAGTTTTTTGAATTAATGTGGTTATGTAGAATACATATTGCTGTTCCACTAGCCCATGTGAATACAGATTCCAGCCTTAGGAAGAGTATGTTCTTTCAGGGCACTCACTGATACCTGTTTGAATATCTGTTCTGTTTATCCTGTACTACCCTTTCCTATCCTACCAAATCCTATTCTTCTTACATCATACTTATGATTGCATCTTGTCACAATCTTTCAGCTGAATGTTACATAACATTACTCAAAACTGTTACAAACAGTATTCAAAAGTTTTCAGTAATTGTTTTATTCTCGGGACAATCTTTTCCTAAAAATAAAAAAAAATAAATAGCAAATTCATATTGCACTGACTATTTACATATTTTTTTTTAAATCCAGATAGTCTCACAAAATACAAAGTTGATCCTTGTGTTCCTGAAACTAAAAGGGGGTTTAATTAGAGAGAAGGTAGCTCTTGGTACTGGGGCTAGCAGAGTTAGCATCCCTTCAGCCATTCTCATGGCCAGAAAATGCCAGCTGGCAGCTTTTGGTGATTTTTGTAAATAAGACACCAACAAATAATTTTGAACCTTTTGATTGCCTTTTTGAAATCACCCACTGAGCCTTATTTGAGTGTCCTTTTTCTTCTTGATTTCAAGAAGATCTGGGTGTAAGCTGCACATCTGAAAGTGTCTGTGGTTCTAAACTCTAGTGACTGTAATTTAAATACTGGAATTGTTTGGTTTTTTATGAAAGGTATCTGAAAGCTGCTCCCTCCAGAATCAAAATGGCATTGGGTACTTTTACTCTAAGTGACTTCTGGGGACAAATGCCATCCACTCTAACTTCAATATTTGCTGTTGTTTTTGAGTTTCACAGCTGTGTCGCTCCTGACCCAAGTGCATTTGACCCGCAAGTCCTAATGATGCACACAGCACAAAGTGGTGTGACCTTGTAGAGTAGACCCCAGGGTCCCAGCGTTATAACAATGACACAAAAAGATAGCTATGAAACTAAATTAGGTGCTTAAAGTTAAAATTTCTCTTTTAAGATCAGTGAAAAATGTTTCATTTGAAGAAGTTATGACCCATTTCTGTTAATAATTAGGCTGCTGCCAGACAGCCTAAGAGATATGTCCCCCCAGGCAATGGTACAGAACTAAAACCAAAGAAAGAGACTACAATATATTAATTAATCAGTGGACTTCCAGTTTCTCATTAACAGTCTCCACTGAAGTTTCAGTAACTTCTAAGCATTTTATAATAAAATAGAACCCACTTTAGGGATTCAAGCAACAACAGATTAATTCAGTAAACTTCAGAACCTAGTGTGGGGATTGAGTTCTAATCCTAAATCTAAGGAGGATTAAGAAGGAAAATGCCATGGATAAAATAAGGCTAAGACAAAACCAACCAGCCAACCAAAAAAGAGTGAGGCAAGGCAAGGCAAATTTTCTATTATAGGTTCCTGCAAAATCTAGTGGAGTTGGATTTCCTGATGCTATTAAGAGATTTTTCAAAGGAATACAAATACTACCTACAAATTAAAGGATTGGAGTTTTTGTTGGTTTGATTTTTTTTTTTTGTGGTGGGGTTTTTTGTTGGTTGATTGGTTCAGGGATTTTTTACATTTTGATTTAATACATATAAAAGCTTTAGTTAGTCAAGAACTAAAAACTTTAAATTTGATGAGACATTCTGAATATTGTATGTCTCTAGTTGGATGCCAGGAAGCCTGGGTTTCAATTATTTTGCACCCTGTGGTAGACAAAGATGCCTGTTGTGTCAAGGCAGAAGTGTGAACTTAGACTTGCTACCACTCTTTGGAGACAAAATCTACAAGGAGGAGTGGACAACTAGAGGAGGATCTGACTAAGAACAAATCCTTTGATATGTGCTTTCTAAGGCACAGTGCTGCTTAGTCATGAGGAAGTGATGCAAGTCAAGGAGTCCTTTTTAGGAGCCACATAAATACTGCTTTCTAAGAAATTTTACAGAACATTCAACTCCTGTACATTTTCCTTAATTGTCCTCTGTTCCTTGAAAGAAAAAAAAAACACAGAAAACCACTTTTCCCAAGAGTTCTGCTTTTCATCTTCAGCATGGTGTTACAAGTTCATGAGGATAAAAAAAGACAGCAAAAGCAGTTAGTCAGTCCAGCTTATTTTCAAAAGCAACATTACTGTTGCAGTCACCATCTAGCTAAATGGTGCCCCTCATCAAATATTAGCATTATAAGTTCCCAAGTTAAAAAAAAAAAAAGTTATTCTAAAATTTTAACATTAAAAAAGAAAAAGACTACTCAATACAAGTAAGAATGCCATATTCTGGTAACTTTGAATTAGGTTTCCCACAATTTAGAGGGCTATAGAAAAATGTATTTCAGGACAGGTTGAGTTTCTTTTTAACAAAAGTTACAGCCTTTTTTTTTTTTTTTTTCCTAAATTAATTCAGGATAACTCTAGAAAGGTTCTGCATCAGTTACTCTACTGATAAAATGCTGTCTATGTAAGGCAGTGAAGAGCTAAGGAAATCACAAAGCTCTCAAAGAATCTTAAAGAAGAAACTCAGTGATTGTATTAGAGTGGTCCTCTCACCTGCACAATTTAAGTTTGCACATTACTTTTCTGTATCTCAGTCTCAGTGCCAGGGACTTATTCAATGCATGGAGGTATGAAGATGAACAATGGCTTTTTTCACCTTTACAGAAGTCAGCTCCAGAACTGCAGTGAGCAGATATTCTGCACGATGCAATGACAGCAAGGGAGGATTGAGTTTTAAATTTCATTCTGCTGTGCAACAAAGTTGCAAAACTTTCTACAGAAAGTGAGGAATTTCTCGGCATGGATGAAGTGGGTTTATGTCAGATTATATTTGATATCTATTCTTATTTTTGCCCATATTTGAAAAGATTTTTTTAATGATTCTGCTTAAAGTCTGAAAAGAAAATCAAGCTAGGAGCAGTACAGTAATACTTAAAAGATTATCTGGACTACCTACCTGAAATGGAGCATCATTGCACAATACACTCTTCAAAGAGATGGTGTCTTAAGCAATAATCACTGTCTGAATCTGTGGAGCAAAAGGAAGAAATTAGGCTTGATTAATACATGTTTTTGACTGAGTAATTCAACAGAACAAGATATAAAAAGAGAAAAGATCTTAGTATTGTGTTAGCCAGTTTAAAAAATGCAGGGAGGGTAACATCTGTGAGCCATAAAAAGTAGGAGGCAGAGAAATAACAAATGAGACATGCTGTCAGAGATGGAAAGGCTCACCTGCAGGATAAATTATTCCATCTAACCATCTCTAGCTGAGGAACCTACAGCTCTCCCATGGGCTCTGACTTTTTTTAGCTGATTTAGAATCTTCCATTTTTTCTGGGGTTGCAGCACTGTGAACATACTATAACTCACTTATATTGAGGATAATTGGATTTGGTTTCTTGTTAAATCTGTTTTGTGTGAAATGAAAACCCCAGGGATATTAGCCGTATTAATGTACACAATTACTAGCATTTTTTTACCAGTTGAATGTCATTTTGTCAACATGGTAAAGATCAGTAAGACTACAATAAAAAGAAAACATGATTTTCAGACACATCTGTTAACTCTGGGGGCTCTCCCATCTCCCTCAATACAGATGATGAACTACAAGCAAATGGGGCTCATTGGTTTCTTCCTGGTAATCCCATTGCACAAACTAATTTTAAATCACCTTTGGGATGAGAGACAAGCAAATGCACAAGCAAATACATCCTTAAACCTGGCACTCCTATGGTGAGAAATGTTCAGAATTTCAAGATAATTTCCACGTTGGAAACACAAAGCAGAATATACAGTTAAGTTTGGGCCATTGTATTCAGAATACCAATTTATAGGTATTTAGTATAGAAAGGAGGTAATCCACATTTTTAAGGTTTTCTTTTTATCAGTGAAATCTCTGTGAAAATCCAGAAGATTGCTCCCACAGTGACTTTGAACCACAAGTATGCTGACCTTTAAAAATCAACACCACTTTGTGGTTCTGTTCTTCTCTTTCCTCTTACTGACAACCGTGACAAAATTGTTGGCAGGCTGTCAATATCTCAGACCATGGACTTCCAGCGAGTCACCAAGTGTTCAGATACCTCGTTATTCACAGTCCAGTTTCCTCCTCAAGCCTCAAGGGACAACTGGTGTGGGAAGTGCAAGATGTTAGTTGTGATTCTGGATCTGGCACCTCGGTAGAAAAGCTGTCCTGCCTTGAGCCCTAAGGCTAGAGCAGCTGTATATCCGAGTGGCATTGAGTTTCACAGGAGGTTTTGGCAAATAAAATGCCTGTGCTGCTTTGGGGCCCCATACTCAGGAAGGCTTTGCAGAGTATATTATTAAATTAGTTTCACCCAAAGAGCAGAGAGGAACAGAAAACACTTTGTGTTGTAGTCCCCACGATGAGGCCACATCCTTTCCCCAGCTGTGGCAATGCTGCTGCAGGAGTCCCATCAGGATGAGCAAAAGGAGCAGGAAAGGCAAAAATTGTAGTGAAACAGAGCAGGGCTCAGGGCCCCAGGAAGTGCTGGAATGCATGAGCTGGGGATGGGGGAATAAGACAGGCTTGGCAGGCTGTGTCTGGGAGGAGCCAGGGGAAGAAGGTGAGAACATGGGAATTTCTTTGGTGAGATGTTAGGCACGTGGTCACGCTTTGGTCAGAGAAAAGAGCTCTTCTTTGGTTAGAGAAAAGAGGTGACAGAAAGAGATATTTTTTCAATATCAGCAAGAAGCTAGGTCTTGAAGTAATATAAATCAAAATATAAATGTAGCTGCTGACCATGACAACCTAATACAGATTCTAACCTCTCTTCTTAACCTCTCTTACTAGTATTACGCCCAACTTCTGCTTCAGTCATGGCATGTTGGTACAATGAACTTTGTAGCTTCTTTGGCTTTCTATGGAGATCTAGTAATCTGGTTGGTTTTTTTTTCTTTTTTCTCAATTATCAAATAAAGACCAGAAGTAGGTACTTTTGTACAGCTGACTAAAAAGACTCCCCATGTTTTTGCATTTGGCATGTATAAATGAATGTAACCAGTTATCACCATTGAGAGGAACTACAGGGAGCATCCACTAGGAAAAAATAAGTGAAACTGTCACTGAAAATCCACCCTGGTGATCTTTGTATTACATATCTTTTGTCCTTATAGTATTTGAACTAAATTTCTGTTTGTGATGTTTTATAGAGGCGTGCTTATAATCACACCTAATTAGCTGAGCAAGAAAAGAAACACTGATTTCTTAAAGAAATACGGTAGATTTTTCAGATATTTGTTTCAAAGCACAGTAAAAGGTGTCAGAAATCCCCCACACTTCAAAGTTTCTGACCCAAATCCAACCACTGCAGCTCAGGACCATGAAAAATCATCTACTGGGGTCAAAAAAAGCAGACCCCTGCCTGAGTGACACTGCCTGAAATTGTCTTCTCTGCCTGCAATCCTCAGCCACTGCTTCAGATTGAGAGAGACAAATACAAGGATGCAGGCAGCTCTTCAAAGCAGTGTGATCAAGAGCACATTTTTAATGGCTTCAGGTGGACTTTGGAGTAGGCCTTGGTGCTAGTGCCTATTACTTGAGCAGAATAAAGCTTCATGGAATTGGGATCTAGCCATATAAAAATTGCAAGCCATCCTAGGAGCTGGCTACTATATCGATTTCACAGATTAGAAGGTCTATTCCTTTTTGTTTTTCAGTGGTAGGCATCAAAGCTCTGTGGCATATTAAGCATTGTCCATTGAGTACGATATGTCAGAAAACTACCACCTGGTTCTACTTGAACCTCTAAAAAATTGGGATCTTAAGCACAGAAAAATGCTAAAGCACATCACTGTCTCCGAGGTGCTCAACAACAGTAAGATAGAAGAGCCTAAAAATAGGGCCCACCGGTTTAAATCAGAGATGGCTGAAGACAGGTAGAGACAAGGAAAAGACTTTGTAATTAAACTGCTATGTAAGAAAAACTCATGCAGAGCCTTTAGAGAAACACGTTCCTGATTGACAATCAGCTCCTGGCCTCCTTGAGGCAGCTGCTGATAAACCATAACCAGACTTTTGACCACCCTAAGCTGTGTGACTCATGTGGTTGCCTCCACCATGGCAACTCCTCTTAAACACCCCACACTGCTGCTTCTGATTCCCATGATCTCTAGGGGATGTCTGAACTCAGTTTTGGGGGTGTTTCTCCTGTGGTATGGACCTCCCTCACCCTTTGTGAGGTTCCAACACATCACAGCTCCTGGCAAAGCCTCTGCATGGCTGTTTCACCAAGGGCAGATGGTGACTGTAGGATCTCAACCTTAGAGCAATGAGGGAGAAAGAAGGGAGAGAAAAGCTTCAGCTTGAGTTAGCTGTCTTGCATGACATAACTGCAGTTGCCTTCTTTCAAGATTACTGGGCACAATTTTTTTTCTTTAAGTGTCTCTTCTGAGGCTCTTTTCCCTGTTCCTCTAGCAAATTTGAGACTATTTATGTTTCTATTAATCCTCTATTAAGACATTTTTCATCTTTCATTTTATGATCTCACAATGCCTTTGATAAAACATCTCTTCTGTTAAGGTATTTTTCTGTGATATTTGGACATAACAGACTTTGAAACAAATTAGTCCTTGATTAGTCTCTGCCTGTTTCTTCTCTCTCTCTCTCTGCCTTTCCTTAAATTTATCCCAAAATTTCAGTGAAAAAACACATTTGAGCTTAAAACTTGAATTTTTGAAATTAAAACATGTGCAGCGAGACTCGCTACTTTTTATCTGAAATGGGGTAGACAGCAGGTAGCATTTGGTGCATTCCCTTTTTCTCAAAATTGCTAACTGTATTTTTCTATGCTGTTGTTCTGTACCTTTGCCATATATATATTGAAGAACACATTAGAAAAAGAGGAAAAAGGAGGATAAAATGGATTTTTTGCCTCTCTGGTGTAATTTCTTTCCTCCATTGGTTTCTGTGAAACGATCAAAGCCATCTACCAAGATAGCAAGAAAAGGCTTAAAATGTGTTTGTCCTCTGGTTTCCTGCTGCTCTGCCTGAGCCTCTTTTTTCCTTTGCCATTTACAGCATTGGTAGCTTCATTAGCAAGGGATTACAACAACCAAACCTGCCCTGATTCTCCAGGGAGTTCCCCCCATCCCTGTCTTCAATTACCTATTTAGCTACTGCTGTACCTTCAAACCAACCCCTTCTCCAGATAGTTTGACCTGGCCAAACAAAAAAGAGCAGCCCTAACCTGGCAGTATATCCTGGTTGAAGGGATCCCTCCTGGGTGAACACATCCTCACCTCACAGAGTTGCAGGAACATGAATAAAGGCCAGCAACAGGGAGACAACTGCAGGTCCTAATGCCTTGGCCATTTATAACTGCTTCTAAGTCATCTCTTGGACCTAAGGGTCATGCACCTTAGATAAAAGTGGTCTCCATGCCAGTCAAAATATAAGCAGAGGAAACAGATAATCCAGGTTTGAAAGTGTATGCACCTCACTCTTCACATCCTCCTCTTCCTTCTCACCTCCCAGGACGGAAAGTTTTGTCACTGCTGACAGAGTCAGATTATCATATCACATTCACCCCAAGGAACTGTAAAATGTCTGGCTTTTCTGCATGGAAATATGGATTCAGATGCACTTCCAAAACACTGAAGGGAAACATGCGATGATAAGTCAGCTCAACAGAGAAACCATGAGAACAATCATTGTCAGCCAGTGAAGGAAGCTGACAATCAATTCATGAGTGACCTCTAGAAGTTCAGATAATCAGTGGTAAAGTATGCTCTGCCACCACAACATGTAGCTGTCCAGGGGATTTTCATGAAACCAAGATGCTGCTGAAAATAGAAGGACCTCCCAACAGCTTGTTTAGCACCAAGGAGGTACCAGTTCATTTGGGAATCTGAATAAGAAATACATAACTAGCTTATTGTATAAAGAATATAAGTTCTGTAAAAGGTGGTATCATGTCTTCTGCAGGGACCTTCTACACAGATTCACTGGAAATTTGCTCTGCCCAAAAAAAAAAAAAGACAGCATTTCCCCCGTGTACAGCAAAGAAAACATCATATTCTGTTAAAATCAGTTAGTGATTTTTTTTTTTTAGCTGAGACCAAAAAAAAATCACAAAACCAACCCACAAAAAACCCCCAAAAAACCCCTAAAAAAGCTTGGAAAGAAAGCCACTACCTACAATCTTGGTACATTTAAATGTTTCCCTGATTTTATAAAGAAGGTTGCATTGACAGGTAAAATACCAATGTCCATCCTGTGTGCCTTTGAAAATAGGCATCAAGGAAGATTAAAACCAACATTATTTCCAGTCTAAAAATAAGCTCTGAAAAGCACTATACTCCATGTATCTCTCAATCATGCTTTGTTTCTTTTGCACTGCTCTGGCACAAATGGGCTCTCAAACCAGCTGATAACACTGATCACCTTGCAGGGAGAGATAAAAGGACTCTCTTTTTGAGGAGACTGAGAACTCATCTCTTGTCTGTCTTACCACTGGGAAAAAGCTTCAGTTCTGGACACTGATTTCTGAACCCAGGAGCGTGAAGGTGGCCCTGCTGCAACCACTACATGCTTCACCATGGGCAGAAAGTACAAATGACTTCAGCATCCTCATTTCTGAAATAAAATTGCAGCAATTGCCAAATCTAACTTTTTTCCTAGACCAGATAGGCCAGTTCTGCTTAATAAGCAGGTCTTGACTAAAATACCACTAAAATTAAGGAGCCTCTAGAACAATGCTCTGCTTTACCCATACTGATATTCTGGTTTGCAGAAGACAGGCGAAATTGTGAGCTTGATCCTCTCTATTTCAACGCAGAGTGTCCAACAGACATGTACAAACCTTATGCTACCATCAAAAATTTCTCCATATCAGGGCAGCTGGCAGACAAATCTCTCAAATGACTATTCAGACAGACTCAGAAATAACGGAACTTAGGCAAACTCTGGACAAGTTTATGTGTCCAGAGCAGAGCAGAGGAACAGAATCTTCTCCCTCAACCTGCTGGCCACACGTCTCTTGATGCAGCCCAGGACACAGTTGGCTTTCTGGGCTACAAATGCACATGGACAGCTCATGTCCAACCTCACCCACCAGCACCCCGAAGTCCTGCCAGGCAGGGCTACTCTCAATTTGTTCATCCTCCAGCCTGGATTGATACTGAGGTTGCCCTGACCCAGGTGCAGCCCCTTGCACTTCATCTTGTTAAACCTCATGAGATTCCCATGGGACCANCTCTGGATGTGACGGTCCAACCACTTTCTTATGCACCAAACAGTTCACCCACTGAGTCCAGCTCTCACCAATTCAGAGACCAGGATGTTATGAGGGACTGTGTCAAAGGCTTTACAGAAGTCCAGATAAATGACATCTGCACCCCTTCCCTTGCTCACTGATGTAGTCACTCCATTATAGAAGGCCACTGGGTTGGTCAGGCAGGACTTGCCCTTGGTGAAGCCCAAATCACCTCTCTGTTCTGCATGTGCGCCAGCATGGCTTCAGGGAGGATCTGTTCCATGACCTTCTGTTCCATGATGCTGATGGGTCTGTATTCCCAGGATCCTCCTTTTGACCTTTTTTGGAGATGAGTACAATGGTTCCTCTTTTCCAGTTGTCAGGGACCTTACCTGACTGTCATGACTTTTCAAATATCATAGAGAGAGGCTTGGCAACTCAATTCCCTCAGGACTCTCGAATGTATCTTACCAGATCCCATAGACTTACATACAGTCAGGTTCTTCAGATGATCATGAACCTGATCTTTACTTACAGAGGGAGGGATTTTGCCCTCCCAGTCCCCATCCTGCTGTCCATCCGCTCAAAGTGTGGGAAGAGAGGCTGCCATTGAATACCGAGGCAAAAAGGTTGTAGAGTACCTCAACCTTTTCCTCATCCACTGTTACCAATTTACCAGCACTGCCCATCAGGGGCATTCACCTTCTCTGACCTTCCTTTTCTGGTTAACACACCTGTAGAAATCTTTCCTGCTTATCTTCCTTGCCACGTTCAGTTTCAGCTTCCCCTTGGCCTTCCTCATCCCTCATCTCCATACTCTGCCATGCTCACTTGTCCTTGTTTCCACTGCCTATGCTTCCTTTCCTTTAGTTTGACCAGCAGTTCCCTATTCAGCCATGCCAGTCTCTTGCCTTCCTTGCCCTGTTTCTTGCTCCTGGGGATTGCCAGTTCTATTGTTATTTTTATCACTTTTTGCATAGGGAAAAAGGTGCTATGAATTATACATTGTTGTGCTCCAGAGACCCCTATCAATTCAATCTACAAACCTCAGTGCTCTCCATATTTGCATCTTCTAATGAAAGACTTTATGAGCGCAATACTGGGCATTTCAAGTATTTTATGGCCATTTACAAGATCATCAGATACCAGAGTCTTGCTGGGCAGAAAGACAAAGCAGAACCTGCAGTCAGCTGAAGGGCAGGACTGCTATGCTGGCTTAGGTGTGCTCCTCCTTGAAACATGTGGTGGTCAGACCCCAGCGAGCTGCCTTGCAGGGGTGACCTGAGCTGGTAACAGTGACTGTCCCCTCCAACACAGTGACTGCACTGGAGGAAACTGGGGAATGGAAGAGGCTCCTGCTTCACCTTGCTGGGTTGGACAAGCACTACAGCTTCCTTCCTGCATGGCCTTGCAACAGCAGTGCATTCCTTTTCACGTTCCCAGAAAGTCAAAGTCAATCTATTCAGACCTTCTCAAACCTATTTTAGTTTTGCTTCTGACAATTCTACTGAGGCCACCTTCGGACAACAACTGCGAAGAGCAGTGAGTCAATAATTCTGCTGTCGTGGCTGTCCCTCAGTGCTGCCACAAACCCTTCTAAACCACACTGCTCAGAACATATGGAAATTATGCCCAGTCTTCCAGGAAGCTTTTCATTTGCTATTCACTTCCAGCAGCAGGAAAGCCTTCCTCAGCTTTCCATTTTAAACAGCAAATCAAACTAAGTCTGAAGATTATTGTTTTCCTGTGCAAAACAAATGCATAATTAATTGTCATGGGATTTCTCTGTGTAGTTCTCATCCATGAGGAATTAGCTGGAGTCTTTGAGATTGAAAACAATTAATGAACACAGGATGTGCAGTCTCTGCATGAACATTTTGGACTATTCAACATCATATTCTGCCAATAATCCCACTGCTGCTAAAGCACACATCCAAAGCTCAGAAGTTACAGCACAAGTAATGATGATACATTTCCAATAATGCCCCAGATGTGATCACCTTTAATTTCAATGGAACACTGGCAACAATAGACACCCAGCACATATTACAGTGGCTGTAAGAGAGCCATTAGGGTGAGATGGAAATATCTGAAAGGAACAATGGACAAAATTTGGCAAGTGCTGATAGAATAATTAAAATATCTGAATAACAAGAAAGACGTTTATGCTCCCCACAATGGAAGAGTTTAAAACTATTCAGACCCTGAAAATTAAGCTCTATGTGTTGTCCAGGAAACACAGCAGTGTTGCCACCACTGTATTGCAACTCACTGCAGCCTCTCTCAGCCACACTCTCACTGCCTGTGACAGTGTGCCAGTATCATGATTGTTCACTGCCCTATCAATTTATAAAGGGTACCTTGAGATAGACCCAGTCTAAACCCAAGAAATAAAAAGGATAGGATTAGTTTACAGCTAACTATTATATCTCCAGCCCTGGCCTTCCTCACTGCAGACTCCCCACTATTTTCTAGCATAGACCCTTTTACAAAAACCCACAGTCTAGGAACAGCTTGTTTTAATATGAAAAATCTTTTGTGGCCTGTAAGTATCCTTGCTCTAATGTTAAAGGACATCCCCTTCTTATCTGGAAAGTGCATGGCCACATTGGGAATATATTCCAGTTCCTAGAGAGTATATGCACTGATAACACTTATGTAGAAGCATAAATTTGTTTCAGTGGCTTTTGCAAGCTGAATGAACTCAAATTGCCAGAACACCTTGTCTGTTTCTTCCCAGCTGTAGATGCTATAAAACAAATCGTAGCAATTAATCAGTAAACTTCAAAAAAGCTTGAAGTTGCTTCCAATGGAAAATCAAATGTTTGAAAAAAAATTTCAGTAATCAGCTCTCTGATGACATAAAATTGATCTGGAAATCTTGCATGCACTGTCATTGCAAGGTCAACAATTCAAGCTTGCAACGCCACAAAGCCAGCTCACGATATTTTAAGGGATCCTCCTGACAGTAGAAAATCAAGATGGATATAAAAGAAAAAAGCATCTTTAGAGCTGAACAGAAACAAAATTTCTCCATCTACTGTGAAAACAGTGGCCCCAAAAAACAGAGAGATCTAAGAAGTGTCCCACCTGAGAGGAAAACCTTCCATTTGCATTCATAGGTTTTTAGATACCATAGAAATTAGAGATGAAGCTTAGAAGGACCAGAAATATGAAAAACTTCTGACCCTTTTGTTCACATTCACAAATATAATTACTGAGAAGACAATAACTCACAAATTCTAGTAGTTCTGATGAATATGCTGAACATGCTGGAATTTACACAGGTCTGACTTTCAGAACTGCTGCCTTTTGACTTCGAGATGAAACTGTAAGGAAACAAAATACCAGATACTACTGCATAAATGTGTGCAAGTGAATCTTTTGGGAAAAGGGAATGGATACTAGTTGAATTCACTAGGAATAAAAATTGCAAAATATATGAGTCCTCTAGAAACTGGGCTCTGTGCTCGAGAGCCTGTTTTGTGGAGCCTGGGTGAAAGGAATGCTTTATCCTGGGCCTAAGTTACCACCTTAAGTGGTTCCCTCCGTAAGACAGGTGTCCTAAATGCTGCTTTTATTCTTTTGTGACATTTATGCTTTGTATGAAAAGAAATTTGCTTTATACAGTTCTCTTATGCCCAGAAGGAGAAACCTCACTAGTTTTGTAATCATTTTCAGAAGCAGCATCTCTGAAGATGGTACATTTGGAAAAGGCATTATTTCATACTGCTGCATAGCAGCAATTGGCACCCCAGTCTATAAAAGATACTACCCAAACAATATAAAATAGCCAACAATCGCAAGGAGAAACAGAGTTCTTTTCTATCCCAAAATATATCTCTGCAGAGTACCTGTTGTATAGCATTTAATCTAATTTACTAAAGGAGAGATGAATCTCCTTGCTGCAATCAAGCTATTTTTAAAAAGAGATTGGAGGTGATTCAGCTGAATGGTGACTAAACCACTGACAAATTTCCCCTGTCAGCTTGTGTGTATAAAAAGATGCTTTGCTGGAATGTATCATCTGCAGGTACCACTGTCTTTTTGGACTGATTGGAGGTTTTCCAGTCAAACTATATTACTTTAATTATTATTTAAAATTCTATGCATATGAAGCTTTTAATACATTTCTGAGAGGCATCAGGTCATACAATTGAGGTGTACTGGGTTTGCATGGCTAGGAGTGGCTTTTGTGGGCAGTTTCCAGAAGCTTTCCCCAAGTCCAACAGAGCCAATTCCAGCTGGCTACAAGATAGACCCACAATGGGAGCAAGACTGTGTGGGAGGAGCAGCTCTGCAGACACCAAGGTCAGTGCAGAAGGAGGGGCAGGAGGGGCTCCAGACACTGGGGCACAGATCCCCTGCAGCCTGTGGTGAAGATCATGGTGGGGCAGCTGTGCCCCTGCAGCCCATGGGGCAGAGATCCACCTGCAGGCCCTGCAAGAGATCAAAGGCGAACCAGGTGGATGGCCAAAGGAGGCTGTGACCCCACAGGAAGCCCAAAAGGCTCACTTTGGAACCATTTATGGAGGACTGTCTCCCACAGGAGGGATCTGCCACTGGAGTAGGGGAAAAGTGAAGACTTGTCCCCTCGAGGAAGGAAAAGTGGCTGAGATAAGGTCTGACCACAGACTTCATTCCCCATCCCCTGGACCACTGGATGGGAGAAAGGTAGAGAAAAACAGGAGTGAAGTTATGCCTGGAAAGAAGGGAGGAGTAGGGGGAGGTTTTCTAAGATTTGGATTTATTTCTCATTATCCTACTCTGATTTAATTGGTAATAAATTAAACTACCCCAAGCTGAGTCTGTTTTGCCCATGACAGTAACTGGTGAGTTGTCTCTCCCCATCCTTATCTCAACCCACAAGCCTTCCACTGTATTTTCTCCCTGCTGTCCAGCTGAGGAGGGGAGTGACAGAGTGGCTCCAGTGGCTGCCTGGTGTCCAGCCAGCATCAGCCCACCACACAAGCCACAGCAGAGAGAATGTAAAACAGGTATTGCACAGGATCACTCATGGTAAGTGTTTGTTTAATTCACTTTATATGAACTGAATGTATCTTCTGAAAGGATGAACAGAGGTACATTCCCATGAACAGAAAAGCAGAGTCATCCCCCATTCTGAATGCTAGCCTGAAACTCAAAGGATGCAGGTTGAGCTGCTTGCTCTCTACAAGCTGCTGCCTTTGGCAGGTACAGAATTCCACCTATGGACTAGAGATGACTCTGATGCCTCCTACAGCTGTTCCTGCCTGCAAACTTCCAGTTAATATAGTAAAATTAGGAAGGGCTAAGGTGAGTCCTTAATCAGCAGAGAGAAAGAAATTAAATCCGTAAAGTAAACGAAACCAGAAATGGAGTTAAGAAACAACTATTACAGTCCCTTGTGTAGGGCACTTAATTACTCTAAAGCTCCTTTGGAAACTGCCTTTTATGGACTATAGCAGAAGCTCATGCTCATGACATTTATCAGGATGTAAGTTTGGAATATAATAATCCTGGCAGTTCACTAGTGGGTTTGCTTGGTCCTGAAAAACTGATTTCCTAGGAAATTACTTTTTTAAGATCTACCTGTAGTTCTGTCTGATTTCCTGGATGATTTACAAGACTAGAAAACCTCTTTTCTTGCCATGGTGAGAACAAGCCTTAAAGAGCACAGATGGATGTTTGTCCTTCTCTTCACCTTGACTTTAAAATCTCGCAGTTTATGTCAGTGAAAATTGTTACACATTTAATTAGCTATTTTGTTGATGCAGAGTTAAAGACAGTTTAGTAAATAGTCTGTCTATTATTTCTATCCTCATAAGTCAATAATGAAAATTATGTCGCTCACAGGACAGCATATGCAAATAAATGTGCATATGATAGACTGAAAGCAGAATTCACTGGTATCTAATAGGTATTTAATTGCTTTGGAGTGCTACTAAGAAAAAGCAACATTATTAAGATGTTTCTCTTGCAAATGGGTTTTAGAATCATACGGTCAGTGCTGTATAATCTCAGTCTTATAATTAAAACTAAATAGGTTATAAATTGCAAGGCAGAAGAAAATAAAAGTTCAGCAGCAAGTATACATATGGCTAAACATGCAAGCAGCAAGTATATATATGGTTAAACACGCATTAGTGTGTGCTGTGTGGTGCTTGTGGGTGCACCTCAAGGCTGTGCTCCGGCACCACACCTGCCAGGAATTACCATTATGGCTTAGGAGGAGCTGGGGCTGCCTAAGGAGACCTGAGGGAAAGGAATTCTTAGCTGGGGCTGACATGAGTACAGATTAACCAATTAAGGCACCTGTATCAATATAAGCATCCTGACTCATTGTTTAATGGGATAATTGGAATTCTGTAGAGGAAATAAAGTTGATTACAGGGATCAAACAGAGTGAAAGCTTTCTAAGCATTTGTCTCTTGCTTGTGACAAGTTGTAGCTTACGAGGCTGCTGACATGGAACAAATAGCAGTATGGGGAGTAAAAGGTCAAGTCATTACTTTTTAGTGCTTACAATGAAATTCTGTATGTGCTATGAAGAAATAGACAAAGCTCTGCGTGTTTAACAATAAACATGAAGTCTATATTCGAAATTTTTGTATGTATCTGAATTCCCAGAATTTTCTGGTTTTACCTGATAAATTGTTCTTGGTATAATGTAATTCAGGAGATTTTCCCATCATCTTACATGCATCTATAAATTAATTTACAATACAATCCTAGGTGTCTACTCTTTGGTTTTGATGGGTGGATTTGCCCATGAAAGCATATGATGAACAGATGGTGGAAGAGAAAAAGTCAAAGAGATGAGGGGCTACTTGGGTTCTTCAATCCAAAGAAATAAGATGTAGATGATTTACTCTCTATTAACAGAAGACAAACTGATCTCCAGAGACAAGGAAGAATGGAAATAAATTCACTGTATTCTCAGGAAGCAATCTATCACAAAAGGTTAGCAGGCCTTTATGTTTGAAGAAGAAAATGTAAAAGGCATCTGTGGCTTATTGTGTCCAAATGTATTATTTCCTTTAAAGGATTCAAAATATTTTCGTCCAACAGAAACTGAGGCCTACATATCTTGTGTTGCAAGTTTCTGAAGAGTAGGCTGATTATTTGAGAGAAAAAAAAAAAGGAAAATCAAGTACAATAAAAGACCTAATTATCTTTTCTTCATGTGTCAGATGAAAGTTTTGGGTGTACAAAATGTTTCATATTTTATCTGAGATATCAGCTGAGAAACAATAAAGAACACCTAATGCTTTATTTATTTATCCCCATTCTCCCTTTTATTTTTTTCCCTTTTTCATTCTTGCCATTACTCTTTGCAGGGCCCAGATCTTTGAAGGACTCCAGCTGTAATGAACTGTATTTCTCAGGATGCAGATCTTCCATTGGTATAGTATGAGAATCTTTTGGAACTGCAGGAGCAGCTGGGAACCATGAAATCACATAAGGGTCTGTATTACAGCTCTCTTTAGGCTACAGAAATTTGAAACCAAAAGTCTTCTGTTTGAGGAATTTAAAATAATTTCCTTTCAGTTGAAAATGTCCAACCATCCTGTTCCATTTTAATGGAATTCTGGCATTTCAAAAATTTGCCTAATTTTACATCAAAATCCAAGATGAAAAAGGAGAGAAATTCTCTATTCAATAACAGAAATTCTCTATTCAAAAATGACTGACATTGCCTAGAACAGGGAGCACACCATAATATTATTGAAATGAATAAAATAAATGAGTACTCTGTAAGCTCCAGAACACTTAATGAAATGAAAAATAATGAAACACATAATGAAACACAGAAGTCCATTAAATTTATTATTTCTTATTATGAGAGTCTACTCATCTTATCAAACTTCTGTAATAAAGTTTGCCCCTTATGGGCCTGATAAGTTTTGCAAATTGTACAAATTAAACAGTTCTTATCCAGCATTACACACACAGAAGAAAGGTGCACACCAACCAAAAACAAGGACATGCAGAAATTCTTTAAATGAAACCACACTGAATGAGCCATTAGGATCCTTCTGTAGAAGAAAATTAAAATTAGAAGAACAATCACATTAGGACAAAAAGATGACCAAAAATATGCACTGTCTAAAAGCCCATGATGATGTTAGTGTCTTAGCAGATACCAGATTCTGCTTTGAAATCCGTTTATTGACCTGTAACCTATGCAAGCAGGATGACTCAAAGGTAATTGACAAGAGAGAGAAAGAAGCAATAAGTTGTTGAATGTGCCCTGAGCTGTTTTCTCACCAGAAAACTCTCCAATTCATGTACATCTTGTAATTAGATATTATATAAAATTCTTGAATACAACTGAATACAACTATCATGGCTTTCAGATATACCTGAAAAGCTCACAAAAAACCCAAACAAAACCCCAAGCAAACAAACAAACAAACAAAACACAACACACAAAAACCCAAGAAATATGATGTATTCTGCTCTTGGCATTTCACATAGTACAAGGTAAAGTATACTCTTTGTTGCCACTTGCAGCAAGAAAGCCAACAAAAGCAGCATGGAATTAGGACTCTAAAATCTCTCCTTCATCTGAGATTGCTTTCTGAAATCAAATTCAGGCAGAGAAGAAAGGAAAAACAAACAAGTTTACTGCAGCTCTGCAGTAGCAAATAATCAAGCTAACTACTTGAGGAACATAAAGTGAAGCACCAGATTCTTCAAATAATATGATAATTGAAACACAGGTGTTGAATACCCAGTTATGTGCAGATCTCACTCCTCTCAGAGAATGGAAAGAGCACAGAAGGGTTAGCCTGAGATGAATGACAATGCA
The DNA here is from genome assembly GCA_013400175.1 of Phainopepla nitens. Taxonomy (NCBI): domain Eukaryota; kingdom Metazoa; phylum Chordata; class Aves; order Passeriformes; family Bombycillidae; genus Phainopepla; species Phainopepla nitens. The sequence continues at coordinate 336,705 of VXBQ01004969.1, forward strand.
GGTGAAAAAAGAGCCAGTCTGTGAACTGGAGGACAAATCTATCTCAACTTAAAATTTGTCATTGGCCGTGTTGTACAGGCAGTCTGTTCAAATACATGACAAATGACACTGCTATTCATAGAGCAGCCATAACACAGGTTGCCACAATCTAAATTGTTACCAACACCATCCCATGCACCAAGAAACGTCATGCATTCAGCTGTAGAACACCACGGGCTGAAGGCGGGCTTAAGAGGAAATTACAGTTCATAGAGTAAAAATTATTAGGTAGTTATATGCAACTAACCTTTATGATTTGTTAAAAAAACAAACAAACAAAAAACCCCCCCAGTCACTGAGGCTTTTAGCACTCTTTTTGCAGTTGCACTGCATTTCAGGAAATGAGAAAATTTAATCTCTGGTTGTAAGGAAGCAATATTTTGTTTTGACGTCAGGTCTGGGGAGTAGACTCATCCAAATGCTCCACATCAGTCCTTGGTTTGCACAGCTATGAAGAAAAGGGTGCATCATCAACTTATTTGTAGCCCCCTCCTTACTTTTTAAATATATTTCAAGAAGGGTACCGATTTTCTAGCCAATGATTTATACTGTATGCCTAAAAATATGTAGATAATAACGTTCTGGCTTCTTCGTACAGCTTCATGGAGAATCTTGGCTTCAGGCCAAACTACTGCAAAAGCATAGCTTCTTCCCCTCAGCATTTTAGCAAAGTGCACATAATATATCGTTAAGTAAATTAGTGTTATAACAGGTTTCCACTGATCCATCTTGAGGAGTCAAATGAGAACCAAAAATAGATTCTGTTTTCAATTTCCCCTGAGCAGCAAAATTATTTTAAATCCTTCCTTGCCACAGGAACAAACAGATAAAAACCCCAAGTTTGGCAGTGATTCAGTAAATATATGTGCTTGTTCAGTATTTAAATCCAGAAGCCAAGGAACTCCTTATTAGAGAAGGACTTGCAACATATCCAGTAAAGGTAGGAAGCAAGTGTGACTCTCCAAGAAAACCCCTTCACCTGCAGTCAGATGCTTTGTGGCATTTACAAAAGAAAACTCAGCTCAGAGGATGCAGCAGATTCCAAAGCCAGCTCTGCAGAGAGGTGCAGAACATGTAAATAGCCACACACTGTAAGTAAACCTTTGCTTTAAGGGACTGGCAAAGTATAGGTGAGGATATGATCAGATACTATTCATTGGAATAAACAGTACAGGCTAAAAAGTAGATTGTAACTTCAACTTGAATTATGAAAAGGGGAAACCTCCCCACTTGGAAAATTTCTGTGGAATGGCAAAGTCATTGAATCAGAAACAAACCCAGCAATCATTCTAAAGCAGAAGAGCTTTAAACCTTTAGGTCATCAACCTTTAGGGCTGATGGGATTATATGCAGTTTTTCAAGTAACTACTCCTGGATTTGTCTGAGAAAAGTGATTGTATTTTCAAAAATGGAAACAAGATGATCTCATTTAAAGGTTTAGTATTTCCTTAAAATATTTATGTAAAAAAAGCCGTCCCTGGCAAGATTTGGAAGTGCTGAAGGAGAGGACAAAAAGTAGAAACAGTAGCTCAGCATTCAGCTCAATTTTAGTATATACTTTTTAAAAAAGGATAAAACCATAGTGTATGATTTCATAGATATAGCTGAGATCAAATCCCTGAAAGAAGATTTCACTGAATGTACTTGACTGGCATAAATCAGACCATCTCTAATTTTGCTAAAAACACATGCACGTTAAGTGATTTTTCTTAATGCTTGTTAATAGAATTGGCATCAAGTAACAAAAATTAATCATTTTTTGAATCATTGTCGCGAATGTGATGTTCTGTTTCTTTTTTAGCAAGGCATATGTGTAACACTCATTACTAGTGGCAGTGGCAGTGTAAGGAGGTAGCATGATTATCATGACATCAACTAATTAAGATTAGCCCGAAGAAAGCAAAGGATGCCCTCCTCTCCAGCTCTGTAGAATAAAATGAACAGGGAGAACAAAGGAAATATTAATAACAGTTTATATAATAAGTGCTTGATTTTGTTCTGCTTATGTGGAATTGCAGCTGAATAAAGTAAAAGGAGAGAAAGAGAAAGTATTTCTTGGTCCTTAGAAAAATAACAAATGGGTTGTTAATTGGCAAGTGTTTAAAGGGCTGGTTCTAATCAGGGTAAATGGACTTGTTTTTCCAACACTGGGTCTCACATCAAAACAACAAGAAACAATTGAAAAATCTTTGCTGAAGAAAGCAAGAGGAAGTGGGTTGTCACCAGCTGTTCAAAAACAAAATCCTCCAACAAATGTGTGCCAGCAGATGCTGTGTGAAGCACAGAGAATGTAAATGCACATGAGTCATGCCATAAGCTTAGAGGGGACAAGCTGCAGGCCAGATCCTGGGGGAAAAGATTTTTGTGACTTTAACCATCTCTCGACTTGCTCTGTACTTTGTTCAAGTACACAGTATATTTTTTTGGAAGGTGTTTTTAATCCCCGTTAAAGAGCCCTGAGCAGAAGGAGAGCATCTTACAGAAATATTATTCCTTAGGCCTATGGCATCAAAAAAAGGAGATGGTCCAGCATCATTATCTGTCCAGCAGGGAGAAGAGTTTAAAGCATTTCCCCCTTTCCCCTCTTTTTTTTAGGTTCATGATAATGATAAAAATTGTTAAAAGGATAATTTTTATAATTTCCAGCATCTCAGTATTTGTTTTACACTTCAGTTTCATAAACTGGCACACTGGGAAAGGATAGAAAATTGGCAAAGTTGCAAAAATAGAAGAACTACCTGCTGTGTTTCACAGAGATAATCCTGAGGATCCCATCTCAGGCTGGTTGCCCCTGGGCAGAGGGATAAGACCTTCCAAAAGTTAAAGTATGACGGAACTTGAAATGAAAGTGACAGAAGGATGCTCTCCAGGAGTTTTCAATAAAATCCTGTTTCTCTAAAAGAAATGGCAAGAAAGAGACAGAGGGAGGAGTCCCAGGCTCAGCTCTTGCCTTGGCTGTCCCAGCTGTACATATTTAGGCACTCTCATACTCTAGTCATTATAAAAAACACACTTATCTGCACAATTCCATAATCTTATAAGAAAATAGGTCATTGGGGATTATCAAATTCTCATCCATTTAATTTTAAAATTCTCTTCTTGTTTCCCCCCAGCAACACCAATATCTCACACGGAGAGGAAAAAAAAGGCATTAGCAGAAGACTGCATGGAGGTGGATCTACACTTTTAATCCATTTCTTTGTTTCATGCTATCATGTTCCACTGTGACAGATCCTCAGAATTCCCTCCTGCCAAGCAGCCTTCAAGGCAGCCATCTCCAGTTTCTCCACTGAATTCATGCTGCTTAATGTGTCACAAACAAGGAGAGGCTTTTTGTGGTTTAAAGGAGAACCCCAGAGATGACTGGAAACAGTGATTTAATTTTGTGAAAATATGATGATATTCTGATATTAGAACATACTGATATATGATCTTTCCTGGTTTAAAGAAACAAAAAAAAAAAAAAAAAAACAAAAAAAAAAAAAAAAAGAGAGAGAGGGAGTGAGGAGGATGGGGCCCTCAATAGCCAGTGGTGCAGACATCTGGAAATTCACCTGTGCCAGAAGGGACACTGCAAGAGTATCAAGCCAGTGGGGAAACAATGACACTGAGCTGCATTGGGTAATGATTTTCAGGCTGCATTGGGTAATGCCATGAACCTGGTGGAACCTGTCACATACAGCTACAGACTCTATCAGTGGTCAGGGGAGGCATGTAAGATTATAGTTCTTTTGGGATATTTTATCTGCCATGTAAGATTATAGTTTTCTTGGGGATATTTTATCTGCAAAGCTACTCTTTAAGAAACAAAAAACCCCAAACACATTTGTACCTGATCTCAGGAAGGAGGATTGAAGACTGGGCTTTGCCATGTTGCACTGCAGAGGACAGGTGGGAGCCAAGCACTGGTAAGTCCTTCTTCTGTACCTGGGCAAATTTAGCAGGAAAGGAATGAAATGAGATCCTGTTGCCCTTTATCCCTTGTTTGCCAGACATGTGGCTGAAAGAAACTGCACTATATGTGATCCACAGCAAATTCTTCTCCAGGCTCCTGATGTGTTCACTGCTCTAATAGTATTTCCACAGCTGTTAATGGGGATCCCCCCATGGGAAAGGATGGGACAGCACAGGGGAGCCTGGCAGCACACAGGCTTGTTCCTCAGACCTGGGAGGCAAACTGTGACATGAACCTACAGCTCATGGCGGTTGGTTCTTCGGGGATGAGAGTGGACCACAGAGCAGCTGCTGTATTTCCAAAAGAGAGAAATCCAGCTTGACTTGGTTTTGTCAAAAGTGATTAGATTTTATAGTGTGCTTATGTACTACTCCTAATCAAATTAGCATGTTGGCTCAAAATCAGCCTAGCAGAAAGCCTCTCATTTTCTTACCTATTCTGCTTCATTTATCACCTGGAATTACCAAAGTTTTGAGGTTTTCTTTTCTCTCTGACTAGGCCCAGTTCTGCTTAGCTTATAAAATTTGAAACATTCATTGCCCAAGGTTGCAAGAGCAATGAATATTTATAATCCCATCTTCCCAGCACACTCAGAGGTGTCTCACAGTGTGACTTCACATTAGAAATGTCCCACCTGTGGGGATCACTCAGAAAAACACAGATTACAAGTCTGTACAACACAGAACAAGGTCAATAACCAAATTATGGGAGTTATCACCTTAAAAAAGGTTGCATATCTGATCATGCATTGCCCCAACACTGATTTATAGGTGCTGTACTAGTGACTCTCCCTTGTGAAGACAGAATTTCAGCTATTAAGTTATGACATTATTCCCTGGTTCTTTTTCCAAGGCTTCTCATGAATCAGCTGCAAATTGTATAACTCACTCCTCTCACCATTTACAAAAGTAACCCCCATCTCTAACAGCAAGAAATGAAAAAAAGGGTTTCTCACCTGGCTTCAGAGCCCAGGGAAATACAGTTTAAAGAACATAGCAACTAGTGACAAAACACAGGCAGGACTACAACCATGAAAACTGCTTAGAAATTAATGCAAATGAAATTTCCTGACCCTGCAGGCACCTTCTGTTAATTCACTGCAAATATGGGTCTTTTTCTAGGCTGAGGCCACACTCTAAAAACTCAACCCCTATCCCATTCATCTCCAAAAATGCAAATAAAGCTTAATGTTAATTCAGATTATTTTCTTATTCAAGACAGAGCTATGAGGATTACAGTCAGTTTTAACACTTGTCAGGAAAATATGGTTCCTTCCACTTTGCAGACAGGCAATTAATGTTCAGCAGCAGCACTGAAATTAGAAACTATCTAGAGGCCATTTTAGGCCAAGAAAGTTTTGCCATTGATTTTAATGCATCAAGATATAACGTATTCTCCAGTATCCTGCCCTTTCCTATTTTTCCCAAACTTTGGGTGAACCATTAAATTGAAGCCTGCCCTGTAAATCCCATAAGCTATTAATGTAGTTCCCTTAGCTGGAAGATAGATTAATGACCTGAGACTTCTGTAGAATATTTGCTACTTCAGTGGAAATTAATATCATATTTTATCCTCATTTTATACCCACATCCAGTACTTCCTTCTGCAAAGGATACCAGAAGGAGCTGATTATTTAAATGCCAAGATTCTAAATCTTATTTTCAAATTTTTAATCAAACTGTTAAAGATGAGTCTTAAACTGCTGCATTTCCATTTTTCATACTTCCCTCTTCTCATTTTTCATGATAAAAACAAACTAAAAATTAAACACTCAGATGTGTTTAGGAGGGGTTTTTTAATACTAATGAAGTTTTTCAAATGCTTTATGTTTTTCAGGACTCTGTTCTCCTCCACACCTTGGGCTAGGACTAAATAAAAACACCTTTCACTTGACGCAGGTCTAAGTTCTCAGTTTTAAAATAGGTAGTTTTAAATTTTCTAGGTATCCTATGCTATGCTGCCAATAATTATTTTGTCCAAAAATCTCCTATCTTTTTTTTTATATTTTTAATTAAATTACCATTTCTTTTTCTACCGCCTAAAATAACATTGTTTACTAAACACATTTCGCTGATGCTGAATGCAATTTCTGGAGAAAGCAAAATCATGAAAACATGAAAATGGCTTGAGACACATGTTTAGTTCTAGAAAAGTCAGGACAGGCCTCCTTTCTGTAGGAATTAAAATTTATGGCAAGGTCTCCAGTTCCTCAGGCAATCACAGCAGGCTATTAGAAGAAATAACTTCGTCTTTTCCCCCACTGCCACTTCTTTTGTTTTCTCTTACTATTCTTTTTTGTCAGCACTTTAGAAAAGTTTGGTCTTTATTTGCAAACAGTAAAACAAGGCTGAAACTTCAAACTTATAGCAAATTTTTCTTTCTATACTTCAGACCCTCAATAATATTACTACTAATAATAAAAAGAAAAAAAAGTTATGAAAATCACAGAAAACAAACAGGAGTTTGGAATTAAACTATACATTTTATTTCCTGTCTTTATTTGCTATTATAAAAACTCTATGAAGAAAACACAGTCACTTTAAAAAGTTTTTATTGTTTAATCCTTACACTGTTTTGGCACCAGCATTAGGTATCAAATCATAGGCACATCACAAATTTGAAACAGACTTGCAAACACATTCACTTACATTTGATCAAGCTGCCTTGTAAACTTCATTAGTTAGTATTGGGGATTGCTGTGGTCAAAACACTTTTGGAGAGCACATTTCAGACACTCACCCCTCTCTTGATTAGAAATATCCTTTATATCCAGTCTTAACATATTTAGAACTCACTATGACATTTGTAGGGGACCTACAAGGAACATCTCATTCAAGTGGCTGACCACTTCAGGCCTGACCAAAAAGTAAAATATGTTGTTAAACGTATTCTCTAAATGCCTCTCAAATGCTGACAGGCTGAGGACATCCACCACCTCTCTGGGAAGCCTGTTCCAGTGTTCGACCAACCTCTTGGAAAAGAAGTGCTCCCCAATGTCCAGTCTAAACCTCTCCTGATGCAGGTCGGCAGCCCCTCTTGACTGCAGGAGTTGTATCTGCCAGCTCCTTCCCTCCTCTCCTGCTGCCCCCTTTCCCAGTGGTGCCAACTATCACTCCACAGTTCTTCCTCCAGCAGCTGAACTCTTCCTGTGCCTGTATGCACGCCCCTGTGGACTGACCTTCCTGTGGATTGACTTTTCTGTGGCTCAACCTGTCATGTCTTCCTGATCAACAAGAGTCTCTGACTCTTCCTGCCTTTTCCTCTCTCTGACATAGTTTCCTCAGGGGCCATCTGAATGTCACCATCTGTGTGACCATGCTGTGAGTCTTCCAGCTGTGAAGGTACACTTGGCAAAAGGTTGGGCCATGTCCTGAGGTTCAGCTCAGTGAACTAACCGTGAGAAATTACTGGACAAGGCAGAAAACAGAGCAGGAAGTTAAAAAGTGTTACAAAAAATATCATGAAGATGACCCAATTTCACAGATGGTTAAGATGTGAAGATGGCCAAAGTGGGAGGTTTAGATTGGCTATTAGGAAAACTTTCTTCACTAAAAGAGTTACTAAGCATTGGAACAAGTGGAATTTTTTAAAATATTTAGAAGTGTGGATGTGACACTTGGGAACATGGTATAGTAGTGGACTTGGCAGTGTTAGGGTAAAGGTTGGACTCAATGGTCATTTCCAACCTAAACAATTCTATGATTCTATGGAATCTCACATATAACAGAGGGGAGCCACATTTAAAAAGACATTTTGAAGAGTAAAAAAAAATACACAAAAAGACATTTTTAAGAGTACACCCTTGCTAGGTCCCCAAGGACTGCTAAATGATTGGATAAGCAGCCCTATCAGAAACACCAGGTTCAGATACAGAGGTAGCAAAAGAGACTTGTGAGGAAAAAGTAACCAGGGTACAAAATTATTTGATAGTAGACACACAGAGAGAAAGGGAGGTGATCCATATAAATGAGAGAACAGGCATGGGGAATGGATGGGAGGGGAAGAAAAGGGGACAGCTGAGTTGCTGTTTCTTGAGCTCTTCACCTGATCACCACAATCCATCCTATCTTCTCATTCAACTCAGCTCCTATTTTCTGTGTAAGGTGTCTACCCTGAGAATTCTTGCATAGACCCTTCATTTGAAAAATAGCTTTGAAGTTAGAAAAGAGAAATACCAGGCTACAGAAGCAAGAGAGGTAGCAATGAAGGGAACATGAAAAAATTCAGAATGACAAACTCTGCCTGTCCTGGTTGCAGCTGGGACAGAGTTAATTTTCTTCCTAGTAGCTGGTACAGCACTGTGTTTTAAATTCAGTATGACAATAATGTTGATAGCACACTGATGTTTTTGTTGTTGCTAAGTAGTGTTTACTTCAAAGTCAGGGACTTTTACGTCTGTGCTCTGACAGTGAGGAGCTGCACAAAAGCTGGAAGGAAATACAGCTAGGACAGCTGGCCCAAACTGACCAAAGGGATATTTGACACCACAGAATATCACACCCCCTGTATGAACCGGGGGACTTACCCAGAAACAGGCTGATTGCAGCTCAGGGTTGGGCTGGGTATCAGTCAGTGAGTGGTGAGTAACTATGTAATATTTGTCTTTTAGGTTTTATATCTCTCTTTAACTCCCTATTCTTTTTATTACTATTGTTGTATTTCAGTTCATTTCAATTATGACATTGTCCTTATCTCAACACATAAGTTTTACTTTTTCCCCTCTTGATTCTCCTTCCCATCCCACTTGAAGCAGGGTGGGGAGTAAGTGAGCAGCTGTGGGGGACTTAGTTGCCAGCTGGGTTAAACCACAACACCCCCATAAAATCCTTTGCAGACGCTACTGTCTGTTGTTATTGGTTCATTGGCACCCGAGTTGCTAAGCCTTTTGGCAGGAAAAATCAGAATGCACTTGACTCCACTCTGCTGTAGCCAGCATGCTTCCAGTGCCCAACATAATTGTTTTAATGCCAGCTCCAGTATCACAGCACTGCAGCACTGCCATACTTTGTCTCAGCAAGGAAGAGAGCAAGATAAACAGCTACACCTCCACTCACAGCTTCCCCTTCTTTTGTCCTAGAGGTAGCACTACAAGCAGCACCAACCAAAAAAAAAAAAAAATTGTCTCTGAGATCTCAGTAACTCTAACTGTAATAATCCAAATAAATTAGATAACTGGAAGACTCAACAGAAGATTTCATAAAAAACACTGAGACCCAAGCTATCCTATCTACAATACTAACAAAGGGAAGAAAAGGGAAACTCACTAAGCAAAAAATCCAGAGGAGAAACGTACAATCTCTAAGCTTCAACCTTAATTTAATAATTGAAACATCATGTTCCCTAACATTACACGTGACATGCTGTGGCACGACTTCTCTGATGTGCCAAACTCACAGACAACTGCCTGGTTTAGATGTTATTAGTCTGCTGACACCCTGTCTGTCTTAATTCTGCCATTTCCAAGTAGAGATAAAGTCACAGCTCTAAAACATGGTGTGGATACCCACGCATTGCACTTATCTTTCCAATGGAGCCATCCCAACAGATCAGTTTACAAAGGCCAACCCCACTTGGTTGGTATCATTCTCTTGAAATCTAAACTGTTTGAGAAGACAAATTATTGTTACTACATGCATAGCACCTGTCATATTTTACCCACTGAAATGTGTATAAAATACATTTCCAGGGACTGGCAGGGAAGGAAGGATTGGTGTTGGCTGCCACTAGTGACAAGTCCCTTCCTCCAGCCTTTTTCCTGAGTTGTGCAAAGCCCTCATGAAGATTTATCCACATCCTTTATCAGACTTGAGGAAAACCTCGACCTGGGCTCTCAGATACTTGCCACAAATTCTATCAACTTTAACCTGTGAAATAGATGCTGTCTTTCAACTGTTGGCAATTAGCTCAGTGGGAGAGGATGACAAGGAGGAGCCTCTGGGCTCTTGTTCAGCAATGATACTGCTGCTCTTCGTTTGTCAACCAGCCAGGGACAAACAGTTTGTTGTGTTATCATTTTACAGAGCAGATCCCCAGTGCCACACTACAGCTGGCAAACAGCAGAAACAGAAGTAGCTCCACTAAAAGCATGTGCTGCACTCCAGCCTTCTATGGGACACACCTCCCACATCCATCAGCTTTGCTCTGGCTTCCCCACATCACTTCCCCACATTCACTCTGGCCTTTCCACATCCCCACATTTGCCACCACAACCTTAAGAATACCAAGTTTGAAGGTTTTCAGCCTACTGAAGAAAAAAACACATTTAGCATTCACACAGTGAGAAAGCTGTCTTTTCCAAAATGTTAAAGATTGATTCAGAATCATAACGGAATGAGACCTCAGCTGAGAAAAGGGAGAAGATGAAGTTAATTAAAGTGCTGTCCAGCTGGAACGTGAAAATTCTTCAATCAAGGAAATATATCATACTCTGCCTCTTCCCATGTACATTGAAAAATAGCAACTGCTGTGGATTTAATTAAAACTTAGACTTAGTTTTTAGTTAATACTCTTTACTTGATTCATTATTATTCAGTTAAGATGCAAAGTTATGACCCTCCTCATGAAAAAGAATGTTTTCCTACATTATGATAACCTATGTGATTTTGAATTTCTTATAATACCTGGGGAAAGCTGGAGAACAGAAAGGTTACTACCTCAGCTGGTTTAACTTAGCCTTCCAATTTAAAGGTGGAGGATTTTGCTTGCTCTGTTTTGCCCAATAAATTTTCATTGTTTCTCAATCAGAGATTTGAAGTTAAAATGTCATATTAAGAGACAGATACTCAAAGATTGCACAAAACTCTTTCTCCATCAAAGCCCATAACTCATGTTCTTTCATTAATGGGGAACTGTGGTGCAGCTAAATAAGCCCATCTTGTATATAATTTTAAAAAGATTCAAACACATTTCTTCTCCCAGCTTACAAGCACAACAACAACTCAGAGGTCTTTTGGCATCAAGAGCTGTAACATTTATACCAGCATCCCTCAGCTGCAGTGCCACATTATGAATAAAGGATGAATTCAAAATGACTGCAGGGGTGGATATCTCAGCCTGCAGTTGCTCTGTCAGCAGGGCAGGCTGCTCTAAGCTGGTCCCATGCTCCAATGGCATAGATCCGGGTCTGGTGGGCTTTGCACGTTTGCATACGTTCTCACACTAACAAGGTTCTGCTGATTTCAGAGGCCTTTTGGAGAGCTTGGATAAGATGGGATGGTACATGCCCCAGGCTAATAAGTTGCTCCAGTCATTAGCTGAACTTGTCCTGGTATCTGCACTGCCCTCTCAAGCACAGGCATGCTGAGGAGCCAAAACCACACCACATCAATCAGTTTTCACCATCTGAACATGCTCCCTTCCACATTCTGTCCTGATAGAGTGGATTCACTTTGCAAACTGAAAATTAATCCTTCTGGCCTAATTGATAAATCAAATCTACAAGCTAAAGCCACTGCTTGACTGTCTGCCTCAGTAGATGGGGAAAATGGTAGAACAACCACATTATAGACTTACAGCCTGCCTTCAGTGACCAGCATTCAGCAGCAGAGGAATCTTTTTACCCTTCTAACATAGCTGCCCACTCAAACTCATACAGAGATGCTGTGTTTCTTACTGTAGTCTCTGTTAGGGCAGTGCAGAGCAGGAGCAGAGTCACTGAGCCTCCTGAATCAATATAAAAAACAAGCTCGGTCTTTGCACATACTAAGACAGAAGTTAAGATGAAAATGCCCACTTTAACCTGAAGATGCAAATAACATAACAAAATAGGTTTAAGGTTTGTAAGAATGGGATAGACGAAATAAAACTTGTATCCAGGAGTTATCTGAGTCCCCACTGGGTGGTTGAGTAAGTACCATCCTTTCAATGTGTAATCTGTAACTGTGACAACCCAATTCTTTTTAAAGGCACAGGGTTGGAAAAGAAGGTCTCCACTCCCCACAGCCTGAGATAACCATCACAAAATAGCACAGGCTTAGGCAGGGAGACACATCTGGTAGGAAGGAGAGGCTGAGGAAGCTGCAGAAGGGTTAGGGTCAGGCAGGTGAGAAAAGGAAAATGATCTCTGATGGCTACACACCTGCAACATGCACCACTGCTCACTTACAGGGTCTGTTTCATTTTAAATCTTTGTTATATGGTTAACCTAAGGGTTTAATAAATTAAAATGTAGTTAGAAAAAATAGGAGTAAGAATAAAATAGTCCTAAAAGAGGTTTCCCTCCATAAATGTTAGTATAGAAATGGAGAAAGATAACAGACAGCTGCTGCTCTCTGTGACTTCCTGTCCCACTCCCCACCTTAGCAGTTACAACTTTATGTCACATCAAGGATTCATAGAATATGGATTTAGATGCAAGAAAATGCTACCTAGGTTTTAGAGAGACTATATTCTTCATATTAACAGGTTTTAGCATTTGTGCTTTTTCATTGTTTCATATCTTTGCAAAAGGAAAGGAGAAAACCTCTCAATACTTCCTTGAATAAAAACGTTTTGTGATGTTTTCTGTTCTGTAGACAAGCTCACATAATGAAAGAATTTTCAACACAAATTAATCCCCCAGTTTAACTTAAAACATGGTGGATAAGTCCAGAAAAACCCTATACAGTATAGATATACTTCTATTCAACTTATAGAAATGTGTTTCCATGTGTCTATGATAAAACAGAAAAATAAAATAAAAGACTCAGTACACCTATTAATGTTACAAAAAAAAAAAAAGAAAAGAAAAGAAAGAAAAGAAAAAGAAAGGAAAAAAGAAGAAATAAGAAAAAAATAACAACAAAATCCATTAAGTGTGGAAACTGAAATTAACAAATTAGTATTCCTGGAATTATTTTTCACGTTCACAGCAGTGCAGAAAAACTAAATTTAAGGCAATGTGATAGAAACATGTCATTTACATACCTCCTTCTAGAGCAGGGAGTAGTGCTGGCAAGTACACGTGACATAAAACAAAATGTAATACTCATTCAGCAAGACCCCAGGAAGAAAAATGCTTCTCTCTCTAAATTGTCTACTTCAGCCTTTGAATTTTCATGTTAGCCTGTTTTAATCAACAAAAACCAACTCTGTTCCAGAGACCCCAGAGGTACACTCTGATCTGTAGTGGTGAAGCCTCACCATCAGGCTGCAGGAAGCAGAGATCAGGCAGCAGCACAGCCTCTGCAACCAGGGCATGCACAGAGCAGAGTCAGTGCATCCACAATTCAGTGGATTTCAATTGAGAACCCCCATATAAACGATAGGCTGGAGAATTTGTTTCACAGCACACACACACTGCTCACACTCAGATGAGTCTGAATATACACCACAAACATTTGCCAAGTGTCTAGACAAGCATTTCTGGTGGTATTAGCTGAGTAAATTTCCAGTGAGTTTGCACAAGCTACAACAGAGCTGTGAACATCAGCCTATAGAAGGCCAAATGAGGTAACAGATTCATCTCATGGAGTCAATTCCCATCTTTGGGGTGACACAGTGGGTCAGTCACATCCACTTAAGAAAATGCTTCAAAAAAAGAACGAGACACAAAAAGATAAGATGTCTGTACACAACACCATGCAAGCCAATAAGTTAGGATAATGGCAAGCTCAAGTTCTACTTTCTTCAGTTTCCCATTCCTCATTGAATTAAGTAGCTTGAAGGGATGGATGGTACCATGTGGAAGAAATAGGCAAATTAAAAGGGTAAAATGGGGAAAGTAAGAAGTAGAAGAGAGATGACCAAGAGAAGGGGGAACAACTTTTGCAAATTCACTGACCTTGGTATATTCTGTTGTATTTCTAAAAGATAATTTTTCCCTTTAGAAATACTCATCATTGGCCACATGCCTGGATGAGTCAAAAAGAAGACACATGGGCACTCAACAGACAGGGAGATTTAATATATTGTCATTGTTCTTTAGAATTTACTTCAGATAATAAATATTCCAGAACAGAATTCTTTTCCTTGGTCCAAATGTTACAGAAAATATTTAGCTTAAACCAGTCTGCTAATGTATTCTCATAACTGTGTATCTTTGACAGTAACATTAGCAGCTAAAAATCCACTAAATAAACAATATAGGGAAAACTAGGTCATCAGTCATACTATGGAATGAAAAATGCAATCAGAGCTACTTTTAATAAATGCTCACACAGCAATTCTGCCCTTCTGTGTTTCTTTTACGGAAGATTTGACGTTGCTGAGTATTCAGCGTTGAATATTTATTTCCGAAAGAAGTTATAAATTAAGCAGCCTATTGTGCTTAGAGTAAGGTTATGATCACTGTACTATATGTCAAGTCATTCCTTCAGATTTTTTGCTAAAAATACAACTTTGTGAAAATCCCTGCTACTGCTAACAACCCCATGAAGCTCTTTGAAGTGCAGTGTGGCTGTCAAATATGTCAGTTGCAGAGGGAGCCTCTCATGGTGGTGAAGAATGAAATATTTGATTTGTGAGTCAGGAAAAGTGGAACAGAGACGTGCTGACACAGAATTGAGTGGGTTCAATAGCCTGATCACCAGTTCTTCAGTTGGGTATGCAAATGTCAGATGCCAGAAGTAGATCAAAGTGCCCCAGGGTGCCGTGAGCTCTGTGTGGCACATTTGGAGCCATTAGAGAGTCTGTCCCTGCATTGCACTGACACCACATGGAAGTCTGTGCAGAATAGAGGCCAAAATGCAGGAGGAGGCATTCAGGGAGAAGCACAATGAGACAAGCGTTTGAGAAGACAATCTGAGCAAACCAAATCAATCAGAGGCGCTTGTGACTTGAGACCTCCTGCAAGACCTTGGGTTGAATGCAGCATGTCTGGCACACCCAGCCACACTTTGTAGTTCTGCTGTTTGGGGAGGATGTCTCACAGCCTCTCCCCAGAGATATGGTCTTCACAGGGTGAAAGAACATGGCCTCAAGTGCTGGCTGTCAGCGCCAGTTCCTACTGCCATGCACTATATGCAACATTTGAACCCTCCCATTGCAACCCTGATATGTTAAGCAGTGCTCAAAATACTGTGAAACCCACACTCCTAATCCAAAAATACTATTATCACTCACATATCTTTGATTGTGCTAAGTGTTTTTTCAATATATTTTAAAAAAAGAACATAAAGAACATTTAGTCTTTTTCATTTTTATAACTATGCCTCCTAACCAGGGACTGTAAAATAAAGTCATGTCATAGGACTTTGAGTTCACTTCTTCTTTTGCAACATAATGCAACACATTTTTAGTTTCTTCATCTTAAAGTCATAAAAGAATCTGCTGTCATTCTGCTGACAAAAACCAGATTTCTCTTCCTATTCCCACCCTTAAGATATTTCCAGGTTTTCTCAAGCTGATTCTGGGCTAGTTTAGAAATTATTATTGTTTTAATGTAATGGTTTAGCTTTTAAAAAATCTAACATATTTATTTGAAGGAAATAGAACAGTTTTACTGCTCTTTCAAATATCTGAATATTAAAAGTACTGCTGTATGCTTTAGTTCCCCAAGGTTCAAATCTCACTGAAAGAGTTTCTTATATTTTTCATTTATTTTATATTTATATATAAATTTGAATCTCTCTAGCCAGATTCCTCCCAGCTTCTAATAGAAAGTAGCCATAAGTGAATACTGGCATGTGCTATTCTCCTCAAAATCACTTTGCCATGTTATTCCACCTGATGTACATGTTTGCCACACTATTTTTGGTATTGACACAAGACTACTACCCTTGTAAGCATCTCTGTGATTGAAGATTTAATGAGATTGCTAAAGATGAAAGATGAAACAGTGAATTTCATGAAATTGTATATCCTACTACAATTAATTTGAAGATGCACATTCCAAGCATGTGCCAAGATAAAAACCCATGTGATTAAAGCAGAAAGCATCAATCTTCTTTTAACACTGCCTAGATTTTACATCACAGCTCTAATGTTGTTTAAACAAAATTTTAATATTTGACTATGGAAAGGGTGAGTTTGCTTTGTTCAAAATTAGATGCACACCCAAGGGAAGTTGAGGGAAATTACTGGCCTATAGGGTTAGGCAGGAAGAGCATTGGTAACACCCTCAGTAATGCCTGGATGTCTGTGAAAGTCACAAGAAATACTCAGAGTTTTTAGAAAGAAGAATCTCTGTACAGGTGTGCAGATTAACTTTATAATCTTGCAATGACTTCCACTGATCTTTCAATTCATATGAACTGTAACTTCCAAAGAATGTTAGAAATAATGAAGTTATGATGAAGTGCAAATAGGGAAAGTATGCCAAACCTCAGCCTGAGGTGGCTGGCAAGTCACAGAAACATTTTTACATGCTTAAACTAGCAGGAGAGTCGAATAATTGATTGGAAAATTACAGAGAAAATAAACTTTCCTTGGAAAATATAATTTTGTGCCCAGGGGGTTTCACTCAGAAAGTTCCTTTGGTTTTCAAGCATTCCATTCTAGACAATTCATGTCCAGGAGCAGGAGTACCACATTTGTGCCCTGTCCAAGCTAGAAGTCTTGTCAGCTCATAAACTTGAGCTCTGTATCACATGAAAGCAGTCACCTGGCCTTCTGATGAGCAAGCCTTCCCAGATCAGTGGCACAGCCCAGTGTTCCCAATCCAGGCATACTTCCCTCACACCAAGCTGCCTCCTCTTCAGTTGGATCTGCCTCAAGAAAACAGATGAGCCCTCACTGCTGAGCCTTTTAAAGGATTCTCACATTGCCATGTATTATAGAGAGGAAAACACAGCTTACTAGAGGCTCATTTGGAGCATTTCCTCAAAGAGGAATCTTACTGTGCTTCACTCCCATTGCAATTCATCAATGTTGATTTTTTTTTTTAAACTGGTGTCCACTGTATTTATTTGTTGACTTTTTCAATATTTACACAGGATGTAATGATCCACTGATAGTTCATTAAGTAGTTCATTTATCTTGTTACAAATCAAACTAGGAAATCTCTAGGAAGCATGGCCAGCAGGCCAAGGGAGATAATTCTCCCCCTCTTTCTCCACTTCCATGAGACCCCACCTGGAGTACTGAATCCAGCTTTGGAATCCCCAACATAAGGACCTGTTAGAGAGAGTCCAGAGGAGGCCATGAAGATGATCATAGGGTTGGAGAACCTTTCCTATGAAGACAGGCAGAGAGGTGGGGCTGCTCATCCTGAAGAAGGCTCCAGGAGACCTTGCAGCAGTCTTCCAGCACCTAGAGGAAAGGTGGAGAGGAACTTTTCAGGAGGGCATGCAGTGATATGATATGCGGGAATGGCTTTAAGAGCAGGTATTAGGAAGAAATTCTTCACTGTGAAGGTGGTAAGGCACTGGAACAAGTTACCCAGAGCAGTGGTGGATCCCTGGAAATGTTCAAGGCCAGGACCAGGCAACCTGGACTAGTGAAAGGTGTCTCTGCCCATAAGTAGAGGAGTTGGAAGTAGATAATCTTTAAGGTTCACCCCTAACCCAAACCATTCAACGATTCCATGATCTCCAAACTGTTTTACAAGAGCTGTTAGCCAGAGATTTATGACCTGCAGATCAATATGCAGGATCAGTGTTTTCAAAGTTCCTCCATTCCATATCCAAAATCACATTTTTTAAAACCACAAGCGCAATCTAGCCACTGTACCTAGAGCCTGAAGGGCAATTGGCTATTTGGAGCACAGAGCCTGAACTGCTCCTGTGCTAGACTGTCCCTGTGGTTCCCCTTTTGCCTGGCCCCTGTCCTTGCCACCCCCAGTTTGTGGCCAGAACAACTAGGTCTCAGCCCTCCTGAGGGAGACAATGATATTGCACCACAAACAAATATTAGCAGCAAGACTCTTGAAACCCTCTGAAAGGGAAACAAAGGGAGACTGTTCACACCATTATCCCTCTCTGTACTATCACACAGTCACTGCTAAGTCCCTGCTAAGTCACTGCTCCTTGCTTCTTCATCAGCCTCCAGGTTTTCTGGTATCAGTCTTTGGCTGGGTTGGGTCAGCAGCCACTCCTGGACATATTCTGACTAATCTCAATAGAATCAGCCACATTTTTCCAGCTTTACCCAGATATTACAGACAAGGACTATGCAGTGTTGGTAAAAGGCAATGCAGACATTTTAAGATTATATCCAGAACTTCAGAGTAATCATGTTCACATACTGATGAAAGTCATAAATACATTTTAGTTTGACTGAAGAGGTGATATTTCAGGGAAAAGCTGGAGATTATTAAAACGCTTTGAGATCAATGATTACTTTTATTTTATGTATTTTTAACTGGTTTGTAAAGCTGAATGTGATAAAATAGCTTCAGAACACTGTATTGAAATGGAAAAATAAAATACATTACTTTTTCAAGGTTGTCCCTTCTCTGGTAATTATTTGTCGAATTCAGCAGAAGTTAATTGGAAGTTTCAGAACTTTTTTCCAGGGGGAAAAAAATTGTTTCAGGAAACAAAAAAATTGCTCTAATTCCAAATTTTTTTAGAAAGGAAATTTCATATCTCCGCTTCTTAATGATAAGAGCATATATAGCCACTCCTATATCAGCTCTTAGGGGAAAAATAATCAAAAAATACCCCATATGTATTACTATTTGATCTTTTAAAATTATAATTTCCGATATTTAAAACTGTATGCCACAGACATGTACATTTTACCCTGTGTAAAGCAGAAATTCTCACCTAGAGCTAGTAAAGAATTGCATCTGAGTGCACATGGTAATGTTCCCTGAACACCACATCCATACCACCTTGTACCTGGAAAGCCCAGGGGGCACTGGGAGACCAGCAGAGTGCCAGAGGATGGGTGCTTTTGCTATTCCTTGCTCTCACATTCTCAGAGATCAATGACACATTTGAGGGTTGATATTAAAAAGCCTTGGCATCAGAATTATTAATTTTTTTCTTCCCCAAAATGATTCTACAAATATATGTCCTCATGATGTGGAGTTTGTTTCTGGAGTCCAGGAAATATTCGCCCCGGCTTAAGGAAAAGGAGTAAAGAGCTCAGTTTTGTCATCCTGGGTCACACTGCTGTGTACTTTACTCTGCAAGTGCTTCAGCTGGAGCTAAAAAACCTGCATGTACAGAGTAGAGCACTAATCAGGTTAAATAAGAATAAATAAGGGTGGCAGATTCAGGTCACGCCAAAGGTCAAAATATCCATTATTTTTCAGAATTAAAAAAGTAGATATCACAAAATAGGAGGAAACAGTACATATTTGACAAAATTTTGGAGGAAGAGACAAGCCTTGTAGATCACTGAAAGGTAGCAAAAAATATAGATGCCACAAGCTCCCTAGCTGGAAGCTCTAAATCTCAGTGGGAGCACTGAGACAACCAGAAAAACCTGCCACAAAGTCACTACCTGAGGAAATACCACCCTCTCTGATTTCTTTGATTCAGAAATTATTCCTGTGCTCTAGTCAGCCAGATAATCGTTTTACAAAAAGAATTATTAGTATCAGAACTTCTGCAGCCCTGAAATGTCCCTCTGCAAGCAAACAACTAACTCTTCCACCCACTCAGTACGCCCCTACTTGTGAATTGCAATTAGCATTGCAAATGTCTTTCCCTTTTCAGAACTATTGATTGTGCTATTAAATAGCAGTACAGAGTTTAAATGCTTGGAAATCTGCTTTAGCTTCCATTATCTGTTATCTATCTACCACCAATCTATCAGTTATCTATCTATCTATCTATCTATCTATCTATCTATCTATCTATCTATCTATCTATCTATCTATCTATCTATCGATCCATCTATCTATCTATCTATCTATTGATCAAAAAAAACCTCCAATTCTATACAGGTACTGCTATCACACAACCTTCTAGTTATAGGCAATACATATAATACTATAGTATTCCCACTCACCTTTCAAAGGCTTTATTTAACATGGTCTAAATTTCTTCCCACTATTTAGGGGAAATACTCCCATTGTGCATGCCTCTTGAGCATACCCTAGACCAAAATTTTATGACTAGTTAAAAGAAATAGTATTAGGCCAGTTCATCTTCTTGTGTCTCTTTGTTTTTTCTGCTTATTACCTCATTTTATTTAAACCTGTATAGATAGATATGTATGGATATGTTGGTTATAACGAGGCAGAAAGAGAGTGAGATATTCTTTATACCGTTGCTCTTACATGCAGACATTGCTTTTAAGGGTGAACAGAAGGCTGTATTATGACTGACAGGAGTTCAGAAAATTGTAATGGTGGGCAGCGAGCAAAACACCACATTGGTACAAGTATTCTTAATATGGCTTGTGCAACACTGGTATAAACCCAGCAATTTACCACACACTGCAAACATCCTCTATAATCCTATGAAGGCCTAGTGGTGGAGTTGAGAGATGAAGCAGGAAGACTAAGAAGTATTAGGACTTTGAGGAAGAGATTGAGCTGGAGCATCACTCTGCCACGCATATGTCCCACATCACAACCTCCTCAATTAAGAAAAAGAGGTCAAAGTAGTAAATACCTGGAAAAAACCCTGAAAAATATAGAAGGTGATTCCCTTTTAAGGGGGATGGAGGGCCCAGTATGCTGACTAGACCCAGCTTGCTCTCATTGTCGTCTTTGAAAGGTCATGGGAATCAGGAAAGGTGCCTGAGAACTGGAAGAAAGCAAAAGTCACCCCAGTCTTCAAGAATGGCAAGAAGCAGAACTCAGGGAGCTTCCAACCAGTCAGGTCAGCCTCCGCTCAGTCCCCAGAACAGTGAAGAAGCAGAGAGGAAAGTGGTGGATATTGGTTATCTCAACTTCAACAGGGTTTTAACACCGTCTCGCACAATATCCTGATAGACAAACTCATGAGTGAGTGGATGAGTGGACAGTGAGTTGGATTAAGGACTGGCTTAATGACAGATCCCAGAGGATCATGATCTGTGGCCCAAGGTCTAGTTGGAGGCCTGTCACTGGTGGGGTCTGCCAAGGTTCAATGCTGGGCCCAGTATAATTTAACTTATTCATCAATGGCCTGGAGGAAGCGGCAGAGGTCTCCTCAGTGAGTTCACTGATGGCACAAAGCTGGCAGGAGTGGCTGAAACCCCCAAGGGCTGTGCAGCCCTTCAGAAGGGCCTTGGCAGGCTGGAGAGATGGGCAGAGGAAGGGTCTGAAATTCAGCAAAGGCAGATGCAGGGTCCTGCACTGGGGAAGGACAGCCCCAGGCACCAGCACAGGCTGGGGCTGACCTGCTGGGAAGCAGCTCTGCAGAGAAGGGCCTGGGGGGCCTGGTGGACACTGAGCTGTCCATGAGCCAGCAGTGCCTGGGGGCCAAGAGGGCCAGTGGGATCCTGGGGTGCACTGGGGAGAGCATTGCCAGCAGGTCAGGGAGGGGATCCTGCCCCTCCACTCAGCCCCCCTGAGGCGTGCCTGGAGTGCTATGTCTTGCCTCAGATCAAGAGGGACACGGAGCTCTTGAAGTGGGTCCAGCAGAGAGCAACAAAGACAAATTAAAGGACTGGACCCCCTCTCTTATGAGACTGAGGGAGCTGGGCCTGTTAAGCCCTGAGAAGAGGCAACTGAGAGGGGATCTCATCAGAGATTGTAAGTATTTGAAGGGAGGGTGTCAAAAGCAGCCAGGCTCTTCCCAGGATTGCCAAGCTTAGGACAAGACTGAGGACAGGCAGAGACTGATGCACAGCAGGTTCCACCTGAATATGTGGAAGAACTTCTTCCCTGTGCAGTGACCAAGTACTGGCACAGATCGCCCAGGGAGGGTGTGGAGTCTCCCTCACTGGAAATGCTCAAGAACCACCTGGACAGAATCCTTCCAGCCTTACTGATTCTGTGATTTTGTGATATTGCTGTGCCACCACGATAATATTCACAAACTCTGTGTCCAGGAAGGGAGGAGACAGAAAACTTCAATCCTAACAATTTCAGACACCAGAGCATGAGCACAGAATGGAAAATCAACACATCAGAAGGGCTTTGTTTATCTCAGTCACAGACAAACTCAAACAAGGCTCCATTTGCATTTGCACAAACAGCAAAGTGTGCTACAATAAGCTTTTCTAAATTGATTCGCTGGAGGAAGGGAAAGCAGACCTTCCTAGTAAGCTGCTTTGAAGATTCATTTGTAAGCAGGGGAGGGATGTGATGAGCGATCGGATGAAGCGATCCGGAGGAGGGGCGTCCGTGCTGCTCCAGAGGACTCCACCTCGGGAGAGCCCACAGAGCTACTCCTCAGCTGCAGCTACCACGGCAGTTTTTCCTGAAGTGATTGGAGAACAGATTAGTTTTTGAAACAAGTTTGCCATGCTTAATTTGATGCTCTCGTAGAAGCAGTTCTATCTCTGTAATCAAGAGCTTTACTCTTTGCTTTCCTGTTTTGATTTTAAGCTTGCGTAGCGACAGTATTTTGACGAATTTAGAGTACATCAGCATCAGGGATGTAATACATTCAAGTGATGTTGCAGACAAGCTATATGCGAACTGAGACAAGTCTGGGAATCCATGAGGTCATGGTGAAGTGCTAGAAACAAAGGAAAAAGCTTCATGGGGAGGGATTATTCACTGGTTTCTGACACAGTTTCAAGCTGAGAGAATCAGCTGCTTTGAAAAAGTCTCACATCATCATATGTGTCCCTTCTGATAAAAACTTCAGGTAACCCTATATTCCAGATGTAAAGTACTCAGCTTGCTTATTGACTGCACAGTGGTAAAGTCTTCATTAAAACTGATTTCTAGCTGTATCTCAGAAACTGAATGTTCATTTAAGTGAAAAGTGACCTGAAACCATTGCTACTGAGCAGTCTCACCTTATGTGGCAAAGTCTGTGTAAGTCATCAGACAGATTGCAATAACGTATCTGAAAGGTGAAAGATAAAAGCCCAATTATGGTTGGCTTGGCAAAAAGTGTTCTCACAGGAACATATTGCTCCTTGAGCATTCATAGAAACAGACCAACTTTAGGCATGGTTTCTAAGATTCAGGGGAGTCTGGGGCCAGAAAAACATCCCTTATTGAAAACAAGAATTTAAATTATTTGCTGAACTGAGATGGACCGATCAACCCAGGCCAGAAGAGTGTAATCCCCCAAGAAAACTGCCATGCATACAGCTGATCTTTATGAAAAGAAGGGGAGCTTGAACTTGTGGCTCCTACATGCCAACAAACTTTTGTAAGTAATTAGCTCGACAACATTAGGTTCTTAATTGGTTAGCTATTCCTTCCTTCTTATATCTGCAAATGAGAGGGTCAAGTTTCCTGTGATAGGAAACTCAGATATAATGTTATATCCTAAGGAAAGTAGTTCCAAAGTGTTTGTTTTTCTCTTGAGACCTGATGAGACAGAATCTAATTGTTTTAATCTCTATGAGTTCAGGAATTCAACGACCGTTTTATATATGTATATGAAAGTAAGACCATTTACCAGCCAGGCAGTCCCACACCCTTGCATCTCCAATCTATAACTTTTCATTGGAACCACTTTTCACTGCTCTAGTTTCAGCACCTCTAGGTGAACTTCACGTTTCAATCAAGGTAATTTCCAGTTAGTGATAACTTTTATCTCCCTACTTTTATATTGATTTATAGAAATTGTGATGAAAAAATAGGAAAAAAAATCTGTTCGTGTTAAATTGTTTCCTTTTTTTATAGCAAGCTGGTTACATTAAGCAAAAAAGACATTAAACTGCCACACTGACATAGAACAGCAAGCTGAATTAGATTTGCTTTTTGAAAAAAGAATCAGCAGAAATGAGTTTATATTTCCTTAAATATTGCATATGTGCAAATATTCTTAGTGTTCAGTAAACCTACAGCACATCATAAAACCTCAGCAGCATCTGAATGGGAATATCATAGAAAAAGGAGTTATAGGTGCAAAATATGCTTGGACAGAAATCACAATTTCCCTGTAAAATTACATAGTTTATCACAGCTGATTTTTCATGCAATTAGTAAATTAGATCAGGATGTTCTAAGTTTCTTTTTTCAGCAATTTGCAAAATATTAAAAGCAATAAAATAACAAATCCAGACATTTATACTGAAGTGCCTATGGGGCAAGTTGCCATATTTCAGTCTTACTAAGGACTTTATTGTCAAATCCCAAATTATAGAACTCTGACATAAAATGAATCCTTTTAGTGCAGCTGTGTTTATTTTAGTACAGAGTATGCCTACATTTGTGCTTTAGTTCAGATCACGAACATGCTTTTGAAGGCAGATTGTTCAGTTGCTGCTACTTAGCATGCTTTGATTCATATGATGGAAAGGCCTCAGAGGATACTTTTAGAATTAACCAGATTCTTTTCAAATTAAATCAAACTGGAGGATGGGGATGAGGAATACCTTTACTGTCGTCCAGCTGCTATGACCATTTTGTCCTTTGGACCAGAACAGAGATAGTTTGAAATAAAATTCACCTGAAATGTGAAAAAAATTGTCCTCAATGAGTCCTCAGCACCAGCTGGATCTCTTCAATGGCACTAAACTTCTTGCACATGTAGGTACAGCCTCCAGAGACCTGCAGTAAGCACCAAAAATTCTCTTCTATTCTTTATAAGGAAAAAAAATCCCAGCTTCAGAGTACTGCGGATTTCCTAGGCACGTGGTTTTGAGGCTCTGATGTACAAGTGAGATCATAAATTATCTAACTACTAAACCACAGAGAAGTTTAATGTGATCTTTCCCAAACAGCAATTATCTTAATATTATCCTACAAAAACTCCAGTGACATTTCAAACTAGGCTAGAGTATGTCATTAGAACAACATTGCTTATGTCACATCATATTCACTGGCTTGCATTAACACCCCCAGAAACAAATATCTCCCTTTTGTCTTTATTTTAGACTGTAAGGCCATTGGCTTAGGGACCACAACATTGTGATACAAGAGTGGAAATCCCCATTCTGTTCATGACTTGTACTTGCTGCTGTTTATCGATTCAGCAATATCACCTCCCTGTGTATGCTCTTCATGAAAGCTAAGCATATTGGTCCACACATTTGGCAATCTGGGATTTCCATCTTTAGTTAAGTTATGCACTCGTACTGAAGTGCCTCACAAGAAAAGTCAGTCTCAGTAATACAAAACCTCCTATAACAGACAATGGTGTTACTTCAATGTCAAGTACTTAGACTTGTTAAAATATTTTAAATTTAAATTTGAAATCCAACCACAAAAGTTGTACAGGATATTTTAAGTCAAGTATAAGCTCTGCTTCTATGGCCTTAGACTTATCCATATAATTTGGTGATTTTATTTATTTTGCTTGAGGAAAATAAATAACAGGAGTTACAGCTAGTTTCCATGCAGCCAGATAATGATTAGTGCTCCCAAGGACAGAGTTCAAGTGAATGTCACCCCTTAACCCTATATCTCCTCAGGGAAGTTTAGTTGTTAATGTAGTCTCAAACAAAGGCAAAGTAGTATGTAGCACATACAAATTGCATGGTTATATAATTATGCAAATGAAACTTGCATGAAATATGTCATGCATAAGAGAAAAAAATCACTAAGCCTTGTGGAAAAGAGTTTTCTGCTTTTAGAGGAACTAAATTTAGATGCCTAATCTAAACACCAAGGCAGCCATTATCTGATTCTGTTTATGATCTAAGCAGGGAGTAATTGCACCTGTCTCTGCCGAGGAACAACATAATTTTCATAGTGGGTGGAAGCCAGTGATATGCTGGGAGGGATTAGGAAATATATGAGCTGGATGGCAAAGTCTTTGATTCTGAATGGAAACAGAAGGAGACCCTGGCACATCAGGGTCAGGAGTTTTCTGCCTGCCAGGACTTTAAGGACATGCTGTGTCGACCATGTTCAAGTTCTTGCCCACAAATAGTAGATCGACTTTTATACCTTGCCAACAGACATATTTCACAGACTTTTCTGGATTTGATACAAGGATAGAACCAGTCTTCAGTTTCCTGAGTTCCCCTCAGCTACATTTTTATAAGGCTGTGACCTGTTACTCAGTTTTGGCATTGCAAATGTACAGTTCAGTTTGGTTTTATATGTGTGTGGCATAGAAAGCTTTAAGAGGATGACACTGGAGTGCTCTAGCAAAGCCCACCATACTGGTGCAATCCTCTATGGTATCTGTAAAGCAGCAGGGTGCATTCCACTTTAATGCCAGGGCCAGCCTGGTTGCTGGTAATGCAAGAACCTCAGTGTAAGAGGCGTCTTTCAGCAGGCAGCAGCACAGGACTGACCCTAGGAAGTTGTAGGAAAGTGAGAAACAAATGATAAAATATAATGTCTGAACACGGAAGGTCCTCCCAGGAGCTCTTAAGAAGAGAAAGCTGAGGCAGGACTTCTTCCTGCTTGTCATTTAACTTAAATCATACCTATTCCCTGACAACACAAGATCAATTTGCAATGCTTTGGAGATTCAGTGTGTGTTTGCTTTTCTTGCTTTTTCTTTATTTGGAGAATATAAATGAGGATAGGAAAAAACCACAAAATTTCCAGAGAAAATCTTGTTCCCAAGGCAGAGAGCAAGCAACTGGAATAAAGAAAGCCTTTTCTTGATAAGGGATAGGGTGATATTACAGAGCCATGAACAAAGCAGCACTATGTAAACCAAACTTAACAGAGCCTTATGGGCCAGTCAGGTGTATAAACATGTAGACATCAGACATCTGCTTACACAGAAACAGAAGTGATGGCTTTGAAAAACTTTTCAGAGAATGCATTATTGCTAAAAGGCAGGTACAGAGTTTAATCCAGATTGGGAAAACTGCCTGCACTTTTGATTTTCCAGTGAAGAAACCTGCTGGTGGCAAAGCAGGAGATATTTCAAGCCTAGACATGTAGATGCAGGGAGCAGAAGAATTTGTTAATGAGAGGTAGGTGAAATTGCAAAGAATATTAGGACCAATTGGGAGTTAAGGCTGAAATAAGTAGCTGTTGGGCAACTGAATGATCATATCCCACGAGGTGCATTGGTCATGCTCATCTGACAGAGAATACTCATATACTGAGGAATGACTTACTTTTTTTTGAAAGTGCAAAATGTTCACACAGTAACAGAAAATCCCAAGATGTACATTATCTATAGCAAGAGTGGAAAGCTTAGACCACTTTATCACTATACTACAAGAGAACTTGATATATTCTGTGTAGAGAGACTTCATGATGAATACTTAACATCTTTTGAAAGATGCAGTGTCAAAACCACTAGAACATCTAGAAAAAAAAAAAAAAGAGAGGTTCATGGAAATGTCTTTTAAACTTTCTAGTTCTGCTAAGTGGATAAAGTGCAAGGACAGCCTTATTTATACAGAAACCCCTAACATGTGCAAAGCCAGCTTTCAGTAGTAGGGAGCAAAAAAACATCTCAGTGAGGGATCAGAAAAAAAGGCAAAAGAAAAAAGGCAAGAGAAAATTATTTAGGACTCATCCACAGAGCACAAGAAGAAACTAAATTATGAAGACCTCTGCAGCTAAACTCCAAAACTCAACAACTTTTGCTATTCTGAAGCTGAAACTAGAACAGGTGCTGCAAATCCTGTTAATCTTTGTAGTGGTTTTGTGAGATGGGCAGATAGGCCCATTATAAAATCATCAGCTTGTACACAGCATTTCAGAACAGCTCAGTTATGACCAGTGCGTCCATTCCCCTGTTTGAATTCCCACTTATTTCCTTTGTAGTGAATGGAGCACAAATGCAGAGACACAACAATTAAATTTTCATTCACAAAGGCTGGAATTGAAGCACATCTTTCCAACAGGGGTATCTATGCCTGCATTCACATTATTGCTAGATCCTTCACTGTTTCCTCTTCAGTGGTTTTTCAGTGTTTCCTCCTTCGGTTGCCTAATAATTACATATTCAGTTAACTGCTCTAAAAAACTCCTGGAAACATGATGTAAAAAACAAAAAATAAATTATAAAGTGGTACATCTGTCTGAGGAAATGCAGAGAAAGCCAAACTCCATCTGTCTGCAGTCATCTGCCTGGACATTGGATGTAGATTGTCTGAAAGCCACACACTTACAGAGTAGATAGAGCTGCACATCAATTTGCACACCAGAGTTGAGCACGTTAGTGTGCCACCAAGAAAATGTGCTGTTTCAGCCTTGTGGCCAGCCCTGTCTCATGTCCCACTAGCCCTGGCCATAGGTAACTTTCCCAGTCTTGCTGTTCCCAGGTAACTTTCTCAGTCTTGCTGTTCCCAGATGAAATTTATTCCTGAAATCTATCCCAGCAAATCACCAAAATTATTATCTTAGTTTCATAAGCTATAATTAGATGTTTCATTCCCCTCGCACTGACCTTCTGCTTTTGAGCAAATTTTGCCTTTGTTGCTAGTTAGGAATAGTCTCTTCCATATGTAACAGGTTTTCGTTAATCATTTTTACTGATGTCCTTTCAAAATTACAAGCCCTAGCATATCTCCACTTTACACCTGGTGACAGTTTTTTTAAAATCTGTTTCAGCATGCAAGAATTGACTGGCCAAAGATACTGGCAAATACTATACAAATAAAGGTGGCAGGTCAGCTCCAGAGTGAACAACAACAGCATCCTTCAGGCTAGGTAGGGAAGGGAAGGACAGGGAACACAGGCACAGTGAAATTGAGAGGCAGGTACAGAATAACTGATAAGAACACACAGAGAAAGGACAGATGATCCTGAGGTTCATAAACCCTTCTGTACTTCTGGAGGCTTAGCAGCATTCAGGCAGAAGCAGGAGCTAATTTTATTTTAAAAGGTGCTATCTTGGCTTTACAGAAATAGACTGGTCTCTGACTGGCATTACATTAATCAGCCTCGCTATCATTGCTATAACAAAACTCATCTCTGTAGCTACATAGGGTATGGCTACAGATATGCAGAATGTGGCTCCAGCAGAGCATGGTCAGGGAGTACTGCAGCAGCTGATTTTCTAAGAGCAGTAGAGCCTTGCCTGTATTTATCCATCCTGCTGAGCTCTGTGTCCTGTTTCTTAGAAAAGTGGCCTTTGCCATATCCCAACATGACAGATCTATCAAAAGATCTGCTTTTTGGTGACAGTGCTGCACATAATACCAGGTACAGAACAAGAGATGATATCAAGGAGTTGCTTAGTTATCCTTGCTTGCTCAAAGTCTGTAAAGTAACAATGATGAAGCTAATTAATTGGAGGCAATTACTGCAGGTACCTGAACAAGGAAGAAAATTTTACAAAATGAAACAGATCGACTTTGGATGTGATTGTATCTTTTTCTACCTTGTCATGATAATTTCTATTGAGTTACACATTTGACATCATAGGAAGAATTCAGTTTGATGTGAAGACATTTACATGTAGGCATTCACAGACATATGCCTAAACTCTATTTTTAGTTAGCAAATGCTAAGGAGCTCCTTAGGAAGAGTTCATTTGGACACCCGCCTGGGATTCAGATGCCAAAACCTAGACAACCCATGCTGTTTGGATGCTGTGGAGATCCCCAGACCAGTCGTTAGCACATGGTCCAGGGACTGCTCCTGGACCCCTCTGGTAATGGCCAGTCCTGGGCAGACATCTGGGGGACCAAGGGGCACCTCAGAGGGCCCTCAGAACTGTGGGCAACTGCGAGCTGTCCATAATGGCTTTGCTGAAATTATTTTGACTGTCTTGTGTTAAAGAAATAACTGGATGTGGCACTCAGTGAGTGAGCTTTGGTCAAAGGTTGAACTCGACGAGACCAGAGGCTTTTTCAATCTAATTGATTCTGTGATTCTGTGATCTAAAATAATTTTCCGTATCTGTTTCTATGAATACATAGCAAGGTGTTATGCTTAAATGTGCATACAAATAATGCTCTTGAAAGTACATGGTTTCTGTCAGCTTAATTTCCAGTTATGTAAATAAGGTCACTTCCTCTACCTTTATTAAATCCATTAACTTCTCCTTTGTTAAAAAAAAATTTAAAAAAAAAAGGCAGCAAACAAATCCCCAAAGAAATCTGTCTTTGCACACAATTTATTTGTATTTCTGAATCTTATAAATGAGCTCTCCACCTGTGTCTCCGTTAAGTTTTTAGTTCAGATGAGGAATGCATTTCCAGAGCCAAATCTCTCAGTTTTTCCCATGCCTTGATTTTCCTCTTGATCTACACACTCTTTGTATGTTTCAGAATCACTAGACTGAGATTGTAGACATGATGGGGGATTAAAAATTTAGTAACTGGAGAAACATTTAACTACTGTTTTTTAAAAACTATGGTGTAGCAAGGAACCAAGAAAGTAGTAAGCAGAGAGACCTTCCAAAGTAGAAAGAATTTTCAGAAAAAAATACGTTTACCTAATGGTTACTGTAAAGGGAATCACTAGCAAGCACAGTAGGGAATCAAGCAAGTAAACATCCAGAATAATAGATGGCATGAATCATGAAATATTAACAAATAAATAATGCATAGAATCTTAGTAGCTTTTTTTGGCAGAACTGTGAACTACATGGTCAATGGAACAGGATGTAAATACAAAACATTGATTTTAATAAGGGATTTGAAACATTTTTAAACATTCTTACATTCATTGGTTTGGAGATACTCAGGGTACCATGCTTTATCTACCTATAATATCACACTGAGACACCTGACATGGTATTTCACTATCTTCACATTTGGGAATATGAAGAGAGTGTGTGTTATTTTTACAAAGAATAACAATATTTCTCCTTGAGGATGGGACAGCAATCTCTTATTTTAAAAACCGACCTAAGAGATCTCCAGTATTTACAGTCTCATGTTCAAGGCTGTGGAACCCACTTTTCAAGTACCACTGGAGGTCAACAAGTGCTGGAAAGAATTGTTAGTTAATTTGAGTTCCAAATGAGGAGCATAGCAGGGAAACACGTTGAGAAACCACAAAGCCTGTCTTCTTGACTAGAGTTCTGCAGAGAGACTTGGGAAATTCAAAAAGAGCAGCTCACTGAGCCAAAATCTGCTGTTTGTAATGTGGGTATCATTACATGACTTGATGTGACAAAATCCAGACAATAACCAATTTCTCAGTTCATGGGAGGAGCCCACAGATGAAGAACACAAATACCTAAGGCAACACATTAAGAAGCCTCATGATATTGTCTAGAAACACAGAAGATCCAAACTGGGAAAAATGCAGGAGAGCAAATCTGATGAATCATACGCTGCAGGACAGATTCTCCATGGAAGAAAGGCAACAGAAAGGTAGCACGGCTGAAAAGACCTGAGCAGTATACACAGGAAGAAGGGTCAGAACTGGGACTGTAGTATTCAGTAACAACAACAAAAAACTGAACCTAAACTAACAGCCAATGCCATTTGCAGCTCTTTTATTAGGTGCTCCATTGTGTGCAGTCTGTAATGCAGAGTTTAGGAGCAGCAAGGCACCAGGGCCTCACTGGGGATCCCACGGGTTTACCAAGTCCACCTGGGAGGTGGCAGGGGTTGTGTGACCCTTCCTGGTGACATATTCTTGAAAATACACCTCAAATACTGCCATCTGGCTACCTTCATGCCAGGATGAATTGGAAGGGATCCAGACAAAAGCAAGACAAATGACAAAGAGCTGGAGGGAATGACTTCAAAGGAAAGATTAAATGAGCTAAAATATGCATAGCATGGCTAAGGAATCACTGTAGGCCAGGAAACAGGGAATACAGTAACCATGAGCCACTCTTAGGCAGAGGTATAAATGAAAAGGTGTATCATTGACAGTAAATAGGCAGGAGGAAGAATTTGTCATCTTATTAATATTTTTCTCCCTCAATATTTGCACTATACATGGTAGCTTTACAATATCATCATGGAATGCTGGCAGCAGGAAAGACACAAACATTGAAAAAAACCCTGTCTTTCTCACTAGTGCACTTGGAATTGTTTTATAATTCATTTAACTGCTTCATTTCTTACTGCTCTAGGCCAGGCTCATCATTACACAGGACTAAGGAATCAGTTCTCTCTGAAACCAAGACTATTTCAACAAGGCACATTCAAAATAATTTATGAACATATCTGGTACTGCTACAAGATTATTCCTTCTTCTGTGCCTTGTTATTGCAGGACCAAGCAGTCGTGGAATTCCTTGGGCTCATATAATTTCAATGAAATAATAAATGATATAATGATTTTCCATGAGAATTCCCTCTCTCATTTTTTTGTTGTTGTCATTGTTTTTGATTTTGTTTTGGTTTTTTTCTGTTTTATCTTTGGGGCATAGGCAGAGATATCTGAAAACAGATTCACCAGAGCCTCACCTCTCAGAAGGAGAGTCCTTGTCCTGGCATCAGTTCCCTGCTTAGGTAGATTGTAGCCACTTAGGGAGGGCAGAGATTCCAATTGTTATTTCTACCTTTGGAATTTGTGCCTAGGACAATTCTTTCCATGTTATTCTCCCCTAGGTCCAAATGCTAATTTTTCAACAGCCAGCTTTGTATAGTTTTCCTTACATTAGTTTCTTCTTTGATTAATAATGATAGTAAGCTTTTCCCAGTAAGGAATTTTTTCCCTAGTAAATCTTTTGAGGATGTCATTCCCACTAAACCTTTTCTTCCTTCTCACCCTTTACTCACTGGTGTAATTTATACAGCTCCTTTTGTGTTATTTTTAACATAAGAAGGTCAGAACCTCGTCTGCTTGTAATTATACAAGTGAATGTTTAACTCTGTGGAAGGTTTTCTTGGGTCATGGAAGACTGATATTCTTTTAGGCAGTAAAATTACCACCAGTGATATGAAAGAGAAAGACACTTTGCTAACAAGTTGTTTTAAAAGTATGAGTTAAGAGCATCTCATCCTTTATGTTCAGCAGCCACTTGACCAACAACTGAAAGAACTGAAAGAAACATCACTGAATCACAGAAGTTACAGCTGTGCAAAGCTCACACACTGGAGTTGCTTTGTCTGCTCTACTCTTTACTTTAAGGAAGAGCTCCCTACACTACCATTTGCTTTCTTTTTCAGGTCATAAACTCATTTCCATTCATAATGCAAAAAAGGAGTAACACAAACCAGGGCATGGAAAACTACATTTTAAACCGAAACATTTCAAATCAAGCCTATGGAACTTATGACAAGTTGGAAATGTTTGAACATCTTTCACTGGAGTTAGCAGCTTGAGCAGTATGATAAAATTCATGGGAATTTATGGATTTTAATGAATTTCCCAACATAAAATTGGTTTTGAGTCAGCTGTTTATGGGAGTGAAATGGTGCATTTTGGCAAAGAGCCTCTGTATGATACATATTTATACTTCTGTACAATATCATACAGACATTACAACCAAAATTATATTTCATATTGCAATATTTTATATTGTCAAAAATAAGAATTCCTGGGGATGTGATTTTATTTTATCTAAAAGTGAAAATAGATGGAATTCTATTTTTTTACAGGATCTGGTAATACCTTTTTTTTCCCTTCTTGTTGCCTTCCTGGTGAGCAAGCAATCAATTTAAAAGGATAATCTTTTCCCAATCTTTGGCTATAGTTAACAATGTTACTTAGAGACAGTAGTTTGAAGAGTTACAGTACAATTGATGAAGCATGAAGTGGATCAAGAGGGCAAAGTTGATATGCAGATATTAACCTAATCCACTCCTCACATTCCAGAGAAGTTCACATTCTTTCCCAGCATATAATTTACTTATTAAAAAATACTTCTACCTTCACAGTACAGTCCTTTCTTGGATGCACAAATGGCAGCTTTTACATCCTAAAAGACATTCTATAGTCTTCCCTGCTGTCATAGCCTGGTCATTTGGAAGAGAAAAACTTCCAAGTTTGTGGGTTTTTTTGCACTAGGAGCAGTCAGCCAATGGCAGCCTCCTCATGCAGCTCCTTCTACATACATACAGAGCCAAAGGCATGGATAAACCTTTTAGCTTCCTAATAATATGTAAACACACTCAAATCAGTTCTGCATTAGATTATTGACTCTCATTTATGTTACTGCCTGAAAACATATGAGAGTGGCTCAGAGGAGATGCTTTGTATTTTTAATTTTACTTAATTGTTTGAATAAGCAGAAAAGGAAAGGGCAAGTAAGTTTGTTCTTTGAAGGGATGAATACACTGCTAGCTTTCCAGCAGGGCACATTGTTTTCCTCTCTACTGCAGACACACTCGTGAAATTACAAAATTCCAGAATAAAGTCAAAGGTTTAGAAACCACTTTATTTGGGCTCATGATTAAGCTTTCAGATGCCTGCTATTAGCACAGCCATTTTCTGAGTCTGACCATGCACTTGTGAGATGAACCAGTCTTGAAATACCTAATTTTTCCAGGCTCCACACAGAACCAAGAAGTCACATCTGTGATATCTCACTCTCAAAAACAACACGGCAAGTTTCTTCTGCTGCTTCAAATAGTCTCTGCATTCAACATGGGCACCAGTGTGTGAAGAGGAAGGGATGAGAGGATGTGAAAAAGGAGTAAAGAAGCCAAGTGTGGTGGGGCTCCTCCCTCAGCACCTCTGCTGGATTTCTACCTGGAGATTACACAGACGGTCAGAAAGCCCAGCAGCACTTCCCCATATCTCCAGCTGTACTCACGTGGCACACAGGTCCTGCAGTTGGATGAGGCTATTTGCCAGCTAGACACGTCAGAGGAGATCCTATAGGATCTCCTTGCTGACAGCTGTTCTTCAGAAATAGAGCCAGTGTTAGTAACAGAAACAGGCAGATGCAGCTGCTCGGCACATCGGAAATGAGGCCACTTGCATTTAAGAGCTTATAAATGGATTTGGTTTTCTAATTTCAGGACCTACATTTGGGGAAAAAAAACCAACCTAATTCATCATATGGTTTTCATTTTTAACCTCTCTGTAGATGTGCAAATCTTTAATTTTCATTTCCGTGCATACACATCATAATCTCTCTAAGCATAAACCAGTCAAATGGTCTTCCATATATAAATTTAGTATTCTCTGATCAATGTATCTTTCATATGCATGAAAGAACTATCCCACATGCTACTGCAGACTCCTACATTTCCCTGTTCTTTTATTCAGCGGTATTGGATTTTCTTTTTTTTTGAGCAATCATACTCCTTTGACAGTACATAGCTGTCATGGTTCTGTCTCACAGGTTTCTATACATCAGAGACTAGCTTTAAAACTATTTTGACAGGTTAAAAGCTGGGATTTTTCCAGGGACAGGATGGAGAGAAGCAGGAATGAGAGAAGTGAAAAAGAGTATTCCTTGACACCCTCTAATCTCCTCAGCACAGATGGCACTGTCATTTTCAAGTAGCTGCTGTGCAAAACAGCCATTGCAAAAGAGTGAAAGTTGGAATGCTGAAAACAGTTTTTTTGGGAGATGCATACATATCTGTATGTGCATCTATCCAATACGCCCAGCTGTGAATGCATGAGCAGACAAATGAGCAAAGCTTACCTTCCCTCTTCCTCCCCCTGTCCATTCACTAAAATTAATTGTTCCCCAAGATGCTGTAGGCCACATTGTTAATTATTGTCTCTCTATTCTGCACCTGAGGCATCACACTGGTTTAGAAAACAGCCTGCAAACAGATGGAGAGCTGCTGGAGATGAATCTGAAGGTATGTGGAAAAAAAAAAAAAGGATATAGACTTTATGATACTGCAGGTTCAGATGGTCTATTAATTTTCAATAATATTCTGGAAAGGAAGGAGCTCTCTACATGTTTTTAGGCTTAATTTGTTTTCAAAAAAGGAGTTACAAGAGCCAATTACTTTTGTGATTTCATCACAATCATTTACGCTTAAAGAATATTTATAGGAAAATATTCCAATCACCCCTGCACCAGCCTTGCTGCTTCTTAGACAGCCCTTCCCCCAGCAGGCAGTTGCATATGCACTGTGCCTAACAGGACCAAGGCTGGCTGTCTTGCAGACCAGACAGAAATGCCAGCTTGAACTGGATGCTGCATGCAGCCTCTTGCCTGCTGCCTTAACGCCACTGGCTCCTTCCCAACACCTACCCTAAAACCTGATTGATTCTGCCACCGTGTTGCCACAGAAAGCCACAGCAGCCTGGGGCAAAGCTGTCCCTGACATGCCCAGCCTGCCTCTATCCCACCTGCATGAGGCAAAGTCCTGATGCAATCCCAACATAAATGCTCCACTCTTTGATCCAGCCTGGCAACTAAAAAAAGCCACTGCGGTTGTTGATATCAATTGGTTTTTCATCTTCCAGGCAGAGGATCAAAGGTGGTACAACCATAACAAGGAGGCAGGGACACCTCTAATGGTGCTCAAAACTGTCCTGTCCTACTGAGGAGGGCACAAAGCACAGGCATCCAAACCTACCTGATGTGCACCATGCCAGCTTCAAAACAGGTAAAAGGGTTTCCCTTTCATAAGTACTTCAATGCAATCATTTTCTGTGTAAAAGTACCCAAGAGACATATCCAAAAACCATAAGCTCTTCTAATAAAGCCATCTTACCCTCTTCAAAGGGAAAACTATTGCTGCACATAAGGAACAGCTGCAATTTCTAAATGGGGAAAAAAGCCTTTCAGACTTGGCTGTAAATTCAGCTCTGCATATTAGCCAAATTACTTCAAAAAGGCAGTGGAAAAGTTATTAATAGATTTATCAAATGACTATCCAAAGATATTTTAGCCAAGAAGCAAGAAAAAGCAAGTTAATTATACCACGACCAGACCTCTCATCCATATAGAAGTGAGGAAGAAAAGGTTATACCTAAAATGCAATGGCCACTCTTCCTTTTCCAGTGTCGGCATTGTGCATATTTTGTGGAGCAGAGTCTACTTGGTAGAGATTGGGATACAATTTGTCGTGTGCTATACACAGTGTGGCAGGCTGTTATGTGAATGTGTAAAGGAACTCTGGAACTAAAGTATGGTGTAATTTCCTCCAGTACCCAAATTCTGCATATAAGTATTTTGCAACCCAGCAGAGATTCTCAACTGCCATCACTTCATTAAATTCTTCCTAGAGAAACAATTAAATGCATAATGCATTGTATATGCTCCCATACATTTAGCTTAGATAACTAAATCTACTGTCTCTCAGTCTTTTAAAAAGTTTGTCAAGTATAATAATTATGTCACCAGAATCACTCTGTATCATCACCTGCACAGGTTAATTAAACAGTATATTGTTGCATGACCTTGAGATTCCTAGTCAAGAATTCTTAATCTGCCTTTTCTCCTGTTCTGCAGATGACGCAAAATGTGAACATTTTAAGCCAGTAGGGCTGAAAACATCTCTAGCTCCCCCCTCTCTTTGCAAAAGCAGTATCAAGGCCTCAGGCACTCCATCTGCCCCATGGGTAAGAGGCTGAGGCAAAGGTGGTTCCTGCTGAACCATCTTCCCCCTCGGCCTGCAGAGGATGTGATGGGTAACTGGCTGGTGGTGGTGCTTAGCCAGAGCACTGCAGACCTCCCAAAAGCAGTGCTGCAAATAATACTAGCATTTGATCTGGAAAAGACAATCTATTCCAACACTATTTTAGATTAATTTCTTTCTCCACTGAACCCTTTGTTTTATTTTGGACAACAGTTCTTTGGTAAAATGCAATTGTCTTTAATGAATTGCTTTTCCCAGCTGTCACTGTCATTGTACCGAAAATTCAGGATGATTTATTTGACCTGTAGCAGAGGTGTAAGACTAAGATTTTAGCTCTTCTCCATTATAACAGGAGTGTTTGCTCTGGTAGGATCAGTTCACTGGTGGGGGCTTTTGGCTATGGACAGGCACAAAATAAAGATGCCAGTATTTGGATACCTATCAGACACTAAGGTTTGTAGGGTGGGCTGAGAACAAACTTGTCCAACGGTGGTGATGTATCACAGACTGTTCCCTGGCTCTTATAGGCCCAAGGACGTTTCTCCCATTTCTGCCTTTTACGAGGAAAAATGAGAGATGATCTATGAAATCAATTCACACTCTCAAAATGGTGCTTTAGTCATGGGTCTCACAATTAACCACATCTGCAAAGTGGCACATTTGCTTATTGCTAAACTCTCACCTCCAAGAACCTAGGCTAAATTTTTTGTTTAAACACCTTGGTACATGGAAAAATGTTGCAGCTGCACACCTAAATGCCAGGTATTGCAATGAACATATGAGCAAAGGAAGGTTTTTTCTCTGGAAAAAGAAAAAGATTGTGGCTAATTATTCTCGTCTGTTCTGTATCATTTGTATTCCCTCTTGCTGTTCCAAGATATTTCTATCCTTCAGATATCCTTTCTATCCACAAGATATTTCCAGTGAGAACTATATCTCAGCCAGACTTTATCTGTTAACTTTTAACTTACACTTGGTACAAAAATCTTTTACAACCCCACAAAATAAGATTTTGCCTCTAGCATCAATTATCATTCATCTGGCTTTTGAAGAAGCTGACAGGTCTGTATTGTCCTTGTTCTCTTTTTTCATGCATCTTGAAAGATATTTGCCTTTCCTTCACCTCATGGCATCTCCACATCCTCCTCACTTCTCAAAGATATTTGCTAACAAGGCTATCAGACATCATCACCCCACTTTTAACAATTCAGCAATGACACCCACACGTGCAACCTGACCCCTTATGCTGCTAAGGTTACAATTTACCCACAGACTACTTCTGTATGCATGTAAGGCCTGGTGCAGTTACATAAGTAAAATAAGGTAGGCAATCCTCTAGTTCTGATAATTGACAATAGTGAGGCTTCAGCTAAAGTGCTGGTATTTACAAAATTTTGAGAGTTGTCAATAGGCATCACAGATTTTGTTGTATGTCTCAAACAGATCATACAGGACACCCTTGTGCACAAGCCCGCCAGTGACTCCAGTGACCTTGCTGAGCTCACCAAAGAATGATCAGCCCAATGCAGAGAAGACAAAATAGAAAGCAAAATCAGAATGAAAAACAACAAACAAACAAGTTCTCTGTCATAGCAATTAGCAAAGCAATCTTTTTGGGGATGATGTCAGCACAGGCTGGCATCTGCTCCTAGGAGGGGAATAAACAAAGTGAATGGCAGACAGAAATGAAATGTTTCAACAGAGGGGGAAGACTTGCTCTAAACTTCAAACAGGAGACTGCTAAAAAGAAAAGAGAAAGAAGAGCATAAGGGATGAAAGAAAGCTAACATGAAGGAAAAGGAAAGCAAGCAGGGAGGATAAAGAGAGCTCCATGAAATAGTTCTGCCAGGGGACCATGTCAAAAACCAAAACCAGTGCAGCATTACAATGGCAGTTTAGTAGAGGAGAAAAATCTAACACAATGGTAGCCAGGAGAGGACCCAGAGGTACATAAAGCTTTCATTGAATGGATGTACCATGAGCAAAATTGTAAGGAAAACAACGAAGTTTGCACTAATGTCTCATACATTCTCTCAGAAAATCTGAACTATCCTCAAATCAACACAGCCAAAATAGCTAAACTACTAGCAGTACTTACATGTAGTGCCTGCACCTGTCAATAAGAGTGATTATTAATTTTCTGTGCATAGGTCATATAAAAAGTCACATAGTTTCTCTGTGATTTAGTTGCCCATCTCTAAAGCTGCCACCTCTGCTTCAGTAAAGGCAAAGAGGCAATAAATTAACAAGGAAGGATATAAATAAAGAAGGACAAAGCAGATGATTTAATGGCAACATCAGGCTCAGGTCCAGATTAAAATAAAAAGCATATAAACAGTGAAGCAGTTAACTGATATAGTTTATAATAAAAACATAAGCATCTTCCAAAATATATCTGAAAAGGGAACAGGACAATTCAAAGCATCAGTATGAAATTAAATTCCTCTCTTTGTTGTAGGCATTCACAGGCTCTGCTTCCCTGTTGCCTCCCTTCTAGTAAGACTTTTCCCCTTCTTTATTGTTCCTAATTGTCAAGGTTTAAAGGACACTGAAGAGCACAGGATGGGTTCATTAGAATTGCAAAGTTTCGCCGCATACCATTTGCAGCAGGGCACCATCTATCTCTGTTGCCACACCATACTGTGAGGTGGCACCAAAAACCAGACGCTGCAGTCCAGAGCGAGGGAATGCTAATCATCCTACATCAGACCCAAACCATGCAGGATTCAAGGTTAACTGTGGTTGAGAACATCTGTTCAAGGCAATGAATGACTCCCAAAGGCAGTCGAAGTGGGCTTTAGATTTTTGATATGACTAGCTTCTTCCTGTTGGCTTAGAGGGCCTGGGTCAAATTCTCTGTAATTTGTTTCAATCTCTTGTGTCTACACACCACTTCTGTCCCCTTCCTTCAATGGAGGGCACAACTACCTCTCCTCAGACCCTTTGAAGGCCACCAGGTTGTCACTCATGGCAAAAAATGAACACAACCATATCTTTCTTTGCTTAGTTGCAGCAAAGTAACAATATAAATTACAATTCCTGCACAGACCTCAGCACAGCAATCTGTGCATAAATACCATCCTGTAGTTTAGCTAAAGGAATCTGTCCAGCCAGTTGCCCAGGTTCACCCTAAAGTTGTGTTCAGACTGACACCTGAGTTTAGCGTACCTCAGAACTTTTTTACCCTTCTCCAAAATTTGCTTAAAAAATATCTCTATTTTAATGTCTTTCATATTAAATGTCACACGTGTCCTGACCTATAGCAAATATAAGCAGAACTGGAAAAGGCACTCAGTCAGCACTACATTGTGGTTCCAGAGCAAAACTAAGAAGTAACTATGAGATTGCCACATCAGAGACTGCACATTAAGTTTCTTTGCATTTGGTCTAAGTCTGTAGTCCTGCTCTTATTGAAGTCAACAGCAAGCCTGCAGTTAATTGCAACAATAGTAAGATCTATTTTAGGGAGCCAGCATAAAAAAGTAGGTTGGATTACCTAATGACATATACGTATTTTACTAAATGTGTTACTTGTCAAGCTAATTAGTTACCCTGTAAATGAAAAGGTCAACCCTGCATAATATTTGCATCTCATCTTTCTGAGTCAAACTTCCCTGTGCATGGTAGGTGGAAAGAAATAAATTCTACTGAAGTTGTGAACGGCTGATAGGAACACTTTGGCAGGCAGAAAAAATTTGAAAAAAGCTGTTCAAGGTTGATCTGAAGCTAAGAAAATGGAACATGTCCATCAGGAAGACACCAATCCCATGGCCACCAACTCCATATTGCACAATTTGTTTCGAATAGCTCTGCAGCCAAGCAACACATTGAAACTGTCAGTCATGCTTTACACTTTTTCCACTGTTTCTGCTGCTCTTTACTAAGCCACATACGCAAGTCAAGGAGAGACAAAGCTCATGAGATCACTCCATTGCACCAAGGTGCTACTTTTGACCCCAAATTGCCACTGTGTAGACAAGAGTTACCTGACAAACCACACTATCGTGTCCACACTCCACTGTGTGCATATTTCCCCTATTTCTACAGCTGCAGGAGAAATCCATCACAATATAATTATTCTACACATGCAGCTCACTAATTTTGAAGCTCTCAGAGCCTTGCACATCCACAGCAGCCCTTTTCCAACACCTTTGTCATTTACATATATCTGAAGTATGAATACTTGGCACAATAACAAATGCTTGAAAGATATTGACAAAGCCATCAGAAAGAGGTACAGAAAAAGCATCAGAAGCCTTCTTGGGAAATATCAAGCCAAAACAAACAGAATGTTTCAGGGTAGTCAGCAGACTAACCAGGAATTTTGGAATTTTTTTCTTTTTAAGTGAAACAGCCGGCTTTGTGTTTCAGTCTGTAAACATCCTATGTCAGAAGAGGATCTTCAGAGACTCTGTCCTTGCTAAAGGGCGTTACTTAATGGGGTGTTACATGAAAAAGCATATCTCTCTTTCAGGAAAATGTGCCCTGCAGGCTCACTGAAACAGTGGCAATATCTAGAGGAAAAGAAAACCAGGATATGAAATATGTCCTGGCTATTGTAGGTTTAAATATATATTAAGTCACTCTGCCAGGACTGAAAACTCTGGTGTCATAAATTTCCCAGTAACCTGTGTGCATTAAGTAGGTGTCAGGGGACCCTGCTCCCTTTAGCAAGGAGTCACATCTTCCAAGCAGCAAATCTCGCTGTCAGAGAATTGAGTCTTTCTTGCAGAAGCTGCCCAAGCCAGCCCTGAGCTCACTCTCCAGACAGGCTCTCCACTGCAGGGAAGCCACACGATCCTGGGGCCTGAGGCTCATCCCCCTGCAGCACTTCTGCTGTGACTGACATATGAGCTGTGAATTTAAAGCCCTTACACCTATATTGCACATGGTTACATCATTCTTCAAATGATAGGTCATTTGAAATACCTCAATTATGTTGGGCTATTTCCTTTGTGAGCCAGCATAAGAACTTTGCACCCCACTTGGCTGACCTATATGTAACAGGAGCAAGTGGATTGCTTAAGGTACAACACAAAGAAAGCTTAGCTTATAACTTGTATTTCAAAACCCTTCATTCCCCATATGCTTGAACCAAAGTTTTAAGTTCAGATGTACTTAAAGATGCCTTTTTTTACCTGTGCACATACAAGCTTATGGACAGGTAGCACTAGGAATCAGCTAGTCCATTATAAAGGAAGTGAACACACACTCAGTTCTAGTCTTCAGAGAAGACACACCCCCTCCATATATCTTTTATCAGGCAGGATTTTCCTGAATCCAAATAGCAATGAATATGGCATGCATGTTCACCCTCCTCTACTCCATGGTTCATCTAAGAAATGCTTCCTTCTGGCTCTGAGTTACCTATGTTATCTGTCAGAAGGGATAATAATTCTTCTGTTATACATCAACTCAATCATTTAGAAAGGGAAAAAAAAAATCCTGATTTTACTTGCAAGACTTGAGCAGGAGAGACTTAGGAGGTAGCAGTAAATTTTTAAATCTCTTTCTTATACGATCCTGGCTAAAAGCTCTCTCTCTTCCCTCATTTGATTTTGACGCGGTTCAAGAGTTTCTGTCTTGTATGCAACTGCTGAAATCTTCTGGAACTATCAAAAATCCCACAATATGTAAAACTGTGAATTAATCTGAAAAGGTTCGGGTGCTTGGAAGGCAAACATTCTGTGTCAACTTTAGCATTTTATGAGGAATATTGAAATTCCCAGTGTTTACCTCAAGGGCCCTACTCAAGGGCCATAGAATCTTTAAGCCCAAATTACCTTTGAAGCCACTAACCACCAGTTCCATTTGGTACCTCTTCTACTGATTCAGCTCTGTGCTGTGCTATTTCCACCACATCAGCCCCAACTGTCCTATTCTTGAATTGTTTTTTGTCCTGCTCTTTAACATACAACTTGTTGCAGAAAGAGAAAATGTGAACACAAGTGCAGACTTATTCTTAAAATAAATGCTCCCTCAATCAAAACTGGATGACTAACAAGCATAAAATTATGGCTCTA
This sequence comes from Phainopepla nitens, assembly GCA_013400175.1. Lineage (NCBI taxonomy): Eukaryota > Metazoa > Chordata > Aves > Passeriformes > Bombycillidae > Phainopepla > Phainopepla nitens. Next base: position 379,868 of record VXBQ01004969.1, read on the forward strand.
ATACCACATATAATCGTTTATCTCATTGCAAAGAGGCATACATGATTTGCATTGTGTTCCAGTAGTGTTTTATATACACTTTACCATAATCTAAATGAGCATGCACAGCGCAGACAAATGGAGATTCTAGCCCATCTTATGCATTTGCCTGAAGAGCACAATGATGTTTGTTGTGTGTGCTTTTAAAAATCATATTCCTATAAATAAACACATTACAATGTAAAGACAAAGCAGTGGGCAATCTCCCTGCCTGAGTAGTTTTAATTGTGAGAAACATTTTTCACAAAAAGGGAATGTTTTAATTTTTTTTTTCTGGACAGTAATTTTAATAAAGTACATTTGAAACTTATATGAGCTATGGAATAAGTTTGTTGAAGAGAATTTAAACCTGTGGATACATCAGCTCAGCATCAGTGGGTACTGCCAACCTCACTTAGAGCTCAGACTAGGTATTATTTTCTTCTGCCCACTCCTCATTATCTGGGATGCACTTAACAGTCCAATCCAGGGACTCAACTTTAAACAACTTTAAAAACTTATAAAAATGGCAACTGCCAGAGTATGTATTTCTTTCCTTGAACTTCTGCACAAAGGCTGTAAGAAGCTTTCAGTTCATCTGCAGCATCCTTCCTATTCCTGAAACCACCAGAGCTGTGAAGTTCAATAATGCATAGTCCTTCAGGCAGAGCAAGTATGGTTTCACGTGACAATATTTGCAAGAGCTGATTCCAGCTCCCATGTGTGACTTTACATCCTTTTCTGACCTTGTAGATCTGTGAGAAACTGGCACTCAAAACTCTGACATTTTTGTAAGAGACAAGCTGATCTTAGACCTAATTTTAGAGAGCTGTACAAAGCTCTTTTTCCTGTTCACAAGGATAACTCACTCAGCACAGTTGATCTTACTGAACAGAAGTTTGAGGCTTTACAAGCAAAAAGATATGCATACTAAAATACATGGCAAAATTCTCTTCCGTATTGTTAAAATCATTAATCTGTGACATATGTGGCATGAAGATGAAAATATGATATGGTCTAAAGGCTTTATTGTTATTTCACTTGGACTGAACTGCATTGCTTATGCTCAATGCACCATTTGTGCAACATGCTTTTCTGATTCTGCCCACAACCTAAGGCTAGCATCCAAAAATCAAGGGAGCAGTACAATCTTGACACAGATTAACCTCAAAAATAAACTGTAGCTATATTAAAGAACTGTGAAATTCTACCTGGAGGTTCTTTGCTCAAAGAATGGGAACATGACAGAGATGGTAGGAGGATGAATTGAAGATGTCCCTGCTCATCACAGGGGTGTTGGTCTAGATGACCTTTAAATGCCTCTTCCAGCCCAAACTATTCTATGATTCTATGATTCTATGAATGATCCTCAGCAAAATAAAAGAGATAGATGGATACTCTGCACAGCACATTAAACCCTTTAGAGTTCAGCAGAGTATCATTCCTCTTTTTCCATCAGTCTGTCTTGTATGGATTTAGCACTTAAGCGAATACCTATATTACATATTTTACATATAAGTACAGTAGTTATATTACATATCGGTATAAGTATGTTTATATGTAGAAATTAGGGATTCTATATTATTTATCTTGGTAAGCATTGTGCAGGTAGTGTATTATCTGTATGTCCAGCTCTAATTATTGATTGACATTCAGTGTTCTGCTGCTGGAGGTGGGTTTAATTGCATTCCTCTAGTACTTCAAACTTTACTACCTCTTTCCTACTAGCGTAATATTAAAAACATTATTTTGTCTTTATATATGTTTCATGCATTTTACACTCATGTTTCTGCATTCATTCTTATTTTTTCCTGGAGAGTCTGCTCTCTTTCCAATAACCCCCCTCTTGTATATCAGAGTGGTGTTCAGCTCTGACAACTAGGTCTGCATCATTTGTCTCATCTCTTCTCACAAAGTATTCCCTTTTATTATTGAAGTATTCCCCATGCTCTAATTTTTTACTCCTAAATTAATTTAAAATTAATTTCATCAGTCCTTGGTGTTTATCTCAGCTTAGCTTTTTAGAGAAATCGGTTTTGTGTGTGTCTACATATGACATAGAGTCAAGAGACTCACATGTCCAAGCACAATGTGTCCTTTAGTTTACTTTTCTTCAGCTGTTCAGGACCATCCACACAGAAATACTGCACATTCATCAAGCCTGACTGCCTGGTCTTTAAACAACAGCAATTGTTCTTTCCATTTTACACATCCACAGAATCACAAAATGTTCTGAGTTGGAAGGGACCCACAAAGATCATCAGGTCCAACTCTTAATTTAACAGGCTATCAAACCCATGACCTTGGCCTTATCAGTACCATGCTCTAAACCATTTAATTCTCCCTCCAACTTTCTCCCAAAAATACAGAAAAACTACTACTCTCTTTCTCTCCTTTGATGTTTCCCTAGCTGTTAACAAGATGTGAACAAAAAAAGATATTCTAAAGGCTTTTCTAAATTTTACTTTACCTTAACAATTTCTCTGGAATTTGTAAATATCATTCATCTGGATCAGTTACCGTGTCAAAATGTAATGGTTCCATATACTTAACGGTGTGCTTTAGCATAATCATAAACCCTTTAATACCTTCTGTGGGAAAATACATTTTAATCTCCCTGATGTGACCTTTGGCTTTTGTCAGAAATGCCTATACTATGGAAAAGAAAACACACTGAGTTCTCTGAAAAACATTCTTTAGTAACAATAGCTCTTATTCATGTTACTTTATGACCTTGCAAGCTAGGTTTGACAGATAACTACACATTCTGTGCTTATAAAACCATTTCTTTTTATTATCTTAATGCCATTAATTAGCATTATTATTACCAACATTAAAGTCTAAATTTCGCTTATCATCAATTTATCAATATCTTCAGCCTTCCTCACAGCTACAAGAACTCTCCTTTTTTCATATGAAGCATTTTCTTCCTCCATAAATAATTTTATTGAGTGTGAGGTAAAGTCTGGGTTATCTGGTCCAAGCAATCTAGCTTACACTTGGCATTCACCTACTTTTCACATACGTAAGTGTACACTTTCAGAGCTTCTACCTTCTGCATCAGACCATTCCACAGAACAGAACCATCTGTAGCCATCTGTAAGGACATATACAGAAAGAGGGAAATTCTAAATTTGCCTCACACTACCAGACTTGGGCATGTTATGTTGGGTGTTATAAGAGGGAGGCAAAAGTTTGCAGGCCTAACAGCACTTCTAGCAGTGGAGAGCACTGGAATAAGAGGATGCATAACACACATGAGCCTGTTCATTCATGTAGTGCAAACTGACAGCTCTGCAGCTCCATACTGTAGACAGAGTTTGGCCCAATGTGTATGATATCACACACACGGCATAACTTGAATATTACAATTCAGATTTTTTCCACACTACTTAGTAGTTACGAAGCACCTGTGCTTTCCAACCTAAGCCTATTGATTGATCCTGCGTTATTAGTTTTATATAATTTCACTGAATGTTCCCTGACAAATGTTTTGTGGATATGCAGAAAGAGAGAACCTGGGTGTATAAACGTATCCATGCAATGTACAGGGTCTGGAGAAACTAAGTACACTACCAACAACAATGTACACCAGGAGACAGTTGTTACTGTGAAATCTTACAACATGTCACATCACTGTACAAGCAAGCATTTGACTATCCAAACTACAATACATACACGTTTGTGTGTGTATATATATATATATATATATATATATACATATATATATGCTAGATAAAGAGCTTTGCACAGCTTTCTGCACAATTAGATTGTTACCTGAGCGGTAGCAAGTCCCTGTTTGAGACAGCTGCAATCAGTGCAAGATTTTTCATCCCAAGCAGTGCCATTCTGTGATTGTATACCATTTTGCAGTGATTCCATTTGCAGCTCCCATCAGTTCATGCTATCACCCTCACTGTGTGTTTTTTACTGCTATTGGGCCTTTCATCTGCAGATCACTTCCCTTTCATGTACTGTCATCTCCATCTTTTTCCTTAGAATAGTATTTCACTGTACTGATTCTATATTTAAAGCTTGCACCTCTCCCTGCTTGCTTTGTCTAATTGGCTCTTAAAACCTGTTTTGCAATGAAGTAACTAATTAAATTATTTTGATCGGTTTCCAAAATTTTCCTGAGGAAATGAATAATGTGTCGGTTTGCATTATAATTTTCTTAGCTATTTCATTTAGGTAATTTTGGAGCATTTTTGCATTAATTGGGACAGAGATAAAGAAGCAATTTTGGCTCCGTAGGGAAGCTGACTTGGGAAACTGTTTCCAAAGAGTCCTATATATCAGTCTCTGCCTAAGTAATTCAATGTAACTAAACTGTCCTTGAAGCATAGACTAGAGGGTTCCAAACCCATGGAAAATCAGGGTCACACTTGGTCTACTCCCACTCGGTAGCTCATTGAATCGCTAAATCTTTTATACAATCTGCCATATCTTCTGGAGCAGAGTTTGAAAGTGCTCGTCCTCCCCAACAGTCTACATGCCAGAGAACTTTCCAGGTCAGATTGTGCTTGTAAAAGCAGAAAAAGGGGCTAAAACAAGATGTCCTCTTGAAAAGGCTGAGGAGGAGGTGAGAGGAATCACCACCTACTTCTGCTCTGCTTCCCTTTTAAAAGAAAAGATTTATTCTTCTATGTGTTTTTTTCTGTGAAGAGGAGGATTAAGTTCCTACTTTCATGGCTGTAAATCGTGTGTGGAGAGAAATGCATGCAGAGAAATGCACAGTTAAGCACGTAAGCCTCCGAGAGGGTGGGGATTTAAAACATGAGTGAGTCCTCAGGGCTTTGCTTTCACTGCCTCAGCGGGCTCAATGCTGAGGGTTGTACACACCACTATGGATCATACATTCTTCCTTTGCCGTTGTACAGGAAAGCTACAACTCCAACCCAAGGCCACAGATTCTGCCACAAGTCTCCAAATATTACGTCGTATCAAAGTCTTGGTTTTCCCAAAACTTAAATATCTATAACTTATCAATAATTTAATTACTTCTTTTACACACGTAATACTGTATGCCTTTGATCATTCAGACACGTGAAATGTTTCAGCTGCTAGAACAGAGCAGGATATACATGCAGGTATATGGATGTCAGCACTGTCAGGCAACATACTTACTGATGTGCTGTATTTAAATCCCTCTGTACCAACGGGCACCAAAGCTGAAACCAATGATGTGTGCCTCATCTGCCTGCTTTTGTGCCTCACCATCCCATGCATGACAAGCGAGAAGTCAGGCCTCCACCTATTTTCTGGTTCTTTGGCCTTGCTACAGCTCTGAATTTCTCGTCTTGTCATCCACTGCTCCCGTGACCATAGTCAGAATATTGCTTCCCGTGTGATCCCACTGATGCAGCAGGGCAGAGCTGCCAGAGGCACCAGCCTGGTTGGAAGATGTAGGTCCTTCAAGAGGAGCCTATTGTTTGGGGTTTGTATATCAGGAGTGGAGGGAAGAGCAAGGTTTCAAGCTTCCTGACATCCTTATGCTCCAAACTGCAGTATGAATTACAGGTCTTCTCTCCCTGGTCAGGTGCCCAATCAGCTCCACAGCCAGCAAGACAGAGCGAGATGTTAACTCTCCCCCTTCCACCACCCCTCCAAACCTCAGAGAAGCTTCACCCCAAGGCCCTAACAGAGCAAATGCAGCTGGGATGATTTCCTCACGCACTGAGTCACCGTGTGGGCTCAACACTTCTCCTGAACTTCTCCTGAACTACCTCTGAACTTTGACAACCCGTGCCAATAACGTTATTGAGTGATCATGACCATTTTCTGCTAACTTTGTTTTTGCATGTTTCATTTGCTAAAAAGGCCATTTTAGCTCCTGAAGAAGGCATTTTAAGCAAAATTCAGAAATGTGACCTGGAAAGATCATATAAATGGGATTTTTCTCTGTCATCTCTCTATGCATTTGATTATTCTTGACATTCTATAATGTTAAGTTTTAAATAGAAAGCATTTTGTAAATGTCATGATATCCTGAGTCTAATAAGAGAATACCAGAGCTAGAAAATACGCTTAAGAAATCAAGATTACGTAGCAGAGACAAGAGGAAGAATTAAACTGGGCTTCACTGCAATGGAACTTAACAAAAAAAAGTGAACTATGAGGTTAAGCTGGAAGCCACAATTGAAATGTAAACATTACTTACTGAAAGCAAGATGCTGCATTAATAACAGCAACCCCAAAAGCTGAAGATTTGTGGCATTACTGGATAGAGCAGTGATGCTTTTTCACCCTTTCAAGTGGATCTAATTCACACAATGCCCCCCACCTAACCCAAATGTTGAAAGCCCTTGTACTTGATACTTTAGTAGAACATGAATTTGTTTTGGAATATTCTAGCTGAATTAATTTCTCTTTCTCTTGCCTTTCCATCTCATATATAAATTTATTCTCATCTCTTTACAGGTCTTCTTTGTGTTAACTCTGCACAGGTAAAAGGGCTAGTACTGACAAATACATGACAAGCTTTTCCAATTCTCATAAATCAAATCAGAATATTTACTAAAGAGCAAAATCAATTCTTTCTTTTCCATTCTTGAATCTTTAAGCATAGAGCAATTTCTGCTTTGATATGTACAGAACACTCTGCTGACTCTATCAATAGCTACAAATTCACCCTAGACTATTTGGAATAGAGTTTGGCTCCTAGAATAGGCCTGTGAGTATTTCAGGGGCTCACCATCACCTTGCATCACCTCTCCAGGAGGCACGAGCCACTGACTCTCCTGGAGTCTTGAGATGGCCAAGAAGAGTCACAAACATGGCTAGAATTGTTTTTGACTAGTACTGAAGCATAATTAAAGTTATAATAATAAAATCATGGTAATAAGATGATAGGTGCTGACATAACTCTGGTGAAAATTTCAGTGAGTGATCTGCAAGATCAATAAAAATTAGACTCTTAACATAGTCAATAAAATGGTTCAGAAGTATTTCAGAAATAAATATATGAAGCAGAAAAACTTACAAATAACTACGGCAACTTCTGTGGAGCTTTGCTCAAATTGACATTTATTCCATTATACCATCCAATTCCAACAGTCTCTTGTTTAGGCATCTAAAGCAACCAGTGAAAACCCAATGAAAAATACCTTCTTTACTCTAGAACCCTAGCTTCTTGATTAAAAGAAGTGAAGCTAAGACTTTGGGTAACTAAAGGAGACTGGTCAGAGAAGAAGAAACAAACAGTACCTAAGATCAATGTAATCTGACAGTCCCAGCTGCAGAAGGGCAAGGTCTGTCACGCTGCCACTACCCCACTGTGGAATTAACATCCACAGTAATAAGCAAAACAACACGGGTCTTAAAAACTCTACAGCAGAGAATACAGATTTTTTTTTTTTCACCTGACCCAAGCAAAAGTATTTGGCTGTAATTGCATGATGGGAGAAAGAGCACCCTTTGAAGTTTGTTACCTGCCTACTTAGAAGCTGTTTTCTAAGATGGGTCATTTTTCTTCCAGATGTGACTGATCTGTTCCACGTGAATGCAAATTCTTGTTTCTGCTTTGTTATTTGTCAAGAAAATTGCAATCAATATTATTTTAATCCTCCTCATATACAGTGTTGAACCTTTTATTTGTCTCAATGAATAAATAATTTGAACTGAGAACTGTGCTCAGTTCTTTCTGAGTACCTAAAAAAAAAAAAGCTGGGTTTCTCCTTTTCACTTTTAAGCTCTGAATTATGGGCCATCCCATTGCCTGGAAGCAACTGAAGTTCTTAAATTATAAACAGTGAATTATCTTCTTGCTTTTGTTATTAAAACAAAAAAGTAGACATGTTTGAGAGAATAAAAATTCAATATAATCAGTAAAAAGTCTACATAAACTCACATTCATATTTTCTTTTGGGTTTTTTTTTGGTGGTTTTTTTGTTTGGTTTGGGTTTTTTGTTTGTTTGTGTTGTTTTGGGGGTTTTGCTGGTGTGTTGGTTTTTTGAGGGTTTTTTTGGGGTTGTTTGGTTTTGGTTGGTTGGTTGGTTTTTATTTTTTGTTTGGTTTGGTTTGGTTTTTGGGGTTTTTTGGGGGTTTGTTTGTTTGTTTGGTTGGTTTTTTGTTTGGGTTGGGTTTTTTTCAGCTTTTAAATTAACATTTCCTGGACTTGATTGTATTAATTTAGTTTTATGAAAGATTGCCATGTTGGATATACATATGTACCAAACATTTACATTAACACTAACTGCAGCCATCAGAAGTTATGGGAAATTTGTGTGTACCTACTGATGGAGAAGGTGAATTCCCACAATCCCAAAATCCTTAAATGGACATTAAAAAGGTAATTTTGGTAATATTTTGGAAGAATATAAATAAATGTCCTATTATGATGCATTTTTCTGCACTCAGACTGACATTCCTCTTTTGAAGAGTTTTAGCATCTGTAACAAGTAATATTTATAACAAGTGAAAAGTAGTTCTTGAGAAAATCAAGCTGACATTTAGAGAGCTACATTTGGTGCAACTCAAATTTACTGCAGCTGCAGTATAAATAATCTGAGCACTGCCAAAGATGAGCTACTTATGTCTGTATACACACAGAACAATTTAAACTTCTCCACATTTAATTTCAAATAAAGGACAACTTTATGGCCGATCAGTGCAGTATACAGGATCTCAAGCATGACAAAACTATGAAATCTGAAGGAACCTCCATCACAAAGAGCCTAAGAATACAACAATTTCTTCAAAACTGCTTCACAGCCCTCTCCACTAAATCTAGGTGTAATGTAGAAACTTAGTGTAATTCCTCCTTAATTATGTTGAATACCATGTGCAGATAAAATTTGCAGAAAGTTAGAGAGTTGATGCTTTCTACAGCACTTTATATTTTTGATAGGGCTGGATAGAAGGGGCTGGGGGAATACAGGCAAAGATAGGACTGGAATTTTAGGACAAATTCTTGCTATAGAAAACACCTCTGTGCTAGCTTTTCCCCAGGTACTGCTCAGCAGATGAGCAGCTGAGCCACAGATCCTCACTCCACTGTGGGTTTAGAAGGTTTTCAGCCAGCACTGCCACCCCCTCAGGGATGGCATGGGAGCCACATCACTCACTGGGACTACAAATTTCATCCATCAATTTTGGCTCAATGAGTTGGAGGAAAATGAGACATTCAGTATTGGACCAAGTCAGTATTGGAAGATTTGACAGTTAGGGCACACTGGATTAAAGGAGGGGTCTCTTCTTAAATTGTCCCCTTGAAGTCACTTTTTTTACTATCCTAAAGTCAGTTTTTAGAAGAAGTTTATGGACCATGGGCTTTAGGGAAACATTTCTGCCACTACAAACTCAGTATAAAGGAAAAAACAGTGTGCTGGTTCTTTTAAAAAATGACATTGCTCAAATTGCTCACATTGGTGCTTACCTTGCTCACATTTCAGTGTTGTCTCACAAACAACACTGTGGTAAACTGGAAAAGTAACAGAATAACAGTGGAAATAAAAACAGACAACTCTGCTCACAAACATTTATTCAGATATTGTTTTTCATCATAAAACTCAAGTTCATATTTCCAATCTCAGAAATTGGGTTGGTATTTTCAGATGTTTGTCCCTCTTCCTTTTTTCCCCTCCTGCACAATTGTCCTAGGGTGACCTGAGCATGCTTGTACCCGCAATCGTCTGTTCTGTTCATGCTGGCTGTTAAGTTCTGCACCTTTAAGACTGGTTCCAAGAGCCAAGTGGGGGAGAGGGAAAAGCGCTTAATTTTTTGGCGGCTGTATTCAAAAACACAGAGATAAGAGCCTCAGCTCTCTCTCACGGACTGTGTTGTCTGCAGCACGGACAGCGGGAGAGAGCTCTCCTTTGCTTTTAGTTAGTTTTTTTAGTTAGCTGAGGCCAGTACACCTCATACCCATCAGCACCTGTTGTATTGCAATCCACTGTAACCTGTGAGCCTATAAAACTGTGTTACNATACTCTGCTTGTTAAATAAATAGTTTTTTCCACTTTTCTCCAAGGAAATCTTTTCCCAAACCAGTAGGGGGAGGGGCTTGAATCTGATTTCTAGAGGGACCCTTTTGGGGTTTCCTCCCAAATTTGCCCTAAACCAGGACAACAATTCTTAAATTCTTAGAGTTTCCTTATCATTTTAATGATATATGAATGACATCTTGATTGCTGTAACATTGAGCTTCATTGGGAATTATTCTCAATATTCAAAGAAATAATGGGTATGCTTGAAAGTGTTCCAGAATTTAAAAAATTAAATAAATAAATTAGGCATGTGTTGATGTTTAACAGAATTTTTGCTGAAATCTGTAATTTTTAATTAACTCCCTTTGAAGATTTTGAGTAATCTCATGAAACAACAAAAAGTCTATGTTAGATTTAGGAGACTAATCATGCAATCAAAGAACAATTTAATCCATATTCAGTGTGACTTCTACAGAAAGAGAGTCAGACTTTAAAGTGTTCATCGTAACATTTTTACTTTTCAAGATAAATTACTCACTCACCCAGGAACATCACTGATTTTGCAGCAGTGTCATCATCCAAAACCAAGCCACTCAAAACCTTGTAAATTTATAGCGAAAGCTACAATTAAAAGCAACTTCTGATAGATTTAGGAAAATATATGAAATTACATTACACAAATGCCCTTAACCTTGTCCTGAAGATATGATATTTAATAATTGCATTTAAATATCTTATCCTATTAGGATCAATTGGATTTTTTCATAATGTGTTTCTTCTTTTTGGGCATCCTAGAGAGAAGAGATGAAGTTGCTGAAGTGCCATACCTATGCATTCCTTCCGCTGGCTCAGAACAACAGCTGCACATACCTGTGGGCATAATTTTGCAGCTAGGACATAAACCAATATATCTGTCAGTCAGAAAGACATATAAATGACTTAAGTTGCATCTGTACTTAAATTTGCCTACAAAGTGGGGGCCAAAAAACTCGCAGATGGCAATTATAAAAGTCTATCTCTTCTGGCAGATGTGATATGACCCTGATCTCTTGTGTCATATATGTGTCAATACTGTCATTAGTGCAATTGCTCTGAAGGGGCTATTCTTGAGGGATGCCATTGGGGAAGTCAGAATCAGGCCCAGAGGTGTTCGGACCACCAGTTGGATTCCACAAGTGTGATGGCCTTCCCAGGCTCATCCACAAAATCATTTGTTGCACCCACTGCCAATGGAAGTGTCCTTGCACAATAAGCTTCACTCTTCATGCCACGTTTTTCAAGAGCAACAAATCATTCAACACCAAGCCATGGCTGATATCCCATGGCCTGTACTTTAATTTTATGATTTCTCACAATGAAGCCAAGGCATGGAACATGAGGGAGAAATTTAATGCAGCTTAAAGCACTGTCTGAACTGGAAAGAGGAGGGTATCACAGCCAACATAAATTTACTGGCACAAATGCAAAGTCTGCACCTGTCTGAAGTTGCACAGAAACACTCTGTGACTCCCTGCTGGAAATCAGCTGAGGATGGTTATGTGCTTACAGTGCAGATCATCTCTTCCACCTGGAAATGAAGAGCAGTTCAGGGTCTGAGGCTTCAGGGCTGATCCTGTACTGCTTGGTCCATCAGATTTGCTCCTCTTCTGAGAGGGCTGTAGATCTCAACATTAGTCTTTTTCAGACAAACACAGACTGAAATATGTACAGTGGAGAGAGATCTTTTACCTGCTTTGCTTTTTTGTTTGCTTGTTTGTAATACAAACATTCATTCTGTTTCTATACCTTTGGAAAAAAAAAAAATCATGGAATGGTTTGGGCTGAAAGGGTTTTGGTTTGAATTGCCAACAGCTCTGTAACATCTTGAAACAATGCGTTCAACTGCTACAACTTGAGCAAAAGGGAGACAAAAATAGAACAGTAGTACATGGTGCTCATTCTGTTTCTTATAGAGAGTTCCAGATATATAGATGACTGAAGCAAAGGCTACTGAGTTGCTCTGCCTTTCTGTTCTTTCTTTCTTTTCTTTTTCATTTTAGAAAATGTCCCACTGGTTGATTGCTGCTACATTATCCTAAGCAACACAAATAAAGGAGCCCTATTCTGTCATAAGTGTGCTAATATCTTCTCTGTTATCTCTAAGGTGCAGGAAACACTGTAAGGCATATTTTAAAGGTGAGACAATGTTTATGTTGGAGGTAGAAAATTACTTTCTTAAGGTAGAAGATTCTGTCTGCATCCAAGTCACAGCTGCTGACTTCTCTACACATTGGCTACATGTAGCTGGGGCAAAAGAGGAACTTTTAGGCTCCTGACATCAGCAATACACTGTCCAAACAAGCACATCTAATGCAGCATAGCTGGGCCACGTTAGCTCATCTTCTACATCCTTATCAGTCATTCCTAACCAACTGCCTTATCATAACTATTTCTTCATATCACTTCTGTTTGTTGCAACATTATGGCCCACAGGCAAACAACTTAAATTTTTTAGCTCATAATTTCATGCATTTCCAATTTATTGTCTCACTTTAAATCTCCATTAAAATGAAAATAGAAGAAGGGAAAAAAACAAGCCCTTTTCATGCTTATTCACCAAGCAGCTTTCTAAGGTTCTTAGAGGTTTAATTATGATATGAAAACATGATTTCCAACTTCGCAGATGATACTAAATTGGAAGAGAATAAAAACAAATGAGGAATAATTAGGTAGTGCAGCCAGATATAAGAAAATTTAGATCATTTTATATTTCAGGAATAATAGATGGCAAATGCAGGGCTGTGCAAATAAATTGAGAATAATTAGCCTCACAAGTGTGGCATAAAAAGTGAGATCCTATTTAGAAAGACAAGAGGCTACAACACACTGAGATAAATTCTGAACTTTGAATGTAAAATTCACATCTATGTGACTTGCTAGCAGTCTCAGTGGTACTCCCCTAGAAATAAGATGGAATTCAGCGTCAGGAAGAAAAACACCACTTGGCCTCTGGGAAAGGAAGGGCTACATGGTATAGTCTAAGAAAAACAGTTTATTCCACAGTAATTGCACAGGACTGTATTAGCTAAATAATGGACCACAGGCTGTATTCAGACTGCAGGATGTCTCTGCCCAAACCAGTATCTTTCTCTGGGGACAAAAAGAGAAAGAGTGGGGAGAATAGACCAAGGAAACATTTTGGTTCTTTGCTTGAGTGCTCCTGCAGAAGAGCCACCTGACTCTGACTGCGGCAGAAATGCACCGCTTGTTTGGAAAGAGCTCTAGGCTGATCAAGAAGAGTCATTTTTTATTTTCTTACATTATGTTATGTTCCTTAATGTATTCAGGCCTGAAGTTAGAAAAAGGTTTCCAGTAGTTGAGCTGGGAGGTTCCAGGAGAGCTGTCAGTGGGAACAATGGTGGGAAGACACTTTGCTGGTTTTAAAATGTTGCTTCATGAACCGTGACAGATTAAATGCTGAGATAGCAGGGATGGCAAGGGACATCCCCCTAAGAGATCACCATGGTTTCCTACGCTGCTGCTTTCCGCTCTATATCCTGCTGCCTACTTCTCTTGACTGAAACACAACCTGTCAAAAGCGCACTCCCTCTTCTGCATATATCAGCACATTAATTTTCAGCTATGTGATATGGGACGTTCTGCATCAACCCAAGAAAAAGAAATGAGCCTTTTTTCACTCTTGAAGACATGAAAATTTGTTCAGGAAACTGATTTTTTTATTTTATTGTGTTGTCTGTTCATTTTGAAGTTGGGTGAACAGGGAAAATGGACAAATGCATGAGGGAATTAAGATAGCTGCTGGTGAGTCAGTACTGCAAGGGATTACTGACTACAGAATATTTTCACTGAAAACAGAATTAAATAGACTTCTCTAGAATAATGATGTCTAAAATCCATCATTAGTTCATGGAATTTGAAAACTATTAGGTTGATCTGTTTGTCCATCTAGAGATGCCTTTATGGGGGTGAAGATTTACCTTCCTAGGTCTTCTTATAGTAAACTTTAAGCTTTCTTAATAATAGCAAAATAGTGAAAAAAAGCTTCATTTTAGGACATTCTTTCTAGCCATGTTTTCCACAGAATAGGTCTGAGTTATTAGCCATCTTTCAAAGCATGCAAGTGAGAGGCCATTGAAATCTTCCAGATGCAATGAAGTGTATTTTGGCATTTCAGCACTAAACGCCTGCGTAATTTATGGCAGAGTGCACATAATTTCTATGTATGGCTATAGTTAACACAGGCTCATTTCACATTTGAAACTCAATTCTTCTAGCTGACTAATTGATTCATTTTCACAAATACTCTAAAATTTGTAGTAAGAACAATACTTTGCTATAAGATATTGTTTTGGCCAGTACCAAAATTAACTATGAATATTTACTTTCAACAAAAGCCAGTGAGACCAACAGCAAATAATGAAAACATGGTGATTTATAATTTCTTTTTACAATTCTTCTGTTACATGAGATTCAGCAAAATTTCAAATCCTATAAACCATTCCCTTAAAATACGGTTATTACGTTACTCAATCTCAGTTTTCTGCTCTCTGCCTCCTTCTGCCCATTCCTTCCAGGAGCCCTCCCTTTGCTGGGATACCTCCCGTTCTCTCTTGGGATGTGAGACAGTGAACTAGCTTCTGACACGAGCTTTGATAGCCACTATGTCCGTGCCCCTTCCCCAGAAGAGTGGAATTAGGATGTTTTCAGGGAAGAGTAGGAAATAGTTTGATTCCAGAAAGAATGATAAATCATTCCCAAAACCCTTGAACATATATCCTGAAGTCACCCAGGTTTCCAGAGCAAAGATCTAGTTTAAAACATACAAGCTCAGACTGAGGCAGTGTGCTCAGGAAGCACCAATGAGGGTTGCACTTCAGCTCCCACAAGTCCCATTAGGTCAAGCTGTGCAGCTCCAGCAGGAAAGGTGGGATTAACATAAAGTATGGGAGGTGATTCATTAGTCCAGTGCAACTCTTGCATGCTCAGGCTCGGAGAGCAGCACCTGCACTGGTGATGGACACTTCTACCAGCTCTAGACCTTTGGGAGCACAGCCCAGCCTTGTTATGTCACCCTTCTCCCCAGCTGCAGTACAGCAGCTCTCCCTCCTGCCTGACCATTAGTGTGTGGAACTGACACCTGGCATTAGGGGAAACAGGCAGGATAGGCCTAGGTACCTTTAGTCTTAAAGATATTAATTTATAAATTATATCAATTTTAGATTAGCATGATTTTAAGTGTATGAGAGGTAACTTAAAAGCTGTGACTATCACTGAGCTCTCTATGTCCCAGAGCTCTCTAACAGAGTTCAGGGACAAGCACACCTTCCCCTGAAACCCATCAGCTTCCCATTCTTCTTATCTTCTGTGCTATTGCCTTGAGCTGTTTTAGCCCCAGATGGGGCAGGGAGAGGCAGAAGAACCAGATCTCCCCTCTGAAAGTGTTCTGTAATCTTCCATAGCCACAAGGAGAGCCTACCATAGAAAATCTACCTTCAAATCCATCAGCTGGGCAATAAGACTCCTCACTCTGTCTCTCAGCCACTTAGGAAACCTGCCACTAGGAATCACAGCTGCTGGAAGTTGCCACACACGCACCAGGAAGCAAACACCCTGTGAACTTGCACTGCAAGAGGCAGGCAGCTCCCAGGGGTCTGTGCCCATGGCCACTGCTCCCACTGAACACTGGGACCACGGCAGCAGCCAGAGGCCAAGAGCCCAGAGCCCAATGCTTGGCACCAGGAACCTGCAGCCCTCCTCTGTACACTGGCTGTGTTCTTGCCCTTCTTTTTCTGCAGAAGATTTGCAGAGTTTGAGCTCTTTTTTTTTTTTTTCTTGGCTCCTTGTTTGTTTGCTTGGTTTGGTTTTTGTTTTTGTTGGGTCTCCAGGAAGTTTTCTTGGCCCAAGAATTAATCATGACATTATGACATTTAATTAAAGCCTAATTTTGTTAGTGATATATACATAAGTCTTTAATTTATTTGTTGTCGAGAAAAGCAAATCTGTAAAAATAAAAATAAAAACTATTAAAAAGTTAAAAAAACAGCCTGACTTGTTCTGCAGCATTTTCCATCCTCCAGGATTCAGCAAAAATAGGATGAAGTACTTACATCTTCGAAAAGCATTAAGCCAGTACTTCATCTAAGGTTAAAGTGCAGAAATATGAGATAACTGAAAAGCTGGCTCACTGGACTGCAAATTGGCCAAGAAGAGGAAGTGAATTTGAAGAGGAAAAGAATTTATATGAGATTGTGACAGAGATCAGCAGATCTTCAGCTTCTCAATATTGTATTAACAATGGCATTTCTGCTGTCAGTTCCTAATAGTAAATTCTGGTTAACAATAAGGAAAGAATAATACAATCAGAAACAGGAAAATGTAAAATATTCATGCATTGCAGTACTCATAAATAACAACACATGAGAGGGAAAAACAGTCAAGAAAGGGATCACTATCTAATGGAAAATTGTTCCAGAATTACAAGGAAAACAATTCTATTCCAGAAAAAGTCTGTACCCAGTTCAAAAAAAGTGCAGCTTGTGTAAATGAGGAAAGCTAAATCACCTTAGAATTAGGCTCAGCTTTCAGGAAAGCTGAGAAAGTCTTAGGTGTGTATATATGTATATATATATATGTATATATCTGTTTAAGCATGTGTGTGTGTGTGTGTGTGTGTGTAATTAGTCAAATATAATCTAGATTAAACTGAATTCAATACTTTGTTAAAGAGTGAAAGCATTTGAATAAGCACAAGTTTATACAGTGCAAATTTTATCTAATATGTAGTGTCCTGTTGGTCAGCCTTACAGTCTGTGGTTTGTCTCAAACCACATTCCCAAGTATTTTCCACTCCTGCCAGTACTGCATTCATCACAGGTGCTCTGTTCTATCAGCATGAGCTCCACCATGAGTCTGGGATAAACAGACAAGTCATAGCCACCAAGTGCCCTGCATCACTAGAGATGTATCAGTGCAGATTGTACGAGTAGAGAGTTAACCAGGTATCACCATTCTTAGCTCAAGTTTAAAACTAGGAGTTTTTCTTCCAAAATTCTTAATTTTTTCCTTAAAGCCCTATAGCTTCCTTCACAATCCACAGTGGTGTTACAGCAGAAAAACTCACACCTTCCTCTAATCAAAGGCTTAGGCTGGCCTTCCAGCTGTTGCCTCTCTGACAATGCTCTAGTGAAGTCAAAAATGAAGCATGAGATTTCAAAGGACTTTCTCACTTCTCTAAGAAAGAAAAGGGAAACAAACAAAATAAACCTTGTAATTTAAATTTTTACTGAATATTTGCTTTGCATGTCCCTTTGAAATATTCCTTATGGGACTGTGTCTCTAACTAGATACTCTTTGCAATTTTCTCATTCAAAATTCCTGAGGAGTAATATTGTGAATGTCCATGTAAATGTAATAAATTTCCTTCATCCTTTCACGAGATGCTGATTGCTTCCTTCTTAGATGCCAATGCTATTTAAAGGAATTTCTGCAACTCTTTTTGTTATTCTGAATTTCAAAAATCAGGGATAAAATATGTTAAACAATAGTCTTTTTCAGGTGTGTAACTTTTCCACACTCTAATCTTGGACAAATTTGGCTGGGAATGCAGACAAACACTGAGCCAGGAAGCAGGTGCTGACTCGAGATTTTATGTTGGCATTGAACCAGTGAACTCAGAGAAATTATGGGTTGCTAAAGTTTCAACATGACCAGTGAGGACATAACAAAAGGATTTTGAGAACCTCACAGAGATGTCTGATGATATTAGGATAAGGATAATATTAAGCAAGGAAGAAAATCTATATAACTCCCTCAGAAGAAAAATGCCATCCTGTGCTCTTGAATAGTAAAATAGGCAAATGGCACCATTGAGTCAATTACTGTAGTGGCTAGATCTCTGCACAAAATCTGATGGGCTCCTCCACTGTGAAAGGAATCTAAGCAAAAAAGTAATGAAATTTCGTTCTGGGAATTGGTTTTAATAGTGCAGGTTACAGAGATGCAGTGCTATTTTCACAAGTGTGTCTTATTCCTCATTTTTCCAGTCAAGTCATAACTATTTTATCCCATAAAATATGATTCATGTCAGGACAATGGCAAATATTTGGAAATCTATGAGACAGCACTTGTATTAAATGTTTAGGCATGAAAACAATAAGGGATGACAGAAATATAAAGACACCAACTGTTTAAGAATATATAATATTCTTAAATATAAAAACAGTGGAAAAATAACCATAAAAATATCTCCATAATAAATGTTCAAAATTAAAAGTTTTTGATTGCTCTTGGTTCTGAAAATTTTGTTTATCTGAGTAAACATAATTCTCTTTAAAGTCCAGACTATCCTTCAGCAAGTGTAATTTTCCTGTCAATCAACAATTTCCATAGCTATGTAACTGCAGTGTGGCCAGAGTTCTCTGGATACTTCATTACCAACGGCTTCCACTTGTCCCACTGCCACTTTGTTTTTCAAAACAATGCACTCTGGGAATTACTAGTTTTCATAACTGAAGGTATTAATGAGAAAAAATCAGGGGGAAAAGAATGTGTCCCCAGATCTCTTCACAAAAGGGCACCATCACAGGATACAACAGAGACAAAGCAAAAGCTGAAGATGAATACTCTTGTTTCCGCTGGCACATTCATTTTCCAGGCATCAGTCTAAGAACACTCATGCTAAAAGCAGTGGGAAATAGCCTGGAAAAATTAAGTGACTTTATTATTATGGACAGTGTTTTATAAGAATGAACTTTAGCAAAATCTTTGATACTTCTATGCCTTAGAATCGTCGAATGAGGGTTTTCAATTTGCCTAGCTATGGAAAATCTCCAAACAACAAACTTCTTGAAAACAAAAGCTATTATGCATCTTCTGGGTCAGAGCTTACCATACAGGACTGTTCTTTCAACGGCAGTTTTCTTAATCCTTTCTCAAATGTAGGTTTACATCTTTCCAGTGAAGGGCTTATAATTTTTCCTTATTAGATTCATGGTCATCTGCATTCATTGCATTGACTGATTTCTTCCTTCCTAGTATTTCAAGCTTTATTTTGGCCAGAACTAGATTCCTGCTTTCCACTGGAAGTTATGAATCTTTCAGTAAAAGCAAGACTTACATAAAGATGAAGATGTAAATTTCAAGTGGGTATGTAAAACTGACAAGGAAGAAAACTATGAAGTAGTTTCAATGGGCCAGGCCCTCAATTACTATGACTGGAAGTCACACTAACTGCACGAAATGGATCCCCTTTTTATTCCATTTTTAGACCTTCCAAATACTGCCAACTTATGTCTCCAAAAATCAGGGTTTTTTTTTGTCAAGCCACACATTACTTTTTCTAATTATTATCACAAATCTCCTTCCATGTTAATTTCTTTTTCACTAAGGAGATCACTAATAATCCAAATGGAAATTTGGTGCAATCACTTATAAAGTGCTTTCCATTACAGAAAAATAACAGAAAGTTGAATAAAGTCTTCAAAGCATCCATGTAAACTATGAACATATAAATAAAAGAAGCTGAAGATTGAACATAATGAGCAGAAGAAAACCATGAAAGTAACTTCCAATACACTTGAGGCACATAGTTAACCACAAAGTCAAGAGGTACTACTCCAGAAAAGACTACAGCTTTGGGCAGAATCTCTCCCTCTTTCCAAATGTTGACATATATATCCAAGAACAATGACCATTTTTATGTTTAATCTACTTGACATGGCATGACAGATGAAATTAACCTACAATGCTAAGCAAAAAAATCAGCGCATGCTGATCTGAACACAGACTTTCTGCTCTACTGGAAAACACCAGATTTGTTTTCATTATGATAGGAACAAAAGGAAAAGCTGAATTATATTTGTAAGGAAAATAACTGGATAAATTAATATGTTCCACTTCAAAATGAGTATTTTTTTTCTGATTTTGATTTAATATTATGTTCAAACTATAAGTTACAAAAATATGAAGTATTTTGAAATAAGAAACCACAGAATATCATTATGGATAAGACTGAAAATGATGTTTTCATCATTTTTCCTTAATTAGATTTTATTGATAGTGAAGCTTGACATAAAACTTTACTATTTATAAATAAAAAATTATTTTTCCAATGAGAAACTTGTATTTTGGAAACCTCTCCAGTTTTTACTTTTACAACTGAGAAATAATGTGCCCATGTTATCAGTCCATAGTACAACTTTTAAATGGCCAAGAATTTAATCAGAACCAAATCAAAACAAAATCCACTTAGGTGAAAACCAACTTATTGGAGCTGACAGACCGTTAAAAATGTAGATACTAGAGACAAGCCAGAAATTCAGTGCAAACTGTGTGTCCTGTAGATTGTATACACTGAACACCAGCAAGCAGATAACATTAGAGAATGAAGAGGATTAAATGGCAAGGGCAGCAGACACAGAAAGAGGAAGGCAATGAATGCACTTAAGAAGCCATCAAGAAGTGGAGCATTGAAGAAATAGTTACAAAAATATGCCACAATGTGAACAAAAATGATGCTCTTAGAGGCTGTTGCAGCAATACATTGTGGGAAGGAAAAAGTCGGAGTATGCACCAAGACTTTAAGTGCAAGCACTAAAAACCAGGCAAAATAGGAAGAAAAACAGTCAAGATATTTTACAACTTGCAGACAAGTCTTTGTTCAGAAATAAGCCTGGAGAACTAAAATGCTGCAGAGTCCCTAATTATGCTCAGTTTTTTATCAAGCAGCAAAACAAAAAAGGGAAAAAATCGCTTTCAGCAAGAGATTAAAACAAGCAATGGCTCAAAACATAAAGACCATGCACTTAGCCTTTATTCATATGTGAAAAATTAGTCCAAACACTAAGAAGAAGTCTAAAAAATATGAGCCATGGAGTTGATTAATCTCAAAATTAGAATATTTATTATGTCCTGAATTATGTGCATTTAGCCACCCAATATTAAAAATTACAATCCAGTAAAATGAAGGAAATGGTTGTACTTCAGACTGTTATAATATGCTGCTTGGAGAAGTCATAGCTGAAAAACAGTATGTTCTTTAGTATCTTGATAAAGGAGATCACAGGCGAGGAAGCCAAAGAGAAGGGACTGGGGGTTTTGAAGGAGCAGAGGGGGAAAAGGGGGTCACTCCAAAGGATTTGCTACAAGCAAATTTTTCTTTAGAAGCTGTGGGACAAACCCTGACAACCTCACTGCTTTAGAGGATGGATAGAAAACATGCTTCATGCCTACTGGGTAGTAGGATGCCTCCTTTCATCTAGGTGGCAAAAAATGCTGAGGTGAAAGGTAAAGTTTTCCCAAGCCAAGCTCCAACACAAGAAAATACAGCTGGAGGCACTCAGCCCCAGGGACCTGGAGTGCTCAAGCAAAGAAACACTCTTACCTCAGGCTTTAATTTTTATTTGATTTATATCAGAAAATATTTAGTAGCTCCCCTTTTCACCTATGTGCTCTGTAATGCTCACACATAGAGAGTATGAAGATTATGAGACAGACTAATGCCTCTCTCCACTAAAATTACTGTAATAGGAAAGCCATTTTGCAAATGACAGTGTAAGTATCAGCTCAGATAATTCTGGAAAATTAATGCCTCAAATGAAACGCTGCCTCAGAGTTGAGGGAATATATTTTATTCTTTGGTCTTTTTACTCTTACTTTATATATATTTTTTATTACTCTGGAGTATAGTTTCTCTTTTTTCACCCTCACCCTTCAGCATGAGACCAGTGCAGTCATTTAGCAGGCTTTAAACCCAATAAGGATCTCAGAATCAGCTGACATGAATGCTGAGTGCTACTAAACAGAGAAAGGTGAACAGTTTGCAGGATGAGGTGGAGATCAGAGGCATGCTCTCGGTCTCCCTTAACAAGGAAAAGGGGATGGAAAAGCCACACAAAACTTCAGGCAGCAATTCATTCATCTTACACGAAAATTTGCTCTGCAGAGGTGCCACTCTCTCCCCACACCAATAAATGGAGGCCAAATCATTAGCATGGACTAAAGCACCTGATTTCTGAAGCCTTAGAATACATTAAAGAGATCCTGTGCTAAAGATTATCTGACTCTGCAGGACAAGGAAGAAAAGCTACACAGGACATGGCCAGAAGAACAGTAAGGGTGGAATAACCAGGTGACTGGAAAAGTAATAGAAGTTAGCTGGTTGTTTGCTTGTCAATTTGTTGATATATTTCTATTTTTGAGACCTAGAGAACTACCTCATTCCATTTATGCTACTAGTAAGTTGGTATTTACTACTAATATTAATCATTTTTCTTAAGCTGTGTTTGTATATGCCTCTCATTCTATCAGATTGTACAATTATCAAACAAAAAAAGGCATGTTCTTTCCTTGGCCAGATCTTTGGAGGTTCTTAGTCCACAGGGCACTAAACACAGGCTTTATCCATTATGTGGAAAATATCCATAATATATTAAGCACACTCCAAGAATCCTCTAAGAGGGTTGAATATAAAACAAAATCAAGTAGGGGAAGAGTATGGAGCCTATACACCTCAAAGATGCTCTGAACTGCAGCACATTTAGATCTGTGTCATACAATGAAGATAAAGAAAATTCATTATTTCTCAAGATACTATTTATTATACTCAATTCTTCAATTACATTAATTTTAATTTATTCTCTGTTTTCTGAGCCACTTGATCTTTTCAGTGCTTCAAGACTATGGTATCCGCTTTTGAGACTTTATGTTTGAGTTATCATAGGGTTTTAATTGTCATACTAATTGTGGTAATTAATTTCTTCTACTGAATTCAGGCTCTAAGTCTACTGAATTCAGGCTCTAAGTCAGTCTCATAAATGGATTAAATTAACTCTGTTACTGAATTTACCTGGTCGCAGGACACCAAAAAGTACTTCGCAGAAACTCAAGTTCCCAGTCTGCAAAAACCTTCATGTTAACAGACCACTCAGTGGATAAGAAATTTGCTGAATGATGACTCTCAAAGAGTTGTGTCAATGGCTCAATGTCCAAGTGGAGACCAGTGACAAGTGGCATCCTTCAGGGGATGGTATTGGGATCAGCACTGTCTGACATCTTTGTCAGTAACATGGACAGTGGGGTTGAATGTGACCTCAACAAGTCTGCAAATAATCCCAAACTGTGAGGTGTGGTCAAGATGCTATGGGAAGGGGATGGTATCCAGAGGGATCTTGACAGGCTTTAAAGATGGGCCCATGAGACCCTCATGGAGTCCAGCAAGGCCAAGTGCAAGGTCCTGCACCTGGGTCAGGACAATGCCAAGCCCAAACACAGGCTGGGCAGAGAATGGACTGAGAACAGCCCAGGGGAGAAGGACTTGGGGGTGTTGGTGGGTGAGAAACTGGATGTGAGGCATCAATGTGCACTTGCAGCCAAGAAGGCCAACAGTGTCCTGGGCTGCATCCAAAGCCCTGTGGGCAGCAGGGCCAGGGAGGGAGCTCTGCCCCTCCGCTCCCTCTGGTGAGACCCACCCAGAGTGCTGCATCCAGCTCTGGAATCCTCAACATCAGAAGGACATGGACCTGCTGGAGCGAGTCCAGAGGAGGCCATGAAGATCATCAGAGGACAGGCTGAGGGAGCTGGGGTTGTTCAGCCTAGAGAAGGAAAGGCTCCAGTGACACCTTCCAGCAGCCTCCCATTACCCAAAGGGGCTACAAGAGAGCCAGAGAGGGACTTTTCACAGGAACAGGTAGGGACAGGAAAAGGAGGAGTGGTTTTAAACTGAAAGAGAGCAGGTCAAGGTTAGACATGAGGAAAAAATTCTTCACTGTCAGGGTAGTGAGACACTGGCACAGGTTGCCCAGAGAAGTTGTGGATGCCCCATCCCTGGAAACATCCAAGGCCAGTTTGGATGGGGCCCTGAGCAATCTGGTCTAGTGGAAGGTGCCCACAGCAGGAGGTTGGAACCAGTCTATGTTTCTATGATTTGAAGGTTTGAGGATTCCATTCAGGGTTTGTCATTTATTAGTCCAAAGATAGAGCTGGGAAAGATTTTGCTGGTTTTGGAATCCAAAAGTCTGTCAGGTCCTTCTGACTGAACTGTTTGATAGGAAACATACAACGCTATAGTCAAAAGGACAACATTAAAAACAAATGAAGAAAAGATAGAAGATAATCACAAGCTATTTTGCTGCTAAACCTACTGGAAGGCATGTACTTCTGCATCTTACCACTTAGACAATTTTCAGTTTTTTCTTCTCTCCTTCCCTTTATTACAGTTTTTCTTGCATGCAATTACACTATTGCTTTAGTTAGGATCAAAAGTGAATCTTCTCTCTCCACTTGGGTTCAGAGAGGTCTGAGAGCAAGTGAGTAAGTTTCCTAGTAAGGTTACTCAGTGGTCAGTAATAACGAAGCCTTGTACACTTAACACTTTCTTGATAACCCAAGCATAACAGAGGTCATGGTTTGTTAGATAATGGGATGTGCAGGACTGAAAATACTGGGAGACACTAAATGCAAGATATTCTTGACAAACTGGAGAAATGGTCCAGAAAAATGCAATTCACTAAGTGTAAATTATAGCTCTAGATTAATGTACACAAATACAACATGGGAAACAACTAAAAATGGCAGCAGCCATGCTGGAAAAGATCTGGAGGAGGCAAACAGAAAATGACTCAGCACCGATCTACTGCTGTGAAAATTAATGCCCCTTATGCTAGGAGCTTATACTCCTTATACAAACAGGAGTTTAATCTCTAAGTGGTACAAAATAATCCTCTTTCCTACTTTTTTCACCAGCCCTGGAATCTCAGCAGATCTGATGTGCCAGGTGTTAGGTATCCTTTCAAGAAGGATGTAGACAATCAAAAGAGAACACAAAGGAGAATGCTGAATAAGGTGAAAGAGATTTGATCTCTGAAAAAGAAATTGAAATTTGGAATTGTTTTATCTGGGGAAGAGTGCTAGCAAAGCACAAAAGGAAATATGGTCTTTGTGAACCAGAAGTGCGAAAAGTCCAGATTGTAGCAAAATGCTTTGAGAAGTTTTTTATATTGGTTAAACCAGTAGAATAAATTTTTCAGGAAGCTGTGAAAACTCAATCAGCATGGTTTTAAGCACTGTTTGATTGAAACCATCAGAAATGTCACAGGTAGAAGAATCTTGGCCTGAAGCAAGAACCTCCAGTCCAGATGGCAGACACAGCTCAACTGAATAGCCCGCAGTCTGCCTATTACACTTCGTATTTTTGCTCTGCAGATGACAAAAAGATAAACTATGACTTAATACTTTGCAAATTCCACAAGAAGATAAACATAGGCTTGGCTGGTCTAAAACTTGCACAAGGCATCACATCTACTGTGTGTGCACATGCAGTGTTAGATGGGAGAGAGATTCCCTACACAGCACTGTGATCATCAGACAGCCCTGGCAGCCCTGCTGCTCACGCTGCATTAACACACTGCACATGGGGGTGCTAATGAGGGGAGCAATGTCCTGCTGACCTCTGTCCTTCATTCCATGACCCCCTGGTGTCACCCCCATCTGACTATGATGCTGTTTTCTAGAGATAGTCAGTTAGATCATTGCTCTTTTCCTCCTTCTCACTGTTTCACCGGAACCCCTTCTCTACTTCATTTTTGGTTTTTTTTACTGTTCCATGCATCTCCTCCATTTCTTCTACTTGTAGCAATTTTTCTGTGCCATGTCTCCTTTTGTTTTCAACATGGTTTGCATCCATTTAGAATGTGGAAATGTACTATTAGCTTCTCTTCAGTTTTGCAGCTGGGGTTTCTGTCCCTAAGGCCTTGTCAGAGATCATCTCTTTAAGTGCCAAACATGGAAGGGGTTCACAACCAACAGGGAGATGCCAACAACTCAGACTATCTCACTTACCAAAACAATCCTGCACCACGTCAGCCAGCCTGCTTAGTTTTCTGTTCTCAGATTCTTGTAGGTTATGGGCAAACATCTCCAAGAGAAGTGATGGGGATAACCCAAAAGCATATCAAACCTGCTATAACTAAATACTGTTGGAAGAAGTGAGACTGGGTTCTTTGACTCCTAGTGGCTTATGAAAAAATATCTTTAAATATTATTTTTTTTGAAAGACACCAGTTAATTCTGTATAATGTACACTATTAGCAATTGATACACTTGCTTTGTTTAGGGAAATTTGAAGAATAAAACAGATTGCTGTTTCCATCAAAACACTTCAAGCTGGATTTAATAGTTCTGAAATGCTAATTGTGAATTGTATTTCACATCATACACTGCAAACTAATTTAAAAAGAGGAAAACATATTATGGTAAATACCACAATGCATTCACTATGAGTCATCTAAGCATATGATGAACTGGAACAATACCAGCAGCTCAACATAAAGCAGCTGAATTAAAGCTAGAGGGAGTACAATACCTTTTGATCAGGCCTAGTATATACTGAGAATATATACAGCTGCACATACATCGTTAGGTTTCTGGCAAAGAAAACAATGTAAACATTTTTTGTCTCTCCCTCTTCTTTCCCCAGTGCAACACTTCCAATATATTTGCATTAAGTCACTGAGAAGCAAAATAAGCACTCTTGCTTGTATGAAGAACAGGCAGCTTCAGCATAAGTTCTCCATGCTCCACTGTGATGCTGACCGTGCTTATATTACACAGATGCTTGCTTTTAGCATCCTAATGAGAACTTTCAAGAATTCAATTACTATTAAATTAGCCTTACTGAATGTTATCAGAATGCTTCTGAGGGTTTTGTATTATCCTATCAGCACAGGAAGGAAGGAATACCACACTGTCAATCCAATTATTTTTTCGTGTACTTTTTACAAGGAGGGGAAGGGTCAAGCATACGATTTGTCTTTCTCAGGGGAAAAAGAAGAAGGGAGCTGACATTTCTGGGAATTCAGTACCAGTTCCTGGGAACTTGAAGAAAGCCACTTTTGTCAAAGCCTCTCAATCCTCTCAGTAACCACCAGCTTTTAGTAGTCACTGTAGAGTTCCAGAGACACTGGTTCCCTCTGAAACAGCTATCGAGTAGTCAGGATCCTCATTATCTGCAACACAGTGCTGGAATTCAAAAGACATTAGCTTATTCTCTGCCTCATAAAACTGCAGATGTTCTCTGAGGTGAAAGAAGCTCTGAAAAAGCCCAAATGGCTTCCTCCAGCTGAGCTCTGAAGCCCTCTTAAATGCCCTATGACTATGAGAGTATGATTCTGAGATACCTGGGTGTGGAGGTGTGATTGCTCCCAGGGATAGCTCTGCTTTCAGAAGAAAGGTCAGAACACTGGTCCCTAGCCCTTCCACCCAGTAACTATTTATGATTTCTCTAGTACCTCAAAGCATTGTCCAAAGCAGTATTACAGAGGGTAGTGTATTTCAGTTATAGTTCCATGCTAACATTTTGTGAACGTTAGATATTTGTAAGTAGGCATTACACAGACACATTACATTTCTCTCAGCTCTCCACCTTCACATCCCTGGATATCCATATTTTTCTCCAAAATATGCACTAGAAAGCTCTTTGGTACTTTACTCCTTTGATTTCCATTCTGGTAGTTGTGTTTCCACAGCTTTTTTCTGAGGATCAAGCATTAACAGGCCTCTATTGGTTCAAAACCGTATTCTGTTTCTGAGACGTGTAACAACCTTGTTAAGAACTGAGCCAGAAACTAGAGTAGGGATTTGATATATAAATCCTCAGCTGTCCCACTGTGCCCATCATTCATCAATAGCTCACTCAACTGCCCTACTATTAGAAACAGAGGATGCCAGCAGGGATCAAAGCACAAGGGACTGTGAGTGCATATTAACGGAATTAAATTGTCAATGTATTAAACTTCCATGAATTCACACGTTGATTTGAGCTTGTTTAGAAACTAAACTTCTACAGGGTGATATAAAAATACTCATATACAAATACATACCTACAAAAAGAGGGAATCAATACTCTCAATACATTGCAAATTTAAAAGAATCAAACACAATTAAAACCTGCTCAGCTTAGCAGCAATGCAGAAGAATATAATTATTTCTCTAAGTGTTTAGATTACTTTCTCTGTTAAAACCTTTTCTTCTGGAAAATTTTAGCTGTTCAGAGAGCATAAAGAATAGTAAATAAATACATAGCAACAGTAATTCAGTTATTCATATTACTGGAAAAAATGGTTATATTTATCTCTTCAGCATACACAGTGCCATAAGATTGCCTTTTCTAAGTTATTGAACGAAGCCAGGAAACAATTACCATCCAAAAATGCCAAATCTCCAAGGGGCACATACACCCAGCTAGCTCATGTTGTGACTGCAATCTGGAACATCCCTGTGCCATGCGGCCACAGGGGACCTCAGTGACACTCTAAGATGGCAAAACACAGCTCTGTGCTCATGAAACAGAAGCACAGCACGTTCTGTGCAGGAGGCAGCATCCAGAGGGTGCAGCATTCTTCCAGCATCAGTCACTTTTGAGCCCGGCAGGTTCCATCCCTGGGGGGAGGGCAGCAGGTGTGCTCCCATCTCCCATCCTCAGAGCCGAGGCAGGATGTATCCTCATCATCTGCACTCCAAGGCAGATGTATCCATGAGCCACCAGCTGTCACAGCACCAGGAGCTGCTGCTGATGGAGGGCAACATGCAGCAAAGGGGTGTCAGGCCCAGGCAGCTCCCAGAGGAGGGCAGCGTTTTCCATTCAGTGCTGTACAGACACGTGCATGCATCAGCAGCCTTTGTAATGCCAGAAGAGTAACCCACTTCAGCTGAACCACTGCAGAGAAGTCCCCCACTGCCAGTGAACTGGAGAATTAGATAAGACACTATGTTTTTAAAGCTGTGCAAAACCAGGATAGTTTCCCAGCTACTCTCCTCTATGCTTCTTGTACACTCATTTTAATATGAGGTTTTAAACTAAACTTTGAAGGCTTTCTCAAAGTCAGACCTATGGCTTTTTCCTGTGTTTATTTTTACCCAGCTGAGCTTCCACTGAATTCAATTTTAACCCAGCAAACTTGATCAAGAAGAGCTTTGGGGGGACCTTGGTATGTCTGAGAACAGGGGCTTCCAGCTTTCCCTCCTCCTCCGCTACTCCAGGACAACTGGCAACAGCACCACAAGCTACTTTACCTCTTGTCACCTCACAGCAATGATCAATACAAACTAAAAAAGCAAACAGTGCAGCTATTATTGAGAAAGAAACTGCAAAGATACCCATGGTCTATGGTCTGTGGAGATGACTCATTCCACAGCACAATCTAATTCCAAAACAATTACAACAAAATCAAAATCCTCAAACAAAGGAGAGACAAAACACAAAGTCTGGACCTCTGCTGAGCACATGACTCTATAAAGCTGACATGACTGCAGAGATTGCACTGCCTTCTAATCATAAAGCAAAAGAGTCCATTTTCTTTAAACTTTTCCACAGAGAATTAAATGGTAAAGAAAACAGAATACAGGGCAGTATGGTTCAAATGTGAATGCTTGTGCACCAAATTTGCTACTGCAGTTTAATTCAAAAAGAGAATTATCATTCTTTTCCTCCACTGTAATTTAAAATAAATTACCCACTGACCAAAACCAATAGATTATCATATTAATTGGTAACTTTTATGTTCATTATATTGTAAGAGAAAACCACAATTTCTCTAAATATGTTCATTACTCTGATAATTATCCAAAACAATTATGCAATACAATTACCCAGACAATTACTCAGGAGGGAAATTATCTCCAGATGCATCACAAGCTATTCTATGAAGTGCTCAGTATTTATCGCTTTAGTTGTATTGGCTATGATTGATCAAATGAGTCATACATTGTTCTGTCAATTTTCCATTGTGAGGAAATACTTCTAGAGCAAATATCCACTAATTCTAACTTCAGGTGGTGTAAATATCACACATGTGAGCTCACACTTCACATTCATACTCTGGCAGAAAAAGTCTGAACTAACTGAAATCTAATCCAGACAAAATGCCACTTGACTATGTATTGCACTGTCTGTACTTGCCCTTAAAGCAGTACTTTCTACCTGTCAAAAGCAAACTAGGCCAAGTTTGTGAAACAACTAGATGAACAGTCAGATTCCTTCTCTTGATTTGAAACTAGTCACTAATTTGATAGCAAGATTGTTTTAAAAAAATCACAGTTTTTCCATGTCAATGCAGAAAATTAAGCAGTAACTATTGTGATCTCATACAGTATTGTAAATTCTCAATCATGAAAAAAAATTATGTTTTTATTTTAGATCTGAATTTATGGGATTCTTGTTTTGAACTTAAGATAGATTATCTTTTAATAATTAGCTTTTCTTGAGGTTTGGAATGAACCTAAGAATTTAAAGCACAACCACAGTCAAAGGAGGCAGATTTTGCCTCTGTGTGTGAGAAAAAAGAATGAAAAAGACAAACCAGGCTTCAGCATCTATTAACTCTGAGTAAAAAATTTTAGATTAGCTGTTTTATAATTAAAGTTTCAGGACATACTATGAAAGCCTTAAGAAAGTGTAGGGCTGAATCAACAAATTCTTGAGCAAGTTCACCGCCAACTCATTAGTATTTCTGCATCATTGCATTTCTAACATTTTTTGGAAGTTTCAAAGGTCATAATGCCAAAGGTCACTGAGGTCCAGTACGGTCTTTGAATCACCTTAAGCAGCAGGGTTTAAAAAGTGCACAAAATACACCTCATTTTACTGTTTTAAAACATTGCATAGTAAGATATTCCAGTTCAATCATTACAAAGACTTGCCATGGCTTACCCTGACAGCACATTCTTCAAAATATTCTTAGGCCTTATTTTCAGAGGTTTTTGTCCTAGTTTGACAGATGTGACAGTACAGATAGGCAACTAAGCCCTAGGGCTAGGCATGAGTTTCACTTCTTAACAATATTTTATCTACAAAGAGCAGCATACGAAAGGACAAGCTGCTCTGTGCTCTGCAGCCTCTATTGACTTTAAAACGCAAACTCAAACTTCCTCCCCTGCTTTCATAGAAGAATTTAATTGGTGCCAAAGTGAAAGATCCCAGCATGACCTGTCTCCACACTAAGCCACTCCAGCTGTGATTGTGAGCAAATTTGTACATTCAGACACTGCTGCAAGAGAGACCTTCCTAATAAGCTGAGGTTTTGCACTGATGGAGGACAAAAAGAAGTGCTTGGTTGGAAATAGGGAGAGCTGAGACTTGGCTTACCCCACCCTTAGATTTAAACAGCTTTAAAGGCTTCAATAAGGACCAAATGAAAATAGAATAAGGACTTGACTATTTACTCCACACAGAAGAGTTAGTACAGGTAATAGTACTAACTTGTGTAGGATAAGTGTTAACCTATAGTTTATTAACCTATATTGTGTAGGCATTAGGATTACAATTTCTCACACATTTTTTCCACTTTTCTGACCAGAATCTCACTAGGCATGAGACTCCTTTGCAGTGTCTAGGTTTTTCACTGCACTGTGAGCAAGTCAGAGTTAGCTTTAAGCTACCTGCTGCTGCTTGTAATGAAAAGTGAGTCACTCAGCCTCAGCATAATATGTTCACTACCCACCAGTGCAAGGTGGGCATGCTTTATCATAGAATCATAGAATAATTTGGGCTGAAAGGGCACCTTAAACATCACCTAGTTCCAATCTCTCTGCCTTGGACACACACACCTTCCACTAGACAGGTGTCCAACATGGCCTTGAACACTGTCAGGGATGGGGCACTTTTGTGGGCAACTTGTCCCTGTGCACGTTCACGGTAAAGAATTTCTTCCCAATATCTAATCTAAACCCTCTTTCAGTTTTAAATCACCCCCTTGTCCCTGGAGCCTTCTCTTCTCTGGACAGATAGAACCCAGCTCCTTCAGTCATTATGAACTGCACTGCTGCTGAATGGGCATCCCTTGCTTTCACACACTGCCCCCCTTCCTTGGAGTGCTGTGAAGGGGATGCTCTGAGGCAAACATACCAAACACACCCATCACTGATAGGGCAATAGCCACAGCCAACACACGTGTGGCAACCCATTCCTCTTTCTTATTTTGACCTTACAAAGCTTAATCCTTGCACACTGAAAGAAGAATTTAACCATGAAGAAATTTAAGCAGTGGATTGTCTGAGTGTGTTCAGCTAGATATTAGAAAAATAGGTTTTTGACTGTTTTTTGGTACTGTCAGTGGAGAACCACAGCATGCAGGTAAAGAGCAACAGAGTGAAGAAATTATTAGAAAGATAACGCCAGTCATTTAAAACAGTGCATTAGATGAGGCTAAATGTGAACACAGGCTAAATGATCTCCGTGTCCCAATAGTCTTCTAAGGAAAATCTGAAGCCTACTGAAAATAGTCTTATTCTAGAAGAATTTTCCCAACCTCGGGTACTTTTCTATTTATCTGTAACGTAAAAAATATATCACACACACATCTGGACTGAATAATGATTTCAGCCAATTAAACGTATTATTTTAAACTCGGAAAAATAATGACCAAGAGAAATACACAAGCAATACAAACGCCTTTAAAATTCTGTGTCTTTGTAACTAAAACATAAAACTGCTTGGTTTCCCATAATTTCAGCTTGAAACAATTGAGCATCTCCTCCACACGCTTAGAGGAGTGCTTTCTGCAACCAGTAAAACTAGAAAGGACAGACAAAGCCAGAGGTGAAAGGCAGAGCTGGCACATGGGTATTACTCTTTTCTTGCTTTTATGAACAACTGAATTTCCAATATCCTGAGTTTGTCACATTCATTGCTTTCCATCTCAGTCATAAGCAAAAAACTCCTTTTCTAGTTTTGATACAGGAAGGATGGATAAACCAAAAATTTTATTCTTTGGTAGAGGTCCTTCCCCCAGGTAGTTTGTGAGAAAGAAGGTTCAGCTTGGCACACTGGGAAGTAGTGCATTGTTCAGAAAGAAACAAGGTCTGATTGAGCTGCTATGCCATAAGAGAAGGTAAAGGAAAATAACCTGCAGGATGAGTTCAGGACAACATCACTCAAATACAAACAGTGGACAGAAGATTTAATGCCCTTGGGGTACCATTACAGCTGAAATTTGTGATCCAATGAAGCATTTATTTGCCACTGACTGTAATGGGACTATGATTTAATTGTTTTTGTGTTCTCCCGAAGTGTGGACGACTCAATTTTTGAGATTTCAGGCACAAATCGGGAAAGAATGAGAGAAAGAAACTAGTCATGAATCACAAAATGTAAACAGTAATTACAAAATGAGTATTTTCTTTAACAGGATTTTTAAACAGAGAAATAGCCATGTAGACTAAAGTCAATCAGACTTTTTTTTGGTAAGTCTAAAATGTTTTTCAGAGAAGCATTTATTTCAATGACATTTTAAAGAGGTTCCATGCCAATTTCAAAAGGAAAACAACGAAGAGTAAAAGGAGTCAAAACACTTCCTTTCTCAGTTTGAAAACTGACATTTTTATTCAAACATTTTCACCTAACAGAATTATAATGCTATGACTTCGTGCCAGTTTGGAACAAAAATAGATGTATAACCTTCAAAAAAATCATCATAAAATCAATCTCTTTCCTTTGACCTGCTCTCTAATTGTCTGGAATTATATCGTATAGCTTAAGAAGCTGCCAAGAAATGTCCAAATTCAAAGACATTACTAAAGTAAGCAGAAAATAAGCTTTTTTTTTTTTTAATCTAACCTCACTGATTTCGTAGAAACCTTAGCTTGATGGCCTCTTTAAATTGTTTTTTTTCCCTCTATAGGTGAAGCTACAAATCACTTCTTGCTACTAGATGTTTTTGTATCTCTAGTGATCTCAGATCCAACTGCCTCACTTTTTATTAGCAAGAAAGAAAAAAAGAGTTGTTATTTGCCATTCCACCGAAATCTGAAAACATTTTCAGTTCTTATCTACAATTCTGTAGGTAAGAATTGTAGCCGCTGTTGGATGGGCTTTAACTGGAAGCTCACTTTTGCTTTCAAAAATATGTATGAATGATTAATGGCAGGATGGACAGAGATGAGGCAAATCCCCTTCTTCCTGGCAGCCTGAATGTGTGATGTTGGCAGGTAGGAAATCAATGCTTCTTTGGTCTGGAAACCAATAATATAAAACTGAAGACGGGTCAGAGTTTTTTTTCAGTGTCTCTACACAACCAAACCTCATCTTAGGGACTCCCAGAGTCCATTTCCAGAGCCAGGTCTTTACTCTGCCCTGCTGTGCTACCCGTGCCTGGACGTGTAGAAATCCAGCGGAGGCCACGTCTGGCACAACTTGGGAAGGCGAGGTGGAAACAAGCTAATGAGGAGCCTGTCACTAGAGGGCAATGCAGCACTTTGGCTGTCCCGTCCCCGCCACCCCGTGTGTCCAGCGGAGCCCTGCCCGCCGGCCGCGCCCCAGCGGCACTGCCCGCGGTGCCCGCGCATCCCGAGCAGCCCAGCCACGAGAACAGCCCCGCTCCAGTCCCGAGGAGCACACCGCTTAAACGCAATCCACTGGATTAGGAGGAGGCATGTGCGATTTTGTACAACCTGGAAGGCCACCAATTAGGCCAGGGGATATCTGCAGGTAACGGGACCTCCTGGCAAGGTGATATTGTAGGAGACAACAGCAGAAGAGAGGCAAGAGCCTGAGGGAAAAATGAGTCTTCATATAAGCAAGCTAGAATCCTATTTAAGACCAAAAATCACAGCAGTTGTTAGGCATCCAAAACAGCATCTATTCTCAATCAGTTTTGTGCAGAGAAAGAGAGAGAGAGCAAACAACCAAGTTTGGAATGGGAAAGTCCAGAGGATATGTCAAATTTTGAACTCAGTGTTGAAGTGCAATAAGTTTGGCGTCACTGTTACATTATGAGAGTTTGGTCTAAGATTCTCAGTATTTAAAGAAGATGCTTCTTTTCACAGAAATGGAAAAAAATCTCTTTTTAATGTAGATTAAAATTCTCTACCCAGTTATAAATCAAAAATTAACAACTTTATCTAGGTCAGGGCATTGAAGCTACATTAAAGTTTTATTCTCATTCACTAAATTTTAATTTTAATGTGGCACATCTGACAAGTATTGTGGGACTACTTAGAATCCATTGACATCCTTCTGTCACTGGTATCAAAGCCTCATCTTTGAGACTCTTGTTTCCAGATACCTAGCTGTCACTGGATTATTTTGTCTCTGCAAGGGTGTCACAATCGATGGCTGTGCAGGCATTCACATGCATGTCCCACATATGTCAGCTAAAGCTCACAGACCACAGAAATAAACAGCTTTACCTCTAGAAACATAGATTTCTATGTAATCACTTAAAGGGGAAGCTATAAATACTTTTTTTTATCTCTTCCAGCCTTTTTAAAGTTATTGGAAGTGGTTGACTGTGAAGTAAAACTCTACAACAACTCTACAGTTTAATTTGCAAACAATATTTAATTACAGGAATGGCTATGAGAAGAAAAAGTATTTTCCATATCCCTGCCATCATTTTTATGACTATTTATTGCAGAAATTTTGATGCACTATTTGACAAAAGTGGCTACGGATGTGGAAGACCTCTAACTCTGGAGCAGAAACAGTACCACATGATTTATCTAGTCAGTCCAGAATGATGGCAGAAATTGAGTGTTTCAGCTATCGTGGCCTTTAGCATCTGAGCAATTACCAGGCTTAAATAACAGGCCTCTTACAGAATAATAGTTATGACACATTCATGGAATGTCAAAGTACATTCACAGCTCCTTCCCTGGCCAAAAATTCAGTGCCAATATTTCAAAAATACAAATGGTGAAATGCATATCTATAAGGTAGGTGTAAATGGATTCATATCACCTTCTTGGAAATTAACTTGACCCGGGAAAGAATCCCCAAATTTTTCTTCTGTTTGTATTCCCAAGCAGCTCCCAAGGGTTGTCCTCAGATCTGAGACCTGCTGTTAGCATGGCTAACCCAACAGAGGAAACACTCTGTCACTCAGGGCAGCTGGCTAATCCCAGGCTTGTGTACAAGAGAGAGGGGAAAGATGTAGGACCGAAAGAGATACTCCTAACACATGCAAAATGACAACACATGGCAGAATTACACAGAGATTTTCTTTTCACTTGCAGTTGTGTCCCATAGCACATTCCTACTGCTGCAGTCCTGCTTACAGGTCCCCCCCACACACTCAGGGGAAACACCACTGTCCTCGTGTTTCACAGGATGGAAGGTGTTGCACTAGGTCTGAACTCACCAAAGTATTACATCACCCTGCATTTCTCATCACAGTCCTGAAACCTTTTCCTACTGGAAAGCTTTTAAGGCTACTTTTTCCTCCTGTGATTATGCACATAGACCAACTTTCAGGCACCCGAGGCTTCTAACAAACACGGGGCTGGGATGAAGGAAAAGAACAAAACAAATCCAGGAATATATGTTGTATCTTATTAACAAAAGTTGTCAGTGCTCTCTCTTCATCTTGGACTTCCAACGCAGCACGCACTCCACTCTGTCCCAACCTGTCCACATCTTTATGCACCAATCTTTTAAGCTGAATTTACAGACAATGTTAAAGGTTTTGTCTGTCTCACAGTCACTTGAAACTTCCTGCACTGTTTCCTCACTTCTCTCCTTCAGAATCACTGCCTTTTATGGGGAAATTATGTTTCACATACTTTCTTCTGTAACAATAAAAATGTGAAGAGAAAACTCCAAGAGAGCCAAGAAATGTTTCTGACCATTAGAAATACTGGACTGGTTCTAGCTAGCTTGGCCTGGTCTTCAGGTGGAAAGATTAAATAATGTGCCTCACAGCAATAAGGCACTGATAATTTTTCTTAAGAGAAAAATATTTTATTTACATGTGCTTGGTATTGATAATTGACCTTCTAGTTCAAAGCTGAGTTCTATTTCTGAACCCAGCTACAACTAAGTCCTAAGTATTTGCTCTTCTTGACATATTAGGATTACATTTATTAACTTCAGCTTTGTTTTAAATTGAAAGCTGATCCATAATCTTACCACTTATTAGCCTTATTTCTCTTTCCTGTTGCAGATCCTTAAGTGTGCCAAGTACCATTCCTCCTTAAAAATAAAGCTCGTGCTTGTTTGCTTTTTCATTTCCTTAGCCAGACTTCAGATTGCATTTTCCTGAACACCACAGCTATTTATCCAGGGGAAGGACTAAAGGACAGATTCCTTCTGACATTCTCAGCATGCTGCTGTGAAGACTTCTGGCTTCAAGGGCCCATAATAATGGAAGATGAAAGCTTTTCAACAGTTCACCTTCTTGAGTAAATTACCAGACACAAAGTTCAAAATAGCTTCAAAATTCATATTCCTCTCCTCAGGAACTTATATCAACGAAAGCAAAGTAAATGTGTCAGGACCACTGAACACACATTTTTGCATTTACATACAGCAGAGAAAAAAAAATTACCTTTTTCCAAAGGAGAAAAAAAAAAGTCAATAAAAATACCTTTTTATAGAGCCTAATTTCAAAGATATTTCAGTAGCCATTCTCCTTTATTTGTGCCTGGATTAATATCTTCCAGCACACAAATAAGCCAATTCTGCAACTTGGCTTCATTAAATTACTTTATACATAATTCAAGACAGAAGTAAATTCTTTTCTTCTTACTTGCACCCTTCCTCTTTATACCTGCAGTCAGTCATGCGACTACATTTTGATAAGAGTGGCTCAGTGACTGTTACACTCTCCGACAGCAGCAAACCGAGAAACATTTTTTAAGCACAGCCATTCCTGTGGCTATGGGCAGGGGTGAATTCCAGTTTCTGTCAGTGAAACAAATGTGGGCCACAAGGAGTGCACTGAGCATTGGTACCACACAGTCCCTGAAGCCATGAAACCATCCAAAGTACTCAGAACAGCTCAGGCATTTTGTCCCACTGACCTGCATTCATCACCAGTCCCTGCCCATTCAAATACGTTGCTCTTACTCCCGTAAGTCCCTGTATCACTTGATGCTTCTCACTGGTTAACATTCTCAAACACCAAAGATATTTCCTAATTCCAAACAGATAAGGACCTCAGATGTCAGTGCAAGGAAGCACTCTGATTAACATTGACAAATATATGCAAAAAAATGAGGAAAAGAGTCACCACATTCTTTTAGACATTAGATACAGCACTTTGCACCAAGGAAAATCCCCCAGTGATTTTCTAATTGCCTAGTAGACGAGAAGTAGAAAAAGGAACTCAAATCACTTAAAACTCTGCTGATCTGTCATAACATTAACAATTTTCCGACTTTAACATGGCCCTGAATAGAACATAGACCTAAAAGCAAAAAAAAAAACCAAACCCACAAAACAAAAACTCCCCAAACGCCTTGATCCTCGCATTAAGATGGATTTTTGCAACGAATGAATAACCTCTTTCACTTTTAATTTAGACCTACCCATCAACATGGCTGTTATTATTCACAGCAGCAAAGTCCTTGCCACACTACAGCAGAAATAATAGCTGCATCTCTGGGTTCTGTTTTCCCCAAGAATTCACAATGTTATTTAAATAAGTCTAGTAAGCCATTGATACAGCAGACAAGGCTGCTTCTAATGAAGGGCTATCTTTATTTCTGTCCCAACTTTATATAACATGACTGGAATTTGCTTCTGGAAGAAAGGATCATTAATAGCATGCCATCTCTCCCCTGCATGCAAGGACTCATGACACCCTTGGACATTTTCAATAGTCACGCTGACATCTATATTCTACCAAGAAGCACTATGTCATTCACTGAACAGCACAGGCAAGATATCCTTGATGTTTCCATAATACATGATGCAGTGTTTTCCTGAGAGAAGCAAAGCAAGAAATAAATCTAATGCCAAGTGAGTCAAGAGCTGTGGAAAAGCCATCATCTTCTTCATGTATGCCTGTCCAAAAGCGAGCACAATGGGATGCCACTGCCTGGCTTGTGACTGGGACTCTGATCCCGCTGCCACACAGGACCATTGGATCTTCTCTCCTGTGTGGCAGGGAAGTGAATTATAGCACTGAGAAAAGCTTTCCCCGACCTAATTCCACAGTTCAGTCTTTCAAAGGGATGTCAGGGAGGTGCCCAGACCATGTGCTGTTATGATAAGCACTGGGTGTTCATGTCCCCAGGGCCTACCCGACTGCTCCCATCACACTTTCCACAGGGATATTTTAATTCAGGATCCAGGGGAGGTTCCTCTGCAAAACTATCTGAAACTTAGTTGTATATATGCTTTCCAGGTTACTTTTTGAAAACAAATGCAGCTATCTGCAGTCTTATTATTCACACATAAAATGGTATAGAAAAATTAATTATAAGTGATACAAGTTATTATATTGTACTTAGAATCTTCATCCTTTTTGTGGACAGCCTCCAAGTGTACTTAGATTTTTTTTTAAGGTGAAGCTCTGTAGCATATTCAGTATTTCTACAAAAGAGATAATTTGGGATGTATCAACAAATGCAACTATTAACATATAGCCTACCTTTCAAGAGAGCAGACAGCCAGCTGTGATGGAAGATGTAGGTAGAAGCATCTTACCGTAATTCAGATCTGCTGAAAACCAAACAGAAAATTAAGGAATTAACTGAAAAAGGACCTTGATGTGAAAATCTCTGTTTAACCACTTCAAAAACAACTCTTTCTCTGGTTTCAGACATATTTTTTACATCAGGCTCATTATTTCCAGCTTATTTTTTCCAGTCTTTGGAGTTCATCTTAAAGCCACCATTTAGAGCTGCTGTATTCAGGGGTACGTGATCACTAATCAGAGAGGAAGACAAAAAATGTTACAGAACTCAGGGAAAGGATCTCTACAGCAGAGGCAATTTTTGAACTAGCCAGGACTTGCAAGGAGAGGCTAAAATAAAAATAGGACCTAGATGGACAGGCTTTTATTGATACAGATGTTTTACCTTTTCACAGTCTATTTGTGAAGAGATTTAAAATACACCAGGTCTTGAAGAAAAGGCTATCTTGAGGTGTGTAAGGAGCATTTCCAGGAGGCAAGAAGTTTCTTCCAGGACCTGGTTCCCAACACCTTAAGGCTGCAACCCACTGAGAACCAGTAGAGGCTCTGCTGGCAGGTGCACTGTAGAGGTGAAAGAACTGAAACACATCATCTAAGAAGTAGGGCACCTGGAAGATTCTGATGCTCTTTGCTCCTGACTTGCTGAGCTAACCTTGCTGAGAAAACACAAAGGCCCTTTAGACGGCCTTTCATGGCTTATGTGCAGGTATTCTATTTAGCCAAGATGAAGAACACATTCTGTATACCTACCAACCTCAAAATAATGTTCAAAATAATAGACACACCCCTAAATTCTACTGAAGTTAATACCATTTTTCATTCGAATTTTGAACATTATGAACTTTTATGATTGCTGAACTCAGAGTTTTATAGTGGCCCAATTAGGTACTCTATGTAGAAAATATTCCAGCCTGAAGGGCTGATGGGATCCTCTTTGAGCAATATTGTGTTTTAAAATAAAAATCCATGCCCAAAAGTCCATAATATTACAAGGAATCCAAGTCTAAAAATCTTTTTAAAATCAAGCATGTGTTTAAAATTGTGCAACTGAGAGTCAGGACTTAAAAAATAAATTATTTATTCAATAAAAAGTAGGTTTTTGTCACAGTTGGAACACAATAGATATCTTGTAGTTTATTCAGAGCAACCACAAGTGATTTTTGTCCAGGAATATCTTGTTTCTATCAGTAGAACTATGTTATGTATCACTTACATGTGTGTGTAACAGCAGTTCCCAAACTGTGATCATTTTACTAATTTCTACTACAGTGTACAGATAAGTGATTAGCTCCTCATCTCTTTGATTATGGTAGGTACCAAGAAAAGAAGTGTTAACAGTATGTTGTTAATAAAAAAATGTGGGTTCCAAGAATTAATTGCAATAATTGTAATATTTGATATTAAGAAAACGAGACAAAGAAATTACTGACACACTTTCTCAGCTGTTCACTCAGTCACCATACTCATAGGTAAGCTGCTCAAGACTAATGTATGCGAGACTTAATACAGCTAACAATAAATTATAATGAAGTCTGAACAAGAATATATGAAAATGACTGTGTCCACATGACATTTTGTACTGCAGGAGGAAAGGCTGAGTCAGCAGGAGGCTGGAGAGCTGTAGTTATGAAATGAAAATGAGCTTTTCAACTCAAGGAACATCAGAGAGGTGGAGTTCTAACTCCCAGTGAAAGCCAGCAGGCAGAGCACATAACCCACCTGGCCCTATACAAAATGATAAAGTAAGAAAAATGCAAGCCCTCTCCCAGTGCCATGCCTGGACTGGAACAGTGTGCAGAAGACATATTTATTGCAGCTTTGTGCCATCCTATCTCCAGGGCTTCAAGCCTCTACTGCAGGGTAGGATAGTTAGCTTCCCTATTAAATAGGGCAGGATATGGCTGGAAGCTGAAGCAGAAGAGATTGTGCTGAATGAAACTTCCCTGGGTCTTACAATTCAGTGCTGTATTAAGGCCTTAAAGCATTTTAACCAAAACCTTGGACTCTGCTGTAGAATTCAAACTACAGACCTTGTGTTCCAGCTCAGCAAATGAATGATGCAGCAGTCTATCACTGTTGAGAACAACTTTTTTCCAGGTGTCTGAGTACAAGCCTTGGGGTGACTAATCCTCTACCTCAGCTCCACTGGTATTTTAGCTGGGAACAGGATTGTGCTTTTGAAGAGACTCTCCTGAGCATTCCCCATTACGTCATTTTGCTTTTCACTGCAGGGCAATCTCAGAGCACACAGACTGCGCTCATTTGGGGTGAAACTAAACTGGGGCACCCTGAGTGTGCTCCATTGCCCGTGGGCACTCATTCAGCAGGGTGGAAGTGCATCTTTAAGAGGGTCTTAGTGTGGATGTTGAGTCTCCTGCATTCTCTGCTCACCTCGGCAGGATCATGCCCCTGTGACAGGCACCATACATACACCACTACCGCCAAGACGTACATCCCAACCAGGAAGTTAGGAAAACAAAATTCTGAGATAGGAATTAACTCTTTAACTGAAGACAACATTTGAAAAAACAGGTATTTGCAAAGCTACCAATATAAACCCCTTTGTACAACTTTACAGGGATAGGGACAGGGAAAATAAGAGAAACCAAGGGCATTTAGACAGACTAGACAAGCAGATCGCTCCTCATCATTACTGCAAGCACTAGTGCTTGCATACAAGGCATATAATTCTTGTCATATTGTCTGTAGCATTATGACAAAGCTTACAGTTTCAGGAGGGATGTGGGTTAAAGATTAATTAATTTCCTATGTGTTCAGATATTATCATATTTTCTCCCATATGGAAGAGACAAAAAGACAGGCAGCTTTGAAAAAAAACCTTTCCATTTTAAACACTCTTTCCTAAAATTTACTATTTTCTCTGGAACAGCATATTAGTCTTCCTTAAAAGAAGATCTGAATAGTGAATAATAAACAAAATAAAAATATTTATTTCTTTAATAATGAAATGATGGAGCACTGTGTAAATTTCTTTCTGTTGTTGTTGTTGTTGTTATTACTTGATTTTCCATTTCAATGAAAATTTGTTTGAAACTTGGAACCAACAAAGAGGCACGCATCTGTTGAAAAATGCTAATTCATATTCAAGCTGTGCTACCTAATTACAATGAATTTTTCATGGT
Organism: Phainopepla nitens; assembly: GCA_013400175.1. NCBI lineage: Eukaryota > Metazoa > Chordata > Aves > Passeriformes > Bombycillidae > Phainopepla > Phainopepla nitens. The sequence goes on from VXBQ01004969.1 coordinate 422,360, forward strand.
ACCATCACAGATTACCATGGATGATTCTTGGTCAGTCACGACTTACTTAATTAGCAGGAACTTAACTATTATATTTTTTGACTTTTCATGGATTGAATAGGGTATGCCTCCCAGCTCTCATGATCAAACATACTCCCTCCCCAAAGCATAGGCTTAAAGCCATTATACTGATCAAATCACAAGCAGGAATCTTTTTGCTTTGCTCCACAAATGTATAAATGAAAGTAATATTCACAAACTAAATGTATTACAGTGAATAAAAAACTGACTCAGTCCTGGAAAAGCAAAACACAATGTATCTGAGGAATTTCACCCTAAAAAGATTCCTTCTTGAATAATTTTTAGAGTATTTTTAGATATTAGTGTAGGTGTCAGGAAAAAGCCCACATTGCTTTAAAGTCTGCCTTTTGTTTAAAACACCATTTCAAGAAATGATGTTATGCAATTAAAAAGAAGAAAGGAAAAGAGTCTGAAACCAAGTGATTCAACCCACTTATAGTAATAGAATCTCACACAGCCTGCAGATGGTTCTGTCTCTGAAAGCTTTAGAAATATTCAGATATATAGTTTAGAAAATTATTGAGATTTATGTTCATATTAGATGACAATATCAGTATAAATCTTTCTTTCCAAACAGGACCAAATTATTCTCTTTAAAAGTAAATTTCAATCTACATGCCTATATGAATGTCTTAAATATTAAGTACTAAAATACAAGAGTCTTAAATGGACGCTTTTGCTACCTGCCTTAGATTAGCTGCAGTCCTTTGTGTCATGCAGTGGGCACTGGATCAAAGAAAAATTCCATCTGTGTCTAGGAAAGAGGCTGAGCTGGTACTGGAAGGACACTGTCTACAAAAGAGGAATAATACAGCAAAGAAAACCCAACATTTTTTCCACAAACCTTAAAGACAAAGGCAGTTTCTGAGGGAGAAAAGGCTAGTTACTTTCAGCACTGCTTGCACTCCTTAGCCCTCTGCTTGGGACTGCCAAAAACTTATACGTACCAGGTTGCACCCATGGGTCTTTCCAAACAGTATTTTTTTTTCTGAGAACAGCCACCAGCAGATACTGAGTGGGAGTGGAAGGAGAGAGAAGGCACACCATCATACTTTGTTCTCATATGGCCTCCTCACTTCGGAGAGTCTGGAGACCACCAAACAAGGAGGTTACAGCCACAACATGGGGCTTAACAGGCTGTCAGCCATCTTCTTCCCATTAATCCCCTGGACTGCTTTTTACCCAGTTATATTTTGTACCCTGACAAACTCAGGCTTCAGTTTCTGGATTAATTCTTGGTGTGGTTTAAACACTTTTCATGGGGTATCCCTTATCTCCAAACATGTGAGAAGCAGTTAAGGGAGAAAGGGGAAGAGGGAGGATAGGATTGAAGGAGATCAAATCTCTATCTCAATGGGCTTCAAATCACAGAGGCTTTCTGATCATATTGGAAAATTTGTCCACTCTTCTCTGTGTGTACTTAACTGGATACCATTACCTATGTCATTTAAAGTCTGTGTAAAACAAGACTGTGTTAATTGTTGCCCTGGCTATCAGCTGGAGCCTCTATTGCAATCTATCAAAACACGACCTTTATTTCACAGGAAGGCATGACTTTGCAAAATTTTTGCTTTTTGCAGCATAGCTCCATTAAGAAAAGAAAATTCCACAAATAAACCAGAGATTATTGGGAAAATACAGTCCACTGGGAGCTTGGGGCTACTCACTAAACATGGCAAACAAGCTACAAGTCAGATTTATTCCAGTGGAGCCTGCATAAGCTGGTGTCACTAGGCAAATGGAAGATTTAATGCCTTCTCATGTATCCAGCCCAGAAATCTTCACACTACACCACAGATGCTCCTAAGAAGGAGATCTTTTAGAACAGCAGAACCTTAACAATGAGAAAAATTTTGAATTTTCCTCTTTTATTTTTTTTCAGATCTGGCTGAAGAAGTTCAGTGCTCGTTTTTTAGTTCCATTCCTCTGCAGCTCAGTAGAGATAAAAGAAATGACAGGATGGCAGGCAGGCAGGTAGGCTGGCCACATTAGTTCACATACTAAACAAATAGCAAAGGCCTTTCTTTTCAGCAGTTTATGCACTGACCGGCCACTCCAGTGGCTGGCACATCTCTACAGAAGTCCAGAGTGCGACCTCTAAAGAACACTTTACCATTAAGGATGCAAAGATCCAAAGCTCTAAATTAAAGATTGGAATACTTTAGATAATGACAACAACATAAATATTCAATCTTAGTTCCAAATGCAACATGCTAACCATTTAAGTCCTAAGGTCAGATCTTTTCTTCTTTTACTAGGAATACTAGGAGTTATGGGAATATGTCAAAGTATCTTTATGCTATTGGCTTGCCATATCTATTCACCTGCCAGGTGGTGCACCACATTTAGTAATTCCTGTCAGCTCCATGATGACATTCATCACTGGATTGCCATTTTTGCCTATTCCTGAACACCCTGCAGCTGCTTCTCTGAAAGTGAGTAATTCAAAACTGTTAAATCAGAAAACCAGTCTCAGTTTAGCTCCCAGCAAAATCAACACATATGACAAACCATCTACACTTGTGCGGAGGTGTTCAAGGGACTTATAGTGAAACCCCAAAGTGTTGTGGGGAGGTAAAGATTCTAGCACCTGCACACTTTGCACAGTGTGGAAGCTCAGTAACTCCACAGTAATATCCTGGGAGCTAACCAAGAAAGTCAGTTGTCACGAGCTGCAATTCAACTCTGGGGAGGCACCTATCCCTTAAAATAAGCTTGATAAGCAAGAAGAATCCCATGCCCTCACCCACCGCAAACTTGATGCGATTAGCATTCAAGCTATGCCGATGTCACTGTTCTGTACACAGACTTCACAGAATCACAGAATATGCCAAGCTGGAAAGGACCCACAAGGATGGCTGAGTCCTGATCCCTCACAAGACTACTCCAGGAATCCCACCATGTGCCTAAAAGCATAGTCTAAACGCTTCTTGAATTCTGTCAGTCTTGGTGCTGATCAGTTCCCAGTGCTCAAGCGACGCAGTGCCTTTCCAGCCCTGGACACTCGGGCTGACCCGGCAAGCTCACGGGAAGGCACCCTGCACCAAGAGGGGCCCACCCGGCACAGTAACTTGGTTTCTGGGTATGGTTAAGGGCGGTGCAGCCCTTCCAGCGATGCACCCATCCAGAGGAGATGAAGAATGAAGAAGAGGCTTCAGTTGGGTCCAGGGAATGGGTTTATTGCAGGGTTCCAGGGAGGTGGGAGTACAAGGGGAGGAAGCCAACAGAAGGAGAGGTGGAAGCCAAAAAAGAAGAGGTGGAAGCCAACAGAAGTACCTAACAAAGGATTGACAACAATTTAAATAGGGGGGAGGTCCTGGGGGGGGAAATGCATACAACTCTCAGAACAATCACAGAATTCTGGGGGAGGAACACAAGGTGGGGCGGAATGCATAATTTACCAATGAGGGAGAACATAGTCGGGGAGCAACTCATGACTACAAATGATACATCGAGAAGAGGATAATTTACATAGAGGCTTTGGGAAAAAGGGGAGGAGCCAGGGAGGATTGACAATAGCCAGGGAGGGGACTTAGGAGATTGATGGGGCACAATCTGGAAAGAGGGGACGAGACCAGGGCTGATTGACAGGGGAAAGGCGGGGATTTCAGAACAGAGATACCCAAAAGGGGGAGGAGACAATCTCGGAACAAATCATTAACCAAGGGAAGATTAGGAAGAAACCAATGACGAAGGAATGCACTGCAACACCCAACCACTCTCTGGTTGAAGAACCCTTTTGCTCATATCCAGCCTAAACCTCCCCGAACACAACTTCAGGCTATTCCCTCAGGTCCTGTCAGTGGTTATCACAGAGAGGAAATCAGTGCCTGCCCTTCCTCTTCCCCTCATGAGGAAGTTGTAACTGCAGTGAGGTCTCTCCTCAGTCTCCTCCAGGCTGAACAGACCCAGTGCCCTCAGGCCCTCCTCACA
>VXBQ01004969.1:426406-472240 GCA_013400175.1 Phainopepla nitens
GCTTCCCCTCAAGGCCCTTCACCATCCTCGTGGCCTCCTTTAGACACTCCCTAAGAGCTTAATGTCTTTCTTATATTGTGGCACCCAAAACTGCCCCCAGAACTCAAAATGAGGCTGTCCCAGAGCAGAGCAGAGCGTAACAGGACAATCCCTTCCCTGGCCTGGCTGGTGATGCTGGGCCTGATGATCCCCAGGAAATAACTGGTCCTCGTGGCTGCCAGGGCACTGCTGGCTCATGTTCAACTTTCCACTGACCAGGACTTCCAGGGTCCTTTCTGCAGCACTGCTTTCTAGCATCTCGTTCCCCAGTCTGGTCATACATCCAGGGTTGCCTTGTCCCATATGCAAAGTCCAGCACTTTGCCTTGTTGAATTTCACATGTTTGATGATTGCCCAATCCTCTAATTTACCAAGGTCTCTCTGAAGGGCCTTCCTGCTTTCCAGGGAGTCAACACCTTCTCCCAGGTTTGTAGAGTTGCTCAGTATCCTTTCCAGTCCTATGTCCAAATCATTTATGGAGATGTTGAACAGCAGAGGACCGAGGATGGAGCCCTGTGGAACCGCACTGGTGACAGGTAATCAGTCTGATGTCACCCCATTCACTGTAACCCTTCGTGCCTGACCCATGAGCCAGTTGCTCACCCATCCCATGATGTGCTTATCCAGCTGTGTGATGGACATTTTGTCCAGAAGGATCCTGGGAGACAGTATTGAAAGTTTTACTGAAATCCCAAAAGATTACATCAACTGACTTCCCAAAAGATTACATCAACTGACTTCCCTTGATCAACTAGGGAAGTTACCTTGTCATGTAGTTATATTATACCAGAATCTAAGCCAAATCTAAGATCTAATCTCACCAAACTAGGACAAAACACTAAGCAGTTATGAATGCTATATACATAAAATGCTATATATGAAGACATATATGTGTATATTAAATTCCATATTTATGCATATGAAGCTTCTAAGGAAGGTGTTTTCTGATCAGTAAGAGTATTAAGAACTATTCAAAATAATTTCCAGTTGATCAATCTTTATATAATTGAGAAAATATAAAATGGAGCTCAGCTGGACATAAATTGCTCATATTAGGCAGCCTCTCAAATGCTAACAGCAAAAAAAATTGATATTTGGCTGCAGGAATTCCTTCAAATAGCAACAAGAAATAAACAGCAGCAATACATTTAGTTATACACATATGGGAACAAAATAGCAAAGTTATATGCTGACATTTCATCAATCATTTGCTGCAAATGGTGCATTTTTAAGATTGCCAAAGATTATCACCAATTGCCTGAAGTTCAGTGCCTTTCCCTACAATGATGTTCTCAGAGGCTATATGAATTTTACTTGGGGAGGTCTCAGGAGGTAATTTTATTTGGTTTCAAACTTTTCTCTCTTGTAGAAAATCTGATAGGATATTTAGAGTGGTAAATGTCGATGTTCTATTATTACTTTACATATTTCAGGTTTCTTACTGAACTACTAAGTGGCTAGACTATTTTGTATACTTCCAGCTATTCCAATTCTTTGCTTCATAACTTCTGAAAATAATAAAATCTTGTTTTGATGGAGCGGCTTCTAAACGTGACCACAAGGTAAAATACCAAAAGCAAATCTTCAGGCTGTTTATGTTAGCACTAGGGGAATGTTCATAAAGTAAAATGAAGAAGTGTCAGGAGTATATAAATTAGTGGCAATACTTCATATTTATTTACTTATTTATTTATTTTTAAATAGTAAAGAAAATAATTAAATACTTAAAATGTATATTGCAAACTACCCAGTGGACATCACACTTTTCTTTCTCCCGTACACAGATTTCATTGCTTTCCCTCCTCTCTCAAAATTCTGATTTCAAAATGATTTTGTCATCTAGGCTTTTTTTTAATTGTACAAGAATAGAGCTAGGCAGCCAGAGATAAGCTCAACATTTATGTATTCGAATCTGCATTTTGCAGGCATTTCTGCTCTTTTGGCATTGTTAACATTCCTCAGTTCCTGTTCTTTCTAAGAGGAATTGTAGAGCCTTCCTGCAGCCTGGCACTGGTCAGACCTGATGAATGTCCCCTTGAGGTCTGGATGTGGTCAGAGGAGACACATTCTCTCCTATGAGACTGTTGCTGCAGAATTGAAGAATGTAATTCACCAAAATCTTGAAAATCTATAAGTATTACCAAGATGATTAGAGGTCTGGAGCATGTCTCTTACTAGGAGAGACTGAAGGAGCTGGGTCTGTTTATTCTGGAGAAGGCTGACAGGGGATCTCATTAATGCATATAAATATCTCAAAAGTGGGTGCCAAGAGAATGGTGTCAGACTCTTTTCAGTGGTGCCCAGTAACAGGATGAGGAGCAATGGCCAGAAACCAAAACTCAGGAAGTTCCACCTCAACATGAGAAAGAACCTGTTTACATTGAGGGCAGCTGGAACAGGCTGCCCAAGGAGGTTGTGGAGTCTCCTTCTCTGGAGATATTCAAAACCCACCAAGACACATTCCTGTGTCACCTGCTCTAGGTGATCCTGCCTTGGCAGAGATTTGGATAGGATTATCTCCAGACGTCCCCACCAACCCCAACAATTCTGTCACTGTGCAAAGAAATGCATTAAAAAACTCACAGTATCTCAATATTCACTTGTGTGAGAGCTGTGTCAATGGTGTCATCAGAGCACCACGGGCCCCCAGTCAAGCAGGACCATGGAGGCCTCCCCATGCTGGGGACAGCAGACAGGAGTGGGGCAGCCGCAGGATAACAGGGCAGCCCCAGCACCAGGCATCTCTTTGGGGTCAGGGACAGGAATGCTCTGAGGCCAGGCTGGGATGTGGAGCTGCAGCTGTGCCCGGCTCAGAGCCCATGGCTGGGCAGGGCTTTGGGAGCTGGAGGATGGCCCTGCTGCAGCACCCCTGGGACAGGGGCTGGCGTGGGGTCCCGAGCCCTGGGCAAGGGACGGGGAGCCCGGGGCAGGGGACGGGGAGACAGGGGATGAGAGGGCTGTGTTGGCACAGGCAAGGCTGGAGGTGACCTCAGGGCCCTGACAGCACAGGGTATTATTTATACAGCTTTAGGCCAAGGATTAGATAGCAAGGCATAGTCTCTCCAAAGCTGAGTGTTTGGTGACTGATGAGAAGCAGTGTGTCCAAATTAGACTTGCTGGTGAATGTTTAGGCTGTTTTCAGAGGGCTGGTACTGAGTAAGGCTGATTTGATGTTTTCTGTTTTGCACAGCCTTCTTTCCTCACTACTGCACTGATGACAGAGCCAGATCTAGGCATGAGAACAGTGTTTTTACTGTTCTAGTGTATCTGAGGGGCAGATTGCTCCAGCCTGCAAAACACATGGCCCTGTAGGATGGCTGGTGAGTCTGAGGAAGATACATTTAGGAAAGCAGGTATTACTGGGGAAGAGTGGGCAGAAAGGCAAAGGAAATCTTCCTAAGAGCAGCAGTCCTAAGACCTCCAGGGATACTGTTTCCCTGACAGCACATAAGCAAAGCACAGCTTGCCAGAGCTTTTCCTCCTTGCTCCCCAGCCAAGATCATAGAATCAAAGATTCAGCAGATGGATTGGGTTGGAAGGGACCTTTGAAGATCCCATAGTCCGACTCCCCTACTGTGGCCAGGGACACGTACCATTAGATGAGGTTGCTCAAAGCCCCATCCAAGCTGGCCTTTGAGCACTACCAGTGCTGGGTCCCTGTAAGTAGTAGTGCTGCCTGGCACAGATTCAGTTCTGGCTCTGGGTTGGTCTGTTCATGACTGCTAAGTTTACTAATTAGCTCAACTTCCTGGTGAAGTGTGAAGATATTGGAATTGCTACAAACTTATGTTCTCCTACAGGTCATTAAATTGCCCACCATAGTAAGTAGCATGATGCAACAACAGTGGATCTACAAAGAGAAAGAGGTTGGCTCCACCATGAGACAGAAAATTACCCAACTAGATAGATTCTGAATAAACTACTGAGTTTGAACCTATATAGAAGGATTAAGAAGAAAATATACAGGAAAAACAAAGAAACACTGATGTTTCAAGAAATTTTAATGCTAATTTTGCATTCATTTTTTAGCAAGACTTCTACTGGGTCTTGAACATATCTTCTATCTTCATCTCTTTTGAAATGATGTTTGCAAGCATGAAACCTAATATAGTAATGGCATCAAGCAAAGAAAGCAGCAATCTCCTTATGTGCTGTATGATAGTTTATATGCAGCTCAAAGAGGGAAGATTCTCCCATTGCTCAATGAAACTTTTATTCTGGTGTTAAAAGTTCAAGAAGTCTAGCCAACTTTTAAAAACAGTTGAGCTCCCTTCAATTCACTCTTCCTCTCAACTTTATACTAAATAACATGTTTTCCTATTAAGCTTGATGGAATTTCAGAGCACTCAGGGCTGAGTTTTTCCTAAAATAAATGTAAGTGTTAAGCTGTGGGCACATTTTGTCAATAGGTGTATCACCTTGTGGTTCTGTCAGACACCAGAGCTATATAATAATGTACATCAATAACAGTGCAGAAATACGAAGTGGAGGACATTACTTTTAGTTTGGTTTGGTTTGTTACAGTCATTTTATATTAAAGCCACTGAAATGGAAAATAAGCAAGTGGCTATTTTAAGAATCTTTTCCAATTGCTAAAGATCTGGGTGAATTTTACAAAGACAAAAAAGTTTTCCACAGATAAGCACCCAAATTTTTATGTGCGTTTGTTGAACTACAGCAGTGTACCATGATAGTTTTCACAGACCTCTCTCCGCTTGAGGTTCCTAGGAAGGTTCCCAGGCACAGTTCCATAATGGGGTGTGACTTTATGCACAAAATTAGGCATCTGTTAATTAATGTGGGATTGCCTTTACCACAGAATTGCCTTTACCACGAATTTCCTAACAAGATAAATTGAAGGCAAAACAGCACAAAGAAGTAAATGAGATTAACTGAGAATATAAAAAAAAATATCTGCTGATTGAGACTGCTTGTGCTGCAACAAACTTATTTTGTTTCCTGCAGAAGTAAGATTACCATCATTCAGCCATAAAACACAAGCTTGCATTGACAATCTGCCTTAGTTTTCCTCAGTGTAACCTTTTGCACATTATCATTTTCAACTTGAGATTACCTAAACCAAAGAGGCCCCAAATGCAGGCACCCTCCTGAATGCTTTTATCAGAGAAAACAGGTTGGAGGTTAAAATAGTTCTAACAACCTTAGTTTTCACCCAGATATTCAGAGCAAACTTTTAATATGCTCCCACTTTTCCTAAAGAGAAATAGGTTAGTGCATGCAAGAACTTTTCCCCCAACTTTTATGCACATTAAGTAAAAGCCAATGTTCCCCATTTTAAAATTTTGCATACTAGAACACAAACTCCAAAAACTCTACAGTCTAATCAAAAAGACAGAGAAGATTATTTTCAGAAGATTACTTCAAAATATTAAGAACTAACCAGAACTCATGGCTTTTCAAAGTCCTTGGCTGAAAGAGACAGCTTCTGTATATTTTATATAGATACAAAAAGGAAAGGGAATTCTAATGTAAGAAGAGAGTCTGCTGAGAGAAAGGGACAGGTTGTTCTCAGCAGGCTTGAATATGAACAAACTCACAGGCAAGCTTTGAACCTTACCTTGTAATTGGTGTTGATATAAGAAGAGTGACTGTGTGCAAGAAAGGAAGATGATGCCCCCGTCCCTGAGGCATACACTTCAAACCTGATTGAGAGAAATTTTTCCCTTGGTACAATCACTTCTACTTCAGTGAAACTTCAGCATAACAAGCATTTTATATGCACTGCAGAGGGCCCAGAATACTAATTTCTAACTGGAAAATGATAAACATCTTCCTCTATTTAGGCTTGTGGCTATGACAGGGAAGGCAGACATGGATGGAACTCCAAATAGAAATGCCTCTGCAGAGATGAAGGCATTCAATACCCAGTAAATACGCAAATCCTTTACAACAAATAAATCCCAAACAACAATTTTTTTCTGGTACCAGAACATTCATTCACAGAAAGATCTCTTAAAATCATCACATTTGATTTTGCTTTTGGATAGTTGAAAAATTATTATATCCCAAATGGCAGAACATATTTGAATAATAAACGCCTTAATGTAACAAGATGATTATGTAAAAATATTTGCCTATCACAACAGTGTACTTGAACTGTTGCATCTTTAAAATTGTATTAGCTATCCACATATGTCAAACTGGAAGTGAGATTAATATAAGCAAGTGTCTCATTAACTTCCCTTCCTGCATTGGGAAAATGAGCCATGAAAAAAATTTCAGAAGTTATGAGGGTTAATTTGGATAAGCAGACAAAGTGTTGATGTTTGCCTGATTTATCTCTTGAGTCTGAAGCATAAACTTCATAAGCCTGAATCTCTACTTAATTTAGCAAGGTTTTCCTGATTTTTTTAGATCAGACAGAAATGAATGGAAACTCATGACATTCTTGTGCCTCAGGCAGGGGATGTACAGGTCTTGCAAGTCTGGATTTTTTTGTAGAAGATGGTTTTCATCATCAGAAGTCACTTTTCTGCCTTACCAGTGTTCAGGACAGAAAATCACATTTTTAGTGAGCCTTTTTTTAATTTTTAGAATGATGGTATCATGAATGATATCTCTTTTGCTATCCTGACTATTTTGAAAGCCACAATCAAGTGAAATACAAGGAAGAGCTGCTAGCCTCATCTTCTGTGTGTTATATAATGACTGTTCCCCGTTGTCTCAAAAAATTATTCTTGCACACCTCAGGTTATTGACAGACATAAGTTTCTCCTCCTTCTTGCCACCTACAGAGGCATGTTGACCATGAGACACATTGGTAATTCTAGTGTGAGCATGCCGTCCTTGCTTTCATCCAGTGGGGGAGTGGGGAGTCAAAAGACGGTTGGGCAAGGCACTGCAGGAACCAATCTCTCCAGTTTGGGGAGGGAAAAGATGACTTTTAGCTCTGATCCTGAGAGAGGGAAGAAGGAGGACCCTCTTTTAGGGACATGTGCTAGAGGGAGGTGTGATGACAACAGCAGGAAGCAAAATTATGGATGCAAAATTCACAAGAGAGATGGGACAGCAGCACAGCTACAGCACACTGGAGGCAACAGACAAGACACAGTTCAGGAACTGGCTGTACTTTCAGACTGTGAAATCAGACTTGTCTGATCCCCCTCAGTGTTCCAGCAATCGCAGAAACTTTTCTCTGTGTTTGTTTCCAGAGACGTTCAAGACTGTTTCCGTTATATTGTGTATGATCCCTGCAGGCCGTGAACAGTTCTGAACTGAAATACACTAATAAAATCACCACTGACGATTTAAAGACACCTGAGTTTTATCAGCTGCAGTAAAAAGAAATCTGTCCAGCTAAGTCTGTAAAGTTATGTTAGTGCTAAAATAGATTGCAAACTTACAGACTATTAAAGAAAACGGGTTTGTCTTCAAGATTCTCTGTTTCCCGCAGAAGGAGGTCTTCACCATACAACCACATCTACTGGCAAAGGACAACTGGGAAGCGGTTACTTCTGATGGATCTACCTGAATTTATATAAGTAATAACAGTTTCTAACAGAATAAACTTTGCATCTGTCATTTACTTCTGCCCTGGTAGCACCCTCACCTCTGTTCTAGGCTTGGTAACTTTTTTGAAAATGATGTAAAATGTATTTGACAGAAACCACTACTTCTGTTTAAGGCCAGCAGCAGTCCATCCACTTCACACCCATTGATATTGTTAGCACATAAGTGACAGAGCAAATAAAATTATCCCATAAAATTCAGTCTTAAATGGATGGTAATTATTTAAGATGTCCAATGCACTTTGTGGGCAATAAGTAAAAAATGAAAATATCATTGCTTCCTAAGGCATATATTTAAATTCCAGTATGTTGTCTTAAATAAACTAACCAAGTAACCAACCAGAGAACAAATCTGCTGAAAGGCAAGTACAGATTCCTCTGCCTTCCTATCAGGATGACAGTAAGCCTTAAATGAAGAAGGTTCATCTCTTTTTGAGTGGAATTTAGTGGTTTTCTACCAGGTTATACATATAAGATAGCACTTGAATGAACTTCACTTTTCATCTTCATGATGAGTTATGCAGAAAGAAAAGACAGATCCTGCATATGTCCTTTCCTTAGGACAATTTTATATTTACATGAATCTGTTCACAGCTTAAGCCATTTCTTTCAGATGTCTTCAGTTAAACCACCCTGTTGGCTCTTCATTCCTTTTGCAAATTAGGCTGTCACTAGGTCATGCCTTGCTGTTTAGTTATTTTTAGCCTTTCTATTACACCTGGAGATGTTTGCAGCTAAAGTGCTGCCATCTGGAGTTGTTAATGGCATGCTGGTGGAAGTGTAATCACTGCATGACTTTGTTCTGCACTTCCCCAGGGTGCAGAAAAATGTGATACACATTTAATTTATGTTAGTTTGGGCTTACAGCTGCTCATCATCAAGTGTGATAATATATACAATTTGGTGTTCTCCCGCAATATCTTGCCATCAAAAATTACCTTTGACATATCAACAGTTCCTACCATAACCAAAATATACCTGCACACACTAAAAATAGCTTTAGGTGAAACTTGCTTAATTTTTCCATGAATTACAAATCTAGGAGCCTTAGAAATCAAGATGTAATTATATTCAGCTTAGTACGAGGTTTCTCTCTTGTTTCTATTGCTACTGATTTTGGGATGGCAATTTATCCCTGCTTTTCACTCACTTTAAGCTGCAGAAAGGAGATTTTATCTGCATTATCTGATTTGTCTCTGCTATTTGATAGCAGAAAATGATGTATTATTGTCTTAGCTATAGCAATTTATAAACTGAGAACCTAAATTCTGCCTTCCAGCCAGCAGCTGCTTAGGCTTGGGAAAGGACATTCTAATGTAGGTGCTTTGCTGTTTCATTTGTTGTTGTTTGTGTTTTTTAAAACTACAGTATTTTTCCAGGGAACAATCAAAATCATGCTCATATTCAAAACAAATTGTGTCTTTTTTTCATATTAACACATTATTCTGACTCAAAGGAGACCTGGCCTCCTAACTGGAAAAAAAAAATGAAGTCTAAATTACAGAAGAGGAAACAAGAAGAGCTTTAATAGGCATTTAACTGCATAATTCATAGAAGATGAAACAATACATGCTGCATAGAACCTGGTATACAGAAGACCTATACTCTGAGCTGCTGAGCCGCATTACCAGTCACAGCTCTTGGCATTGCTCAGATGTGTTCTGCCTAAGCTTCTCACTTTGGGAAAAAAATCATTGATTTCCACATAGAAGCTTGATTTAATTCCACAGACTACTCCACTAAAGAATGTACCCCTAGCCTGGGCTCCATCCTCACAAGCTCTCTTCATGGCCACCAAGCACCCCAAGATGCAAGTCAAGCCAGAGACAGGACTCGCTCATTGTCACTCTTATGTGGGTGGTCTGCAGTGACTCTTCTGTCATGGCAGTCTTGCAAGGAGCCCAGAGGTGAGAGGATTTGCTTGAGTGTAAATAAACACCAGGTATAGGGAAAGCTGATGTTTTACAGAATGGAAGGAGCCTTCTCATCCCAGATAGGGAGCAGGAGGATTTTCCTGAGTTAACACACCCACACAGATCCCCTGTCACATTAGTGTTGCCCAAGCAGGGGGCACAGTAGTACCCCTGATGAGGCTGGGGCCTCCCTTTCAGTGCCACAGAGGTATCCAGCCCTCAGTGATTGCAGTCTCTACCCTTAGGAGGCAGTGCTACTCAGGGGGTTACAAGACCTCTTTTTCTCCCCCCTCACACGAAGTATATTCATTTGAGAAGCATTGCAGTGTAAAGGCAGCACTGAAATGAAATCCCAATGCTTCAGTCTCAGGGCAACTGTAGGAAACTCGGCTGAAATTAGAGAGTTTTGAAAAGCAGGGTATGTTGTTAGGCAGCCAAGCTGGAAAATTTTGACTTCTGACTTTTATACTAAATGTACATGTTTGACGAATAACAATCTGAGAATTTTACTTCGTGTATAACCTACGTGCTTGAGTCATGTAAAACTCTAAATATCAACCAATCTGAGGAACTGATAGTGGACATGTGGGAGGAAGGGGTATGAAAATTCTTCTAGATACTATTTGACGCAGTTGCAAATTTCCATATTGCATTACAGCAAAAAGACTATAATTTGTCACAGTCACACAAAACAAATTTGTAAAGCTTCTTGGCAGTATTTTTCCAAATAAACTTCTATATCTCTCAAATCCGCTCTATATTTTCCATATTTGTCCAAATGCTCTAAGGTTTTGTTTCTAGCTCTATGTTCCTAACATATTTTTTCTTCTAAATGGTATCCCATGTATAAGATGAGAATACACTTAAAGAAAACAGAAAAAAACATTTTTTTTTTTTAAACAGAGATTACTTTATTTGGTTTGGTGGGAGGATAAAGGCTACTCTGAAGATCTGCTTGTCCATTGAGATGAAGGTGTTGAAAATGCAAGTGAAAATGTAGCTTAATATTCATATTCTGCCAAGAGATAAACAAAGAAACTGATTTTTATATTAGAGGATCTTACATCAGAAGAATGCCTGGAATGGACATGCAGAGGAAGCCTTTATATTTGGTTCAATATTTACATACCATAGTTAAAAAAAGGAAAAAGAAAAAAATAAATAAAGAAGGAAAGACAGAAAAAAAATAGAGAATAGAAATTTGGAGGCTGTTCCTGTTACTAGAGTAGCAAGTTCTGAGGTAATGGAAAGAAACATCTCTGGCTGAACTTCATTTTCCACATTTGCAAAATACACATCTGTAAGTCTACTATCTTTGGACCACAGCTGCTGTGCTTTGCACTCCAGGCTTAGCTGAAAGAAAAGAAATGAAATGCTTTTTTTCTGGGAAAAAAGCAGGTACAGCCTCTTAACAGAACATGCCAGGGCAAGAAGATTTTGTTATATGACCAGTCACAAACTTTGGATTTGTAAGTTCAATATGAAAACTTCTAGTTTGTTTTTACTGTATTCTTAGGTTTATGTTCTTGAAGGAGGGACACCCATAGATTCCCTTCTAGGCATGATTTTGGGCCAGCTGTAAGATTTGTTGTAGGTGAATTGTCAGCAGGACAACTCCAGTGTGGCCATATTGTTCACAGGAACATAAGGGCAGTGTGACAACTATGGTTTTATTAAAGTTTCTTAAATAGATTTTTTTTTTAAAATTTAAGTGCAAGAAGGCAATGTAAGATGGCAAATTGCTTCTACCATTCCTTAAAAAAACAGGGAAAAGTTTTTATATGCCAGGTGGAAACAATGACCTTGTGAGAACTATTTACTAATATAAGCCATTGGAGGATAGAATATTCATAATAATTGGGAACTTAATTAGATATCTGGCAGTGCTTAAGCAACTAATTTATTAAAATAAAAAAAAAAAAGCCAGATCAACTAGGGTCATCTCTCCAATGAAATAAGTGATAGCAATCTTTCCTTAATGTGTATTCAAAACTAAAGTTTTTAAGTATCATTTTGTTTAAAAAGAATGTTTTGACAGAGAAAAGTATTTTCTTTTGGGCTAATTTATTTCAAGATTTCAACTACTGTTGAAAATAAAGGAATTTCTCCTCAAATAGTCTGCAGAAAAGAAAAAGCTAAATTGTTGAAAATACTTTTTAAGATTCCTTAAAAAAAAAAAGAAAGACTAATATATCTCAGTATGGGGTGCAGGTGCCCAGGTACTCTCCAGGGCAGTGTCTTTATGGAGCATGCAGGCCTTTTCCATGCCAGGCACAGCAGCTTCCAGACAGGAATGAAGGACTGAATATGAGACTGGAAAAGGCTGGGGAGAGGGCAATTGTTCTATTTTTTTTTTCTCATTACCCAAATCTGCTTAAATTATCAATAAATCAAATTAATTTCCCTGCAGTTGAGTCAGTTTTGGCTGCGATGATAACTGGAGAAATCTTCCTGTCTTTATATCCACCCAGAAGATTTTTCATCCAATTTCCTACCCCTGTCCTGTTGAGCAAGGGAGGGAAGAGGGCTGGGTGGGCATCCAGGTGCTGGCCAAGGCATTGTAACCCACCACACTGTGGGTGGAGAGGCCCAAGAACACCTCTTGCTGTCACCTCCCAGCTCCCATCCTATCACACCACAGCACAGGTGTTATGTTATCCTGCTAATGCAGGCTGAGGTGACAACAAGCAGCATAAGCCAGTCCTACAGCTGGACACCTCCAAGGAAAGCAAATCCCACATTATTATCAAGAAACAGCTAGTTTGTATTTCTGCACCATGAGTACAACTGATAAGATGAACTTTTTAAAACCACACAGATGTCAGTAAAGCAGAAGTTAAAATTCAATGCTTGTTTTACAAAGTTAGTGAGATACAGAAAAAAAATCACTACTATGATATAGTAGAAGCAACTTTTCTACAAACAACTATAATTTGAAATTCTATAAAGCACCAAATGGGTAGCACAAAGCCTTCTACTTCCAGGCATGTGAGCTAACCTCAGTAAATAGACAAAGAGTACCATTTCATTTGGGTCTTAAGATATGTGTACGTGCTACTACTACATAGTAGCAAATTAAAAATAAAAGTACTTCAAAAACCTTTGCCACCCACAATCCTTTTGAGTTACTTTACATACCTTGGGGGAGCCCTGAGCTTTAACAGCAGAAGGACATCCAAATTCATTGAAACATGAGAAGAAACTGTTCAAGGTCAGCAAGGCAAGGTGGAAGGTAGATCTCTTAATTAATAGGGGAAAAGAGAGGTTCTGTTTATATCTTGGTTATTTTATCCCAGTACTTGCATTCTTCTTCACCTGAAACCATGTTATTTCTCTTTTTAAGGTTCCTTAATCCAATTTCCTCTTGAAATAATTTCTTTTTATTGCTAGTGCATAGAGTTTGCTATGGTATTCCCTTATGTGACCTCAAAAGCTTCACTTCAATGCCTTGTCTACAAGTTTCCAAGTCTACTTGTCAACTTCATGGTATGTGACCTCACATTTTTGAAGCAACTAGTCTTAAACCATGGAGAGGTATCAATCTATAGCATTCCTTCAGTATATTTCATCCCACTGTGAGATGCCCTCTTAGCCTCAATTTATCTATGCTGTCTAATATACTACAGCCTGTAGCTAGGTCTGTCTAATCTGTCTTCATAACTCCTATCCCACAGTGCTAAGCATTTATATAATTCTTCACTGCAGCCTCTTGACAGCAGGTTTTTCAATATGGGAAAGAATTTGCTCACAGCATTTAGAAGATGGGTGAAACTCAAATTACATTATTATAGATTTTATCATAAACTACAGACTCATTGGAAATTGTTTGAATGACTCAATTTTTTGCATATTGTTACAAAATTTAATAAAGATAAAACTATTAGAGTTCAGTTGATAGTATCCTTCAAACATTTAAAGGAAAGTAAGGAACTTATAATTACTGCAAACAATGATTTCTTCAGTAAGAACAATCAAGTAGATTTTTTTCAAGTGGATTTTATTCTATGTGGTATCCATTTGGGAATTTGCTCCAAAAAGTCTTGCAAAATATAAACATATATGACAGTATGAAACTCTTAGAAAATTGATTAATTTGTATTTCCAAGGACAGCCATGTCAGTTTTCCCATGCATTTATAACCATTGCAGTATTTCGTACAAGTGTGTACTTCTAAGGACAGAGACAGGAAAGTTTGGGCTTTATTTGTGGGAATTGAACAGCACTGAAAGCCCACTTGCATCCAGAAATGCAGCAAAGCACTGAACTGGTACTGACATGGCATTCACCTGTCAGGGGATCCAGGGAGGCACAATCCCAGATCCAGGGTGTAACTACTCTAAAGGAATCCAGTAGCATTTGCTCTGAAGTCATTAACAGAAACTGCCCTACCACATTCATCTGGAAAGATTTCTGGAGACTGGGACGCCTGAGTTGTGCGTAAGGTGGAGTCACTTTATCTTGCATTCTTTAACTAGTAGCTCATTTGCATTGAGAGAAAATCACAACAAAACCAGACCGACCCTTCCATCCTTCCATCACCAAAGAAATGCTTCCACTCAAGTAGAAAAAACTCTAGCACCATCCCCTTGGAATACCTATTGCCAGCATTGCTTTCAGCCATTTTTCAACATACCATTACACACACATAAAAAGGTGAACAATCACTTCAAAAATCTTTACAAAGATTTATGTGCAAGAAAATAATGCAGAATGCTTAACTTAATCAGAAGACCCAAACCTGCATTTTACAGGTCCCAACAATATTTTGTGTGAAAAATCTGCTTTCGCTCTCCTTTGGCACTTTGGGCTCTGTTACACTGAGATAGAAAAAAAAATCTAGGAATTACTGCAAAATGCAGAAACTGCAAAACAAGTTTATAAAATGCATCATTAAAGTAAAGTATTTTAATATTTAATCATATTTCATCACTACTGGAGTTATTTTTTTTTATAAAAACCCCCAGAAGGACAGGATCTGAATCGATTCCTTGACTGGATTCCCAACAAAATCAAAAACTTAACCAGAAAGGGATTAGTTAATGGAGGAAAAATCACAAACAGAAAGAAACAGAGCAAGGAAGATTTGGAACCTTGGTTACATGCATAAAACTGATGTTACCTGAGGCACCCCTGGACAGCCCCATATATCACAGAAATCTTACATCTATTTCAGACAGTGGGCTATTATTCCTACAGAACAGAATGCTGTCTTGCCTGTGCTTTGCAGCCTTGTGGATCTTCTTTTCAGTGACAATGAAATTACATGTAATCTCTTCTGATTACACTGAAATTGCTAGGATTTGCAAAGAACACATTTGAATTCATACATCCAAAAAGTAAATCAAGCTTATAATTTAGGCAACATAACTTTTGTAGATCTGACATCAGACCATTCTGACTGAAAGATTTAAGTCTGACTAAAAGGTTTAAGGAGGCTATTTTTGGATCCATCAATAAAAGACAGTTTCCCAAGGAATCATGATATTTGTGTGGAGGGAGAAAATCGGTTCTGCCTGCATAGATAGGAATGTTCACTCTTTATCTGCAAATGTGACATTTTCTACTATGCATTTTGAAATAAGGATTTTTCAGCAGCAGTGTCAGACTTCCATAGCCATGATGTGTTGCATGAACATAACTAAGTAAGGGACCCTGTGCATCCAGTCACAGCTTTGTGGAACTACAGCAGTACAATACAGCAATAATTACCAGACAGCTCAGAAGGAGACCTAAATAGGTAACTACTGTCATCATAGAAAGGGATGGAGATACTGAAAAGATAACAGTGGCAAATCTACTACTTATATTTTTAGCATAAAGTAGTCTTTCAATGCTGAATTATCACCCAAGAAAATTATTCCATTCTGGATAAAGTCTGCTTCTGCAACACCTCCTTTTGACTTCAGAGGTGATTCACTGGGATTTCCAGACCTGAATGGTTAAACAATCAAAAAAATCCCTTGGGTTTGGGGTTTTTTCATTAAATATTATTAAACAAAACACTAATTTAATTAATTTTCTTGGGAGATTAGCAATCAGAATACCTTTAATTCCCTCTTCACTGATCCACAGTGTTAAATGATATGAGAGAATGGCTTACTACAGCATAGCAGTTTCCTTGTGGTTTTACACAGGTTTTGAACACCTGGTTTGGCAGCTTTATTCAAACAAAAATTCAGATCTAACCTTGCAGAGATGGGAGGAGAAGGGGCTTTTAGAATTCAAATAGAAATAAAAATTCTCATGGAAGACAGGAAGATTTGTATTCCCAGTTCCCTGCAAGAGTGTTAAATTTATGTCTTCTCACCATCAGGACACTCTTTTAAATTCTTGCCTATTAAAAAAAAGGTGAGGTCAGTGGCAGTAAGTAAAAACAAATAACATCCAGCTAGAGAGAATCAAACAAACAGAGTCAGAAATCAATTTGCAGAATTTTGGCTGACAGCAAAATAACTGTACATCTCTCCTGAGGTTTCTAGTTTAAATTCTCTGTCATTGTATCACACACAAAGTCCTGCAGCAGCTGACTTCACCAGTATCCCTGTCCTCCCCAGAGCACTGAGGACCAAATCCCACAAGCAATACCACGGTTGTCCCAATATTCAGAAGGCCTCACATGTTAGTCTATACTCACTGGAGTCTATACCCACAGGCATGGAACAGGTCCCTTCCTTCCCCTCTGGTCATGGGCTGAGATTTACCTGTGGAGGAGACAAGGGCCATGCCCTGGGACTCTGTGCCTCTGTTTCCTCCTCCACAAGATTCATTTAGAGGCAAGTGAGAGCTAGAGTGGAAGCAAGACATGAGAGAGAGGTACTGCCATAGATTTGAGTGGTTCTTCCAGCTCAGCAGAACACGAGAGCTGCAGTTTGGCAGTGTATTGCCATTATATTTGCTCTCTCCTGCTTCCTCCTTCAGAGGAGGAAGTTCAGTCCAATCCTTTCTGGCTATGAAGAATTTTGTTTTATCAGAGTGGATTTGCTGCTTCAGTCACATCAATGACAGAGACTTTTAAAAGAAAAAAGACTCCATTCTCTAATATTTTCTGCACCTTCACTGTCATGCTCAAACTTGAAGCTTGAGATTTTCTATATAAGCATCCACTTGTTAGCAAGATCTTCATCACTGCACATGATTAAGATCTGGACTTAGGTTTCACCCCAAAACTAGAACAGCAGCAGCAAAAAGCCTCCTTGTACTAATTCTACTCTTATATTCCATGGTCTGGATCTTCTTATCCTAGAATAACATAGATGTAGTGCTCTTCATCACAAAACAAAGAAGGAAAGAAATGAATGAAACAATTATACTAGCTTCTTAACCTTCAGTGTAGTTTAAGCATTGCCTTAAACTTGCTTTGCAAGTTACTACCTAGTCTGCTTGATTTTTAACATATGAAAGTTTAAACTTTACATATTACAATTTTTTGTGTGTTTTTTTATTTATTTTAAACTTTGTTCTTTCAGGGTTTTTTGGTTCTTTGTTTTTGGTTTTTTTTTCCTGTCTTTCTTTCTGCCATCCTTTTTTCCTTTCCAACATAATCTTTTAAATAGTCTAGCAAGTTTTTTTCTGATATTTACTGTGTATCTGTATTGTCTACAACAGAGACCCACAAATGTACTTCCCATAGAAATAAGTGGGCAAAGGCATATAAATGCCTTTGTAACTGTGGCCCCCAAGGCTTAGTGGTTCCACCTACAAACTGGGTCTTGAACACACTTATTATTTAAAGTAACAGTCTTGTCCCCAGAGCTTATCATCTGATTAGGAAAAAAAAAGCAGGAGGACAAGGTAAGGTTTATTCCCATTAGCAGATGAGAATAGAGGCATAGTTTCATTATCTAAGGTGATCCCAAAAATCTGTGTTAGAAGCACAGGTCAAGGTCATTTCTTCAGACACGGCATCCAAACAATGTCCATCCTCCATATAAGATGTTTTTCTTCTTAGTTGCAGTAATTCCTACTCTAGCTCAAGTTTTGTTTATCTAAATATGCACAGTGAACAAGTCATTCTGATCACACGAATCAAGTTACAACCACTTCTAAGCTGGACCAATGCATGCAAATATGGAGCGAGGAGGGGACACCAGTCCTTCTCTGGGACATGGCCTCTTTCTTTGTAGTGGGCCACACAAGGTCAGCAGGACAAATGTCCTGTGCACGGGAACATGACTCTTGATGCCCAAGGCTGGAATTGTTAATTACATTTCACATGAGCAGCAGATGTTTATGATCTCCATCAAACTGTTCCACAAGTCCTGCATGAAGGAGTTATAAGTTGACATTTTCTGCCTTAGTGGCTGCAAAGGTCATAAAGGATCCTCCTAGCGTGACAATTTCAAGCTGAAACAGGGTTTACTAGAGGCTCTTACCACTTCTTTGGTTCCTCTTTACTGCATTTCTTTGCACAGAAGACTTTGCAAGTGTCACTATCCCACATTTAGATAATGAGATTAATGAGAGCTGATCTACAGGAAGTTCTTTATTAGGCATTTTTGTAATGTACTGTAATAAGTACTATGATTTTTGTGACCTACAACTGCCATTTCTTTGTGAGCCAGGCTATGAAAAGATGTGTCACCTGACCAATACTGTGGCGGTAGAAATACCTGGAATATAGTCATATATGCCAAGTCTTTTACCATAAATAATCCTTGTTCTAGTATACTTATTTACAGTATAGTTTTGCCACTGAATCTGAATTGGGAGCATTGCAGTTACGGTATATCAGTATTCTTATGCTGGTGTAGCACAAAAAACAATTCTGGAAGCTTTAATTAATTCTAAACAATCAGCTAGGAACCTTTCTTCTTCAGCACACAAGCAAATTCCCAATGACAGAACAGTGCAAGCAGCATATTTACGTAAGGATTACTTCCTCCCAGAAGATGTAAAATGTGTTTTTGACCAGACAAGAGTGTTATTGTTCTGCAGTATACACAGAATCTTATTAACCTGGCTGAGAAGATAAAAGGAATGGCAATAGCACAGTTAGTGAATTTTAATAGAAAGTCTATATATACACTGACTCTTGTTAAAATGAAGAAAAAGTGAGAGATTTTTTACACCATGATGAGACAGAAGACAATTAGAGGAGCCATTCCAAAACAAGATACAATTTTATCAACTGAGCGTCACATTTTGGGCTCTTGATAGGCCTTTATTTCCTTTCTGATTTTGCCCTATACACAGTGAATGAGCTTATGCCTGATTCAAATGAGACTATAAACTCACTGCTGCACAGTCATTCTTTCCTTCCTCCTGAGACCACAACCTCTGTCCTTATGTCAGCAGCTTCCTCAGATCCCATTTAAAAATCCTCTTAACACAGAGGTGTTTCTTCTTTCTCGTCTATGCTTTTTCTGCTCTTCCTTGACAGTTTTTGTCTGACCTTGGTTGAACAGGACTATTCTACTGAAGGTAAGAGAAGTCAAAGCCCACGTACATTGCCATGACTCAGAGTATATACTGAAAACAAAGAGGAACAGCAATTGCTATTACTGAGAGATAACACATTTTATAAAAAGCCCTACAAGGAGCTCAGTATTAGCATATTACTATTTGGGAAGAGAGAACAAGAAACACCATCCTTCAGGTCATACTTGTGAGAAAGACAATTCTGTGCTCAGTTCATCAATAACACATGACTCCAAAAACATACTGAATATTGTTTCATTTTCAGCCTCACTTAATATTTTGTCACCTTTTGCTGATGTGAGCATTCGCTTTAGTCCCTTTGCATTTACTTAAAATTCAATGTCCAGTGCTGATGTAAACCTCTCACCTTCTTTTGTCCCTTTAGATTGCACTAAGCTCCTTTTGTTCTTCTCATGCCATACCTTTAAGAGTTTATGATTCACAGGATGTTTCTCCTACAACCTTCTAGGCAACTTTTTTCCTATGAAATATTTACACAACCTGACTGAACATGGGAACAACCAGGGCAGCACTTTCCCCAGTTTCTCTAATTAATTACTGGGGTAATTTAATTTTACTTCCATTAAAAAACAGATATTATGTATAAGCAACGGATTTCAGAAAGCAAAACTTCTAACAGATTTAGGTTAACTTACAGAGAAAAGTATGCTGTAGCAGAGCAGTAATCAAATGAGGATTTACAGTAACTTAAGTGATGTTTTATAGCAGAAATTTCATATGCATTTGTTATAATTCTTAATTATAACAGAAATACAAGCTTAATCTCAGCCTTCTGAATCTTCAGGTTAATGAGCTTCAACCTGAAATAAGGAGAATATGTTGATCAGAAAAAAACTTCCCAACAACAGAAAAGCCTGGCCTTGAAAACTACTCATGCCACATCAGGAGGTGTTACATCCTCTATATTTACAACATAACATCAAGTTGCTAAAGCAGTAAGACAGAAGTGTTTCAATTGTAGTAGAAGTTTAGGCAGGCCAAGGTAACCGATACTTGAAACAACACTCTAAAAAAGGGGTTCAAGCACCTCTCAGGTTTATTTTTTACTTAACAAGAATATTAAATGAAGTTTCCTGGAGAGTAAACAAAAGTTCCAAACCTTGGAACTCAAGAGGATGCCTGTTTATTACTAGTGCTCTGTGAACTGAAGCAAGCACTCTTAGACCTGCAGTGCATGGCTGAGCTACACGTTTTGGGGCAGGGCAGGTTTTGAGCAGGAAGGAGGGCTGGAGAAAGGGCCTGGTGATCTGTTTGTGGGAGACCATTAAAAAACCCACCCTGAAACAGCAATGTGTGGCCATATTACTCCTACTCTGTTGTCACACAGCAATCACACAATAATTAAATGAACAATATGTGCCCAACAGATTAAATCAAGATTTCCTATTTTCTTATAATGAGGAGATCATTTCTTATTTCTGGTCACAAACAAAGAAAATGCAAATAAATAAAGCCACATTAGATGACTTCCCTGAAAATCTCTTGAGGACACATAGAGAAAACTGTCATCTGAGGTAGGTGAGACCTAAACCAAGAGAGACCCTTGGAGGGGGGTGTAGAACCACCCACCAAAGACGCTGAGCTTTTCTTCAGAGATGAAAAATGAAAAGCCACCCACTCCTGCCTTAGGCCCAGGATTACCATGAGCATCATGACAGTAGAAAGCAGTGGTAAAAAATGGCAATTTGGAATAGAACAAACAAGGACAACTAGTGCTCTACTGAGGCCTGAGACTGCAGAGTGATCAGAGTCTTTGCTGAGAAATGGCTTTCCATGGTCAGGCACTTTTCTCAGCAAGGGGTAAATAGTCTTCAGACATAAAAAAAAAGTATAGCTTTTGGGAAACCTGAATTTTCATCAGAGAGTCAGGAGATGTAAAATTAATGTTAGCCAGCAACAAAAAAAAAAGATGGAACTGCGCACCTTCTTGAGAAGGGGTGAAGAGATGGTCCAGTAATCCTCTTGAGGAGCACCATGGGGCCATCATCCCACCAGCTTCCCAGAGAAAAGAGAATGTGTTGAGCAGTTCACCCCAAATCCTCACACTGGGAGGTAGTCCCTAGAGAACCCTCCCTACAATTACCACACACCCTAATATCAGAAGGGCACAGTTCAGGCCAGGCTCTAGGTCACGAGGACCTTCGATGCCATTCTGTAGCTGTAAGCTGAAGTGCTTGTCAAAGGATCCATTGCTGCAACATCCATTCATCTTAGCTGGTCTTTTGGCTGAAGAACGCAGAAAAAGAGGCCAAAGGACAATTTGTGAACTGCATAGATATACCTCCAAATGAAGGAGACTGATGTCTTGTACAGTCTGATGACTGCTATGTTGTAAAATCTCATTTTACAGTACATTCTATCTTCACTGGTAGCAGAGGCTCTGAGGGGTTTTCTGTTGATTTTTCTTATTTGCTAGTTTTGGGAAATGGTAAATTGCAATTTCATAGACCGGTAAGAAGTCATTTTGTTATGTATCACAACAAGTAAAGGATCTGTACAAAAATGAAACACACAAACAAAAAGAAAGCTACTTAAAGATACCTTCTTACAGTAATGAAGCTGAGAAGCTGCTGCAGTTACCAGCTGACAGATGTGTAACTCTGGAGAGGAGTTAATTAATATAGTCAAATAGCCATACCTTCTGTTCCTTATTGCATCTTGTTGTGGACAACACTTCTAGGAATATCTCATTTCCTTTGTCATCCAAGATGAAGGGGGGAAAATGAGCTCTGATTTAAGATCCTATTTCCCAACATCTACTTCACAAGCTAGCTACTATACTTAATCAACAATAAGGCTATAAATATGCATACCTTGTTATTTCAATGTTTCACTTGATGAAACATAAGAGGCCACTAGTGGACAGCTAGAATAAGAATGAAGTATTGCTGCAGTAGCTCCTAGATGACCTGATATAATGCAAACTTGATGATAGAGCCAAAACTGGAGGGAGGGCAATATTTCATTCTGCCAGGTTTCAGTGACATAGACCACATCAGGGCTATTATCCATGATGGAAATTTAGATATGTTGTAATTTATTTGGGAAAGACAGGCTGTTTAGTAAAGAAACAAAAGAACTGATAGATTGAAGCAGCAGAGTCCACTGCTGGTGACTAGGTGGATTATCCCAGAAAAGAACAGCTGACAGACTTTCATAAAAGATGCAAAAGACCACTTTTCCTCGGCCAGATGTGGTGTATTCCAGTCTGAAGGGAAATTTTACACCCAAAATATTGCTGAGAGGCATCATAAAACAGTAAATGAGACCCAGCTGCACACAGGTGAAAATGTTATAATAAATATGCCTCCTATGGGTAAGATATATAGAGAAGGATATACTGAGGAGGAGGGAGTATATATATAAGGAGATGTACAGGGAGTAGGTTACAAAAGTATTCACAGGTGACAAACCATTTTCTACAGGAAATAAGGACAGATTAGGCTTAAGTTAATGTCCAGATCAACTCTTCAACATATTATGGCATCGACACTTAGCACCGTTGCTATAGCAAAAGAAAGGGTGAAAATAAAATAAAGAGAGACAAAAAGATCAGTGAAAATGATCCACTTCCTCCCACACATACCTTTATTACAGAATTTTGCTTCTGAATGAGGTTGCCCTTCTGTACATATTCATATGAGTTGAGGAGACAGGTTTCTCCTGTCTTAGAAGGGACAGAGCAAATGATGAGGCTCTATGAAAGCAACTTGCAGAGCCTTAAATTTCTGGAATTTCTTCTATGAAAAAAAAAGCAACTGCTTAGAAAGCCCCACCTCTAACAGGGAAATATCACGTTCAATTAAGTGTTTTCTCCTCAAATAATACATTCTTTTCTTGTGAACCTAAAGGAAGAGAGAAAAAGATTTCACAGTAGCCAGTTGCCCGGGACACGATTCAGAATAGGGGCTGGAACACTGATCTCTCCAAACACTCCCAAATGTGCTAGCCACTGAGTTTCTGGCAATTCATTTCTGATCCATGCTGGGAAGAAAATACATTCTGAACTATTACAAAAATTTAGGCTATTTCAAATAACAGGAGCTATCATCTAGTAAACCCTAATTTCCAGTCCCAGTGATACAGTTAAAGAATCAAAGCTATTCCAAAATCCATTGTTGCCTATGTAGCTTCAAATCGTATATTTGCAATACTTGCATGGACATTCTCTAGAAAATCAGCAGTAACCCCTTCGGAAATTAATTTTTCTCTCTTTGTACCACAAAAGAGCACAACACATTTTAATCCATTTTCAGTGTATGAAAATCTTGTCCTATTGGGATTTAAAAGAGAAATTAATCCCAAAACAGTGATTCCAGTACGATTCACAACCCTCCCATAAACTCCTCAGCACTGTTTCAGGACTAATTGACAATGCAGTTACATTGTTGGTGATATAAAAAGAACTCTACTGCAGTATTTCTTCAGTGTCTTATGACTTAAGTGCAGCAGGTATTTTCTGAAGCAAATAAAACTATCCAGTAAATCCTCTGTAACATTCTGAGGTAGGGAAAAGAGAGAATATTTTCAAAATGCTGCTACTGTAGACTTGTTTTCATGACCCACCTGGGAAAAAAAGGCCATAGCTAAAATGAGTAAGACAACTTCACTTAGTTTCCCTGCAATAAAGATTAAATCATCACTGGGCAACAACACACTGAATTTTAAACTTGGTGCATGGAAAGGATATTTTGAGGGGCATTTTTCCTTTCATGCTGATCAATAAGACAAGTGCTCCATCATCAGAGTTCATGATCATAAATGTAAAGTGATTTATGCCGCAGAATTCACAAGAAGTCACACAAAATTTTGCTTTCTTACCATTATATTTTTAAGAGATTGACAGCATGGCAGAGCCTCAATGCTGAATTGCAAACATCAGGTTTAAAAATTCCTGTCTGTGCAGCACAGAACTGAAATGCAAAGGAGCTGGGCAGGGGCTGCTTTGCAGTGATCTGGTATCTGGGCCAATACCTAGTTCATCTGCAGACTTTTGCGTCTATTAAGATTAATAAATATTAAAAAGCTCCACCATCAGCTCCAATGGCAAAGAAGACAGAGATCTGATGTTCTGGTCTGTTTTCCTATTTGACAGTCTTGAATAATTCCATGGCAGTTGCAGCCAACTGCACTGATATTCCAAGTCACTGAATTAGCAGATAATGTTCTCTCTGGTGATCAGTACCAGAATATGTATAACACTGCATTTTTACCCCTATAGAGCAAAAGGCTCAAACTCTAGGTTTAATGGATGCAGTTGTCTTGCCTTCGATGGGATCAAGATATCCTTTCATAACTATTTTTATAAACTTAAATATGAAGAGTCCTGTAAATGTGTGCTGTAGTGAACCTGTCCTTATAACATTCAGTTTAAGAAACTTTCATATTTGTTGCACTTCTTTTGGTATTTAAGACAGAAGCAAAGAGTCACTTTATCCAGTCTTGGTGATACCTAATTCAGTTTTGTTTGCATCCTGCTGAGATCATCCCACACCCTTGCAGACAAGATGCAGTTAACTATTAGAATCTACCAGAGTGAATCAGCAGGATCTATACAACTTCTCACTGCAGACTTCCATGTGTTGCAAATCAAGGAAGGCAAGACAAAAATGCCTGGTTGAATCCCTGATTTAGAAAAAGAAAGTCCAAGTTACTAAAAAGAAGCTGTGTCATTTTTTTGGAGAGAAAAAAAAATCAAACAAAAATAACCAACCAACCAAAACAAAAACAAACAGGGTAATTAGCATAAGCCAGAGATGGCACAAGTATATTGCTTCCTTCCAATAAATCACAGAGACACCAGCAAAGCCCAGTAACAGCAATCATTGCAAACCTGCTACATTATATAGTTGTTTTTTCTCTCAAGTACCATTATTAATACTTTTATTAAATGAGCATGTCAAATATAAAATAACTGATCTTTAGTTAGGAATAAACGTCTTTTCTATAATGCCTTTGGAAGATTGGGATTTTTGTTTGGTTGGTTTGTGTGTATGTGTTTTTCCAGTGGAATTTTAATAAGCATAGAAATAAAGATGACTCAGAATTTTTATGAGGAGAATTGGGATAAATATTTGCAATAAGACAGAGGGGACAAGTCTATTGCAGAGTCCCACTGTTTTATAAAAAATGCTAAAGCTGGAGCTTGTTGAACTCTGGACGCTGTATTAGCAGGCAGAGGCTGGGAATACTAATCACAGAAAACTTGCTGTAAATCTGAGAGATAAACAACAGGGTCAGGGACTGAAAATTTCTGGCAGATAAGCTTTGTGCCAGAAATGTTTTAAAGATGGTAAAAAAATACTGCAAAACTGCGATGAAATAATGGAAGAGGGTATCACTTTCTTCCCTGAGAAATCTGTTCTCATTTGGGTGTGAATCACCACATACTTGAATGTGAGACCCTCTTCTCCTAAGCTGTAAATTACACAAGTACAGTACCATTCCCACCAGCAGCAACATCAGCCAACAAGTCCTTAATGGAATTGCTTCCCATCTTGTTCATACAGAAAAAAAAGTGCCCACATGCTGAATGTACATACACCCTTAACCAGTAAAAAGGAGAAGTTGTTGCACATACATGAGCTTTCCCCCATTATTTACTTTTAAAAGAACATCCTCACCACCTTGTTGGAAAACCAGAGCAGAATGACAAGGAACAAATGGGAAAGTTTTAGTGCATCTGAATGGTTTGAAAATAGAAAGGTGATGTCAACTACACTTACAGTGAAAACCATGGCAATTAAATCACTTTCATAAACAAAATTATTACGATTTTCTGCACAGAGTCTCTACATTAAAAAAAAATGAGAGAAGTTTAGATTTGTAATCAACAGAGAAAAAGAAATTACATAACTGTGTTAGCTTTAAATTAATTCTGTTGTTAGACAGATGAGATATGTGCTGGTACAAGATACCTGGATAATTAATTTGCATAATTTTTTTAAGGTATGTGAATTTATCACGAATCAAGAAGAGTGCATGACTTTTGCATCATTTCAAGGTAATGGTAAGGAAAATAGGAACTGTAGGCTTTCCTCCTAGAAACTTGGGGGGGAAAAAAACCAAATAATGTTAGGACGAGAACTGTTAGAGGATTTCATAATTAAAGCTGGAGACTTAAAGTCTTTACTATGAAAATGCATGATTTTTTAAAAGAATCAATAAGTTTTTTCTCCAGCCCTCACTGCTAGAACCTCGCACTTCAGTCTGCAATTCCCAAGCTTCAGCTTCCAATGATGCCTTAAGTTTTAGCTTTTATATTTTTCAGATTCTATGCTGTTTTAGTGTGCAGTTCTGAGCTTCATATTAAGAATTAATAAGCTCTCTTCACAGAGTAGGTAGACAAAACAATTCCTTTCTAGCTTGGGACCAAAGACAAATTTTAGGCCCAAGAGTATAAACAGTAAAAGAAGAGAGGAAATAAGAAGGATAGAGCTTCATAACCTGAAGCTATAATTAGACAATTGACTCCAATATACTAATAGACCAAGACCTACAAAAGTGTGAGGTCTCATGACCAAGCATCCATTTTTATGGTCATTCATATATTTAACTTGGATATAGCCCCAGCGAGGTTCCTACACTACCCAAGCTGTATTCTATCAATAAATGTCTTTTATCCTTTTATTCTACCCAGTCTCTATTTCCAAGCCAACCTATACGGGCATCACCAGTTTTCCATTCTTGGTGGAATGGACAAACTTCTCATGGTTTAACCCCAGCCAACAGCCAAGCCCCACACAGCCACTGGCTCATTCCCCCACCAGAAGATTTGGGCAGACAGTTGGAAGCTGTGGGTTGAGACAAAGACAGTTTAATAGGGAAGGCAAAAGCCATGCACACAAGCAAAGCAAAACCAGGAATTAATTCACTGCTTTCCATGTCTGGGAGGTGTTCAGCTGTCTCCAGGAGGGCAGGGCCTCACTGCATGTAATGGTGACTTGGGAAGACAAACACTATCACTCCAAACATTCCCCCTTCTTCTACTTCCTCTAATACTGAGGATGATGACACATGGTCTGGAATATGCCTTTGGTCAGTTGGGATCACCTGTCCCAGCTCTGTCTTCTCCCAGCCCCCCAAGTACTCCCAGCCCCTCGCCAGCGTGGCCGTATGAAAAGCAGAAAAGACCCTGGCTCTGTGTAAGCCCTGCTCATCAGTAACAAAAATATCTCTGTATTATCAACCCTATGTTCAGCACAAATCCAATACTCAGCCCCATACCAGCCACTGTGAAGAAAATTAACTCTACTCCAGCCCAAAGCAGCACACTCCTAAATTCATCAGACTTCTGCTGTGAGACAGCTTCTTGCTACACAGGAACTATGTCTGCTTTTAAATATCCTCTGTAGTGAAGTGGATTTCTTTTTCCTCTCTCTTGCAAGAAATGCTATTATGAAGTGTCAGAAAATAGCCTTGTATTTGCCTTCTGAACTCTTCCCAGCTAGCCACATACTTGTATGTAAGTATGCAGACAATTGCACTGAGAATCCTGGCATTACTTTCATTAATGCCAAAACATGGCTATGTTTTCATGGCTATATTTTCACTCAATATGCACCCCACTGCCATTTTCTAGGATCTCACTTGTCATTTCCAGCATCACCCCATAAGGGGAGCTCAGTTCAGGCTCCTGGGCCCCTGAGCCATTGCCCCACATCTGCCCAGACAGCCCAGGCAAGCAAGTGCTGCTCACTGTTGGCTGCCCCCCCCTCTCTGGATTTGGCTCACTTGTCATTCTGGAAAGCCCATCTTCTCCCATGATAACCCTGATACTTCTAAATGACTCTTCTGCCTTTACTTTACACTTTATTAGCCTCTTGTTCTCAGAAACTTCATCAGCAATTATTTTGTTCAACACTGGTAAAAATTTTAAAAGCTCAACATTTTTCACCCTATGTTCTTGATCTCCCACTCTTGCTAAGGACAAACATAGCCATTTCAAACAGAGTGTCTGAAATTGTTCATTGAAACATCTTAATTATTACATTTTAATTCATTTAATATATGCTATATTGATTTCACTTGGCAGTAATTATTTTTCTAATCAGAATGTTTCTCTGCCAAAAGTCAGTTGTTTTACTGGAGTCTGTGACAACAGTGTTGCCTTTATCTTGCAGATTTGTAATTTAATTAAAACTGATACCAAAGAAATAAATGAACTGTTTATTATAAAACCATGTTGAATAACACTCATTAGAATGAAGGGATTACAGCTTACATTGATTATCATAATTCTTTTCATGATTTGTTGAGAACTGATAAAAGGCTGGCCAATTTAAAGCTACCTAGCACAGCCTGTTAATTTATAAACATACAGACAGTTCTTATTGAGTCCCCCGTGTCTTCTGTTACACTCCCAGAGATGCTGAACTAAAGTGGTTTAGAGAACTCCTCAGTCAGTTCTTTCAGCACTCCTGGCTGCATTGCAAGATTGCTGTGTTCAATGGGAGCAGCGGCTGCTCACCAACAATGCTGCTCACATACACCATCACATTTCCAGGCACTTGCTCTTCCCTCTGGGCATTGACATTTGAATTTGTGCATTTGCTGACTAGATGAAGGAATGAAACAAAAGCACAACACTTCTGTTCTTATGAGGAAACAAAAGGCAACATATTTCAAATTTTTCCAGCGGAACCCAGCTCCCAAAATTTAAATCAGTGAACATTGTCTTTCTTTTCTTGAAAATACTTGAAGAGTAGTGAGTAGCTCTGAAAAGAGAAAACAAACAACAAACAAACAAAACCAACAAAAATGCAACGAAGAAACCCAAACCCAAGAGGGCAAACACAAGAAGGCAAACATAAGAAGAGAGAGCAAGTAGCACAGGAGGAGAGAGGTCAGTAACAAAGAGCAGCTGGGCAGTCCCCCGGGAAATCCTGTGATTGAATCACAGCTACTGACCTCCCAGCCAGGGCTGAAGCACACAGCAAGGCAGGGCATCCTCTGGGAAACAGAAGCCTTGCTGTGCTGCCAGCCTGAAACCTTTCTGATTGCTCTGTTAGTCCTTTCCAGCAGCTCTATACAGCTCCATATTTCACCCTCACAGAGGAATGTAACACTTGTCTAAAAACTTTTCAAGGATGACAGCAAGCACATATGTACTTCTATGAGCACAAAAATCACACTGAAGAGTAAATGCATTAAATGTGCCTTCTCTAATCTTGGAATTATGGAACCCAGTCAAGAACTGGAGTTGCCATCAGCACTGATGAAAGACATGTATTTCACAGTATGAGCAAGACATGAGGTGAGCAGACACCACATAAAATATGATATTCACCAGCAAAGGTCAAAGAAACCAAAAGTCGAGTAAGAAATAAGCAAATAAATGACCAGAGTATCTTTACTGAATCAAAAGAACCTTAGGCTCTCCGTATGCTGTTATAGCACAACATTTTAAGGAGCTGGACTGATAACTATCTCTCCAGACTGAGAGAGAATAATAACTACCACCTGAGAATGCTAACATAACGTTTAGAAGAAGGTTTCAAAATACTCCAAACAAAAAAATATAGAGATAATGGTCCAAATCTGAACTCTAAAACTGAATGATAGCACTCAGGCACTACATCCCTGTGATCTAAAAGCATATCTTTCTAAAATTCATGTCAAACTAATACACGCACAGACAGAGAGATAACCATAGCTTTCGATGTCCAAACAGAAACACATAGCCTATTTTGCCAGAAGGATGTGGCTAAGTCTGAGATGTTCCAGAGTAGAAACCAGCAGCCTATGCAGCGTAGGTATCACATGCTTTGATCTGACTGCTGCCTTGCAAAGGATAGGACCACACAGCTTCAATATCCAGAATATTGTCAGACCTTTATTCAGATTAAAGCAGGGTATTACATTTGCCAGACCCTCAAGGCAGCAAGAAAAGAACTATCCATGCCCAAAATATTTAAATGCCAGTATGGACTCTAAGTCAGGTGACTTGTTACTGATCACCCCACTTCTTCCAAGGTCTAGGAGCACAAACATGTTCCTCATGTCCCATGGGTTTTGCGTCACTCCACAGAGGAATGTTTATTTATATGGTAAATAAACATTCTTTACTGAGAAGCTAGTCCCAGTTCCTACCAACTGATGACCCAGACTGCTGTGGCAACACAAGAGAAAGAGAACTCCCTCCTGAGTCCAGAGAAGGACCACTGAGATGACTGGAGGGATTGAGCACCTCTCCTATGAGGAAGGGCTGAGAGAATTGGGATTGGTCAACCTAGAGAAGAGAAGGCTTTGGTGTGACCTAGTTGCAGCCTTCCAGTACCTGAAGGAGCCTACAAGAAAGATGGAGAGGGACTTTTCACAAGGGTGTGTAGTGACAGGACAAGGGGGAATGGCTCCAAACTGAAAGACAGTAGGTTTAGATTGGATACTAGGAAGAAATTCTTTACTATGAGGGTGATGAGGCAGTGGCACAGGTTGTCCAAAGAAGCTGTGGATACCCCATCCCTGGAGGTGTTCAAGGCCAGGCTGGATGGGGCTCTGAGCAACTTGGTCTAGAAAAAGTCTCCCTGTCCATGGCACGAGGGTTGGAATCAGATAATACCCTTACAACCCAAAACATTCTATGATTCTGTAATTCTCTTCATGTCCTCACAATCACAGTCTGGTGTTTCAAAACTTCACATGTAGTCAGTCATGCACACAACAGGACCTTTACCACTGTCAGCGTGTGGCTTCACCTACATGCCACCCACCATCAAAACAGAATAGTGAGGCTGAAGCTGGGAACAAGAACACTGGGAGATAATCTGTTGAGAGACAGCTGAAGACAAAAAAATGTCTCCCTGCATTGCTAAGGACCTAATTCTGCCATCTGATCAGTGCTCCTCTCAGTGTTCCCTGAAAACAAACAGGCTTCACTTGATTTTGAGATCACCTAAGTGGTCTTTGTATCCCAAAACAAGGGTTATTGTCTCAGCTGGAAATAGAAAAAGGCTGAATAACACACCACTTTTTACCCAGTTCAAGACTCCAAAGGAATTTTGCATGGCAACCTGCATGAGCACCCAGGGGAATCCTGTGCTTGTCTCATCAGCCATGAAATCCTGAGCTGAACAAAGCCAGGTCAAACATGTTCTGTACACATACTGATGTCATCTTTTCACAAGAATCAGTCTTGACACTTTTTTTCTCTTGTTCTCCCTTACAACAATGCCGTATTTCAGCTGTTATAAGGAAAAAGAACAGCCTGAAGGCCAGAACCAAACTACAATGTAATAGCAACCTGACCCACTGGAGACAGGTGTGCAGACACTAAAATAAACCCTTTTCCCCCTGGTCAGCCGACACTGAGGAGAGCAGTGTTCCCATGAATTACATCCTGGTTTACATCATATGTAACCTCTGCATCCAAAACCAAGACAAGGCTCATTCACGAGCTTGTGCGAGTGTTTTGGATCAGTCCCATGCCAAAATCAACAGCAGCACTACAAGAAGGTGACAGAGATGGTGGAACTGTAAATCCGCAGTCAAGACCAGGGGGAATAGGCAAGATTCTAATTAGTTATTCTACCTTGTGGGTGACTGCATCTGCAAATGAAAGAGATGATGAACACCTTTTCAAGTTCAGTGAAGGCACCATTATAAGAGAGGAATAACAGAAAACTAGTCATGGCTCACATTCTCCAATATCATCCTTACAGTTTTCATGCTAGATAGAGATGTTTCCTTCTTTTTCTTCCCAACACCTTTAAACTGGACTGAATGAACTTGCAAATGTGTACAGATTAGTGCCCATATGATTAATCCAGATTTGAACCTGCAATTATCATCATTAGTGCTTGTTCTGAGTAGGGTGGAGGTTTTTCTCACAAAGTGCTGCCTTGATATCTTCTAAGTAATCAAGAGCTATAAAAACAGCTTTGAAAAACTACTTTAGTAGTTTTTAGTAGTTTATACTTTATTCTTCCAATAAATACTCCCGTCAATATTGATTAATACTGAATAGTTAATACTACATCATTTTAAGAATTATTGTGGAAATTACATAGCATAGAGAAAAAAACAACTTCTCACTGTTTCTGATTGCAGATGTTATTGGTTCCTATTGTCTCATTGGAAGACTTCAAAAACAACATGTAGTTGCATGTATATTTTCTTACTCTACAAAACACTGAGTGAATTGTCCACTGAATTAAACTAAGGATATTGTCTCCAGAATATCCAGATAGGATTTCCCTCTTGTACAGACATTATTGTGTTAAAACCTTCATGAATTAATTTCATGGTAAAACATAAAAACGGGAGAAAAAGGTATGATCTGTTTATCTGAAAGGTAATTGTCTGCAGATAGACATTTGGTTTGTAGCAGACCATACTTTTCTTTTTAATCCATAGGTCAGATCTCAGGTCCAGTATTCTGCTCCCTTCTGAAAAACCCCAACAGATTATCAAGGGTACAGTGCATATCCAAGGGTTCTACAGAAGGGCATCCAATGAAATATTGCTGGGTCAGGGAGGGAGCCAGGAAGGCAGCATAAGTAAGCAAAACCCAGTCTTCCTCCTAAAACTATAGGCAGTTCAGAACAGCAACTTTGCTGTGATTTTTTTCCAGCTCCATCTACACTAGAGTGAAAAGGAATTATTCCTTGTGTGGCAAAACCATACAAGAGAAAGTAATCTTATACCTATTCATACTCTATTTTCATATTTCCATGTTTACTAAGACAATTCATTGTGTTTTGTAAGCCTACCACCAGATGATGAATTTTTATTGCATTTAAGCTTCATGATAAATATAGCACCTAGCATACCTAATTAATACAGCCTATGCTCATTACCACAGGAAGCTACATTCCAAAGTTGTTTAGGGTACACAACTTCCCCAGTCCCAGGTCCTTCCTCATTAAGCCACAATTAGTATGATAAATGGAGATGGTTATTCGGTTACAGGCAATAATGGCACTGCTTGCTCATCAAAAAATGGGGAAAAATAATTAAATATCACAAGAAATTACTTACTAATTAATAATAATACCTCAGTCACCTGCAAACAAAGCAGAACTCCATCCAGGTGTTCATTGCAGGCTGCAGTTTAAAGCCAACATGGCCTTAACCTCAAAATAGCTATCTGCATTAATGTGGTAGGCAGAAGGATGAAATCGTGCTTGTCCTTGCCAGGAGTGCTGCAAGGTGCTTGAGACAGTGTGTACAGTCAAGCTGAAGCTGGAGTTGGTAATCATTTTGGCTAAAGCAGCTGCAGCCTGAGGAGCCTGTGAGTGCATCCTTGGTGGCTCCCTAATTTGTAAGCACCATCTAGGCCAGCAAGTCCCTGTCCACAAAGTGACCGAAAGAGCACTTGAGGATCCAATTTTAATATACATTGAATTAAGGAAGACTATTCTGACGCATGTGGTCAGCACTAAGTTAAAGGAAAAAGGATTCACTTTTTCTGTCACTTAGTTACAAATACAGCATTATATAATCTCATTTAATTGCATCCTTCACTTCTTTAATATCCTCAGTTTTCTGTCTCAACCCATCTCTCCTCAGGAAACACCTCCTGCTGACTGAAACTGCCTTCTGATAATTAAGCTCAGTATCCTCTTTTCTCCCAGGGGTACACAAGACCATGTCCATGTCATAGAAATCAAATGCAACAGAGCTCAGCAGTACCTCAAGAGGGTCACCTAATTCGCCTTTCGTCCCAAAGGCAGGATCAACTTCTTCTAAATTGTTCTTGACAGAAGTTCATTTAATCTGCTCTTAAATCCTCCATCGGCTCCACAGCCTCCCTCAGCAATCCAGGCTGTGATCAGCCTCCTTTACCATTAGAAAACTCCAAATGCTCAAGGTACATTTCCTTTACTGTAATTTAGCCCATCAGTTCTTGTACCAGTCTGTCAAAGTTACAACTGCATCAAGTCAGAGAATTTTACTTGACTTAATTTACTGCCAACCACTGGTACACAGCGAGGGAAAAAAAAAAAAACCAAACAGAAATCACTGTGCAAAAACCTACTTAAATTCCTGTCCTTTCCCTTCCTGCTCTCAAGTACTCTTACTTTTGCCTTTTTTTTAATCTCAGTGCACCAAAATTCCTTCAGTGAGGTATGGCTGCATGGGAGGCTGAAGCAGTGCAACTCATTCTAACCCTCCATGGTTAAGGTTTCCTGCCATGTTCCTTAGTTTCCCTTTCCCAATGTGGGTTGCCTATGAACCCCAGTCCCCCAGCAATGTCCCATTATAGGTCAACCATGGCCACAGTCCCCCTATTGTGTCGTTTCCTCAAGCATGTTCAAGCAAGCAGGTTTGTTGACTTCTCCAGGCAAACTGCTGCCCACAGCTTTGCATGTGAGTCATGGGCAGAGGGGCTGGCAGCAATGCAGTGGTGGGCAGCTTCCTCCAGCCTGAGGGCCCTCATCTCTAGGCTCTTAGGACAGCTGGTGGTCAATACCTGCAGGCAGGTCCCCAAATTTGGCCTCTTGTTTTTTGTTCCCTCTGTTCGCAGCGCTGCTCCTCAAACAAGTACAGCTGATGCTGGTCTCAGGCTGCACAGGCAGGATGTGACTTTTGCACAGGTATCCCTGGGGTGGCTACATCCGGCTCATCTCCATCCCTGATGGAGCCCTGATCTCTCAGCTGCTCAGAACTGTTCTTCTTATCAGCCCCATTACTTCTGAAGTCAGGCTTTCTCACTTCATATTTCAGTTTCATTGCTCCACCGCTGAAAGGAACTTACATATGCACTTAAGTACTTTCCTTTGCTTAATCAAAGCCTGTGTACTTGTATGCAAACATACTAATTGCAGGCAAAATTGCTCTTGCGTAAGCCACTACCTGATGTTTTCAATGGAGTTGGAAATGCACAACAAAGACCTTTGCGCCCATTAAACATTTTAGGAAAAGCTTTTAACATTAGGTGAGGAAATGTGTCATGGGGAATTTGAGTGCATTATCATCAATATCATCAGAAGAGAAGAATAATTTATTCCTGACAGTTGTCTTTTACAGCATGTCATTAGAATGATCCCTTTATAGCACCCATTCATATACATGACATCTTAAGTCATACCAATCCATCTTCCTCAGCAGATAAAAGACTATCATCTTTCTAATATATCTTTTTTTTTCATTTGAAAGCTTGAGTCAAAAATCATTTCACAGGCATTAACAAAGTCCAGCCTACCAATTTCCTGGAATCCTCAAGCACTTTCTAGAGCCATCTCTTCCTTCCTTTCTGTCCCCACCCTGATCTTGTAAAAGAAAAGTAAGTACAGGAATGCAAGACACTTTCCAAATGAAGGACTAAGTGAAACTGACCATTTTTACCAACCCATATTACTGATAAGCATATGATTTTGTCATCAAGAAGCCTGTCTGACCAGATGGAATATATACCTCAGCTGTTTGGTTTTCAAAGCCATCCCCCACAAAAATAATCTCTGAGTTGGAGAAGACTAATAGGACATATGAAGACAGCTGTCTCTCTGAGATGCATGGAACAGACAGCAAACCAGTAGGGATTTGGTGACCAGCCTAGCAAAGGCTTTTTGCTCTGGTGCTATGTAAAATTCTCATAACAGTTAACATCTGACTCAAGTTCCCCTCAGTCCTATCTTAGATCCCTACAGTTCATTTGCTCATATTTCTCACTGGAGATAAATATCTCTCACTAGAGGGACAAATACTTACACCCTACATCATGCTTTCCTCACTTAAAGCAGTCAGGGAAACTGAGGTAAGTTCCATACATATTTACATCTTCATAACATGGAACCATCATCTTGCAGCTGATCAGCTTGTTTGAGGTTCAACTCCTTTTACGTTTTTGGGGTAAATCTCAGTCAACAAATATGCTTCCTCTCCTCTGCAAGTAAATATTTTTCCATACTTGGATTCTTGATTTCACCCCTTCCTTCTTCAAGGACGGTAACAGTGTGACTTTCCATTCCATACACTGCGTTTAGGATGGGTAAGGTCCAATCTAACATCCACTCACAATAATGGTGTGATAATAAATCCGACTCACAGGATGTATTCCCTTCATACATAGACTATTTCACAAGGTAACTGTATTCAGTCTGTGGAAAGGCTTCATGTACTGACTCACAAAGTGCTTCTTTACATATCCGAAGGCTTAGTTGCCCAGTCTCATATTAATTGTTTGCATTGCTGGCACTCGTGTCAGCATCCTGTCACTGAGGAAACATGGTATTATGACAGGGCTTTTAGCACTAAGATTACTTATCAATGGAAGACAAAAAAAAAAAAAACAAGCAAGAGTACCAGAGTTTTAATGCAGAAATCACCTCCTTGATTGTGGAGGGAAACATTAACAGTTTTCTCTTCTGCTGCAATATTAAAGAACTGAAGTTTACTTCTCATGCAGCTGAAGGTATCGCTTCATAAAGAAGTCAGTACCAGCCAGAAAAGAGACAAAAAAGTAGAACCTGTACACTTCTGTAAAGGCAAACCATTGGATTGGTAGCGTGTTTGGTGACAGATAATGAAATGCACATTTATTTCTCAACACCT
Organism: Phainopepla nitens; assembly: GCA_013400175.1. Lineage (NCBI taxonomy): Eukaryota > Metazoa > Chordata > Aves > Passeriformes > Bombycillidae > Phainopepla > Phainopepla nitens. The sequence continues at coordinate 462,819 of VXBQ01004969.1, forward strand.
CCTGCTCCAGTAGGAAAATGGCAGTGCAAGACACAATCCCCTCAGTCAGAACATACAAACAATAAAAGAAATATATGCAGAACTCACCTCACTGTGTCTAGTACATGGCATTGAATCTGAACTTTCAGTCATCCCAAAAACAATCCTCTCCCTGAATTCACAGGGAAGCCTTCTCCCTATATTTTGTGCATACAGAAGTCAGACTTATTAGTAAGCTATCATATATACTTCTGAAGTCCATGGTCTAGTGAGTTTGATTTTAAGTTTTTAATATTAGGTAGAATTCTTTGGAGTTATATGGAATGGAAGATATTTTCTCCTAATTTTTAATGCTTGCACGTAATAGTGTTGCATACTTGGAAATGTCCATTTTTCATGCTGGATTCATGTAAGGAAGTGAGGCTGATAAATAGACAGAACCTGGAAGTACACGATTCTGGATAACTGAAACTTACCCAACACGTAATAATTATGGATTTCTATCAAAATACACAATAAAAGATTGAGAGCTCATCACAGGAAGAGACATGTTGCTCACAAAAGAGACTTGTTGCTCACATCAGTAGCAAGGAAATCCATCTGTTCGATCAAATCTTTGTCCAAGTCATGCACAGAGTACAGTTTACTGTTAAAGTTGAAGTATGTCTGAAAAGGTAAAAATACAGTCCTTTGACTCCTCAAAGACTCTGGGCATTTATAGAATTTTACAAGAAGATCCTTCCTGTTACCTTCCCTATTTTTAGCCAAATTCCACTTTGAGTAGATACATTTTCCAGACTGCATGCTCTCTAGGTTTAATGAGATGCTTTGACTGGGACTCAGTCAGTAATTGAAACACAGCACTGTGTGAGTGTGGCAGGGACCTCTGCTCCTGCTGTACTCGTGACCTCTCCAGAGGACTCATCTCACTGCCCCGTGGGCTTCTACTCTGCAGAGCCCTGCATCACTCCTGGCCTACCAATCCACCCTGTTGCCTTTTATGCTGGCCATGCCAACCAGAATTTAAGTATTTTCCTTCATAATCTGAAAACCAAATCTCATTATAAATGGCCAAGCAAATTCTCTGCCTTCCTTTCTAAAACCCAGCAGACAATTATGCTGTCATTCCACTTCCACACACATAAATATTTCCAAACTTCAGTTTGAAGTGAAATAAAAACAAATTAAAAAGCCTTTTGTTTCAGAGTTACTGAACCACAGAATCACAGAATTGCTGAGGTAGGAAGAGACCTCTCAGGATTTTCTTGTCCAATCTTCTCTGCTCAAGCAGGGCCATCCAGGGCTGGCTGCCAAGGAACTTGTCCAGATGACTTTAGATTATCTCCAAGGATACACGGATGGAGACTCAACAACCTTCCTGAGCAATCTGTACCAGTGTTTGGTCATCCTCATGGTGAAAAATTTATTTCCTGTGGTTCCATGTGCTCTCTGGAGTAGGATGCTTTTAGTGGGAACTTTTATTGGCATCAAGATTCCTTACCATGTATTGGTGAGCAGAACACTGCCATTTGTAGATGAAGATTAAGAACTACTTATCGGTACTGCACCACTACTCTTGCCCCTCATGACTTGAAGAACAAAGCTGACTGTACTCATCAATAGCCTCACACTGTGAAGAAATTATCTCCATAGACCTTTATAAATCTAAAGAGATTTGAGAATTGAGCAAACCACAGGAAAGACTAAAGTCTGTAGCATGAAAGCAGAACTGGCTTATGCAACCAGCTTCATGTGTATTTTAGTACTATTTCTTTTAAGCATAGCAGCCAATAGATTAAGTCTGAACTTGAAAGGTCATTTAACAAAAGTAGGAAAGAAATGCTATCTTCTAATGTTCATATTTTTACATAGAAAAAAAATTTGATTTTTCAAGATCAAGCTGCTTTCTCCAGCTTCTTGCCTGTGATAGAGGAACATAGCTATATATTCACTTCAGTAAGACTCACCAGATGGTAATAGTGTAAAATAACCTGCATTTTTAAGATATATATATATATATACTTATACATGTTTTAATTCTAATACATGCTAAGAAGATAGAAGACCATTAATTAAAAAAAAAAAAACAACACCAAAAAAAACCCCAAATCACAAAACCAACATACAAACATTCAGAGGGTTGATAGAGTGCCTTTAATGGCCTTAAAATGCCTGCTGAGGCCACTTAGCAGCAATATTCAAACAGCAATAGCTGCTCCTGGTGCTTAGCATGTACAACAACAACTATTCTGGTCAGCCTTAGTTATTTACACTTTGATTGTTTAAGGCCTTTGACTTTTTCCAGCCTACGTTGATTGGCTTGTAGGGAGAGGGACAGCACAGGCAACATGGCTTCCGTTTGATGTACCATTTCACAAAAGCCTTACATTAATCAATGAAAAACATGCCAGAACAGGAGATGCTGCAATAAATGTTGTACTACATTGCAAAGAAAATCTTCTAACTTTCTACAACAAAGATGCTGTATGTCATGCAGATGTACATGCAAAGACGCATGTGCATTTATCTCTCTAGTGAAAAATGATTTATGTCTAATGAGAGAAGGATACACTTGAGAGCAGGAGTCATATTTCTCACCCAAACCAACACTAGGCTACTTCTTGAACAGTTTTCATGCTCTTATGTTGTTATTATTAGGTGACTGCCTATGGCCTTATCACATACACCACAAAAACAAGATGTTTTGCCAGCACATTTCTAATTTGATGGATCATGATTTTTATCTCCCAGCAAGGATTCGATCTTTGCATGTCCTTTTTTATGGCTACTATTTAAGGCACTGAGCCATGGCAGTATCTCCCATGAACCATTTCTAGAATACAAAAATAGCTTAAAAATGCAAGAGAGAGTACCAGTCATTTTTGCAGTAATTGTGGAGTGTGGCTGAGGGATACATGACCCATGACACCCACAGTGACTGATCCATGACATCCACTGTCAATACACTTCACTAATGCTTGATTCTCAGTTTTCTTTTGGCACTCACAGTACTTCAAAATCATGCTTGAAATTTATTTGTTTCTGCCAGAGTGTCGTCTTCATATACTGTTGTAAACATACAAAGTGTAAAAACCAGCCACCTTTACTTCCTGATCCTCCCTATTATCCAGTCCCTCTTCAAACACCATATGGAGGAAAGGAATGAACACACAGAGCTCTTGTGACCAGAACTTACAGGTTTCTTGGGAGGGTGAAGTGGGCCACATTATCCTCCAAACTTTCTGTGGACAAGTAGGTACCAACATTTTACCCAGTGCCTGCGCGCCTAAAGCAGCAAGTAACTTCTGCTAAGTACATATCCACCTAATCCCCTGCCATTCTCCACAAGAACTTGTCAGGCCCTGCTGACTTCTTGCAAAAACTCAGGTGAGGAAAGCACCAGCAGCATTTCTGCATTGGTCTCAGCAATTAAGTATTTAAGTGGAATCAAATTACTTAAGAGAGAAACAAAGCCAGAAGTCCTGCAAAGGCGGCAGCTCCCGTGCCCTATGTGTCAGTGCCATCCAAATTCACAAGTAGAAGACTATTATTCTACTATCCCAGAATATTACTCACATCAAAGAATAGTGCATGATAACAGCATTAGAACAGATTAATTCAGTGAGATCAAAGCTTAGCAGTCTGTTTCTAACATTGGATGCTTCATGATGAATGAGCCACGATGACTGAGCAGGCAAAGTGTTTAAGAAGCCACACCAGTGCAGAATTATCCTTCCCTCCCCTACCACAGGGGACTCTGTGATTTTCTGAGGTGGGCATATGGATATATCTTTTATTTTTGTAATGTTTTTTAAGCTACTTAGATTTTTGGTTTACAGAACATCCTGACAAAGACTGCCAAATTCAGTTTTGAAAAGTCATTGATAGACCACCCACTAATTGAAGCCAGCAAGCAAAAACCGAGGAATGCCTGAGCAAGTCTCAGGTAGTTTTTTCTTTATTCTTTGCCAAGTTTTTCAAAGGACAGGGTCTCTGATTTTCTTCCTCCACTTTTCAGACTTGAAAATAGCATTATCAATGAGCTGCCCTCAGAGGATGCAAATTGTTGTATCTGTCAGCCTCACTCATAGGGATTTGGAGTGCTTCCATAATTGCATCCTATCTGGATGTGCCATGATGCTCTCTAGTCCTACTATGGCAAGAGGGAGCTGTTCCATAAGGAAGAGGAAGCTGCAAGCCAGTCATGGTGACAGAGCTGGCAAAGGCAGCGGTGTCAGCAGCAAGAGTGTCTCACCACACCGTGTGAGATCTCAGAGCAGGCAAGTCCATAATCACAGAATCATATAATACTTTGTGTTGGAATGGATCTTTTAAAAATCATCAAGTCCAACCCACCTGCAAACTGATCATAAATATTTAAATGGATGGAGAATCCCTGAGCAATCTGTTTCAGTGTTTTGTCACTCTCATTATAAAAAACTTCTTCCTTCTATCTAATCTAAATCAACTATCCTTCGTTTTAAAACCTTTACCCCTTGTCCTATCAGCAGGTGCCCATGTAAAACATTCCTCTCTCCCTTTTTTTATAAGTTCCCTTTAGGTACTGGAAGGCTACTATGAGGTTCCCCCATATCCTCCAGGCTGAACAAGCCTAAATAAGTAATAAGGCATCAGGCCTGAGGTCAAGAAATCAGTTCACAAGTCAGGGCCAGGATCTAGTGTGTGAGCAGGCAAAAGCAACAGGCTGTAACACCTACTGCAGAGTGTTGGGAGTAGTCCCAAGCAGGAACCAATCTCATTCTCAAGCAGCTGTCTGCCTCTGCCATGGGAAGCCTTCTTCCAGCTTTGGTCAAAAAAGCCCCAAGGCAAAAAAGGCTTTTCAAGTATCTCTTTTTGACCAGAGACCGGGCCTTGAGTGCAGAGGGCCAAACTCCTGGGAGGGGTGTGGAATCATGTTCCAGGCTCTGCCACTGCTGTCTGCATTGCTCCATACATTGCAGTTGCTTCTGTGGAAAATGCTTTCCAGGCTGGATGACTGACATGACTTTCTTGCTTAAGTCTCTCCTCTCTGACGTGGCCCTTTATTTACTCTTTAAAAAAAGCTATTGAGTGAATTTCAATTTAGATTATTTGAAATAACAAGATTTTAAAAGCAGGTCAGGTAGAAAAAATCACTGTTGGAAGGCCACAGCTGAACCACCAATTTCATCTTCAATATGGATTTATATCCCATCCTCTCAAAACTCCTATTAATAAAAAAAAAGCTTCAACCCACAAGAGCTGACATCAGGTCAACAGTATAATGTCTTCTTAAACATCACATTGATGGTCAAGTGTGTATTCAGTGACATTTTAACCAATGAAAAATCCCCCTGTTCAAGTGTGGCTATAATTCAAAACCTAACTGAAAGTAACACAAATACCTCAACACTTTTCATCACTTAGAATAGTACTTTGTGAGTTAAGGGCACGTAATTTCAAGACAAAATATGTGCATCAAAGCTACCTTAAGAAACTGGTACAGGCAATAATGACCTCAAAATGGCTACTCACAGGATTAAATACTGTATAAAGGAGCCAGCAATTTTAACCTCATTAACTGCAGAGTAACCTCAGTTCACTAACTCAATTACTTAAATAATTTGCACAATCACTATTCCTTAATTACTAGCACAACTTTAATAGCAAAGGTGTAAAACTGTGGAGACATCATTAAAAAATAAAGTTGCTAGAGAATATTTACTAGGTTCCCCTCCAGTGCTTTAAATTCATTCTGCCTGAAAATGGAGATTGGAAGAACACTGACTGTTAAAGTTATGCTCCTTCCAAATTTGTCTGTTGCTTTGGAAGAATTTGAGATGCAGTCTGTGAAAACTGAGATATTTAACAAACTCTGGATCTGGTATCTGGGTATCTGGATCTGGGAGGTCAGTTTCATGATGATTTTTTTGTTGTTGTTGGCAGTCTTGCATACAAATTTAAGAGGGATGGGAATGAGCTCTGGAGCTGTTTTTCACTTTGATTGATGTAGGTGGTATGGTGGTGGTGGTTGATCATTTAAGAAAGCAGTAGAAAAGCTTGTAGACAAACAAGTGAACTGTCCTGAACTCGACAACCATTGAAAGAATCAACAGGTGGGAGAAAATATTATCCTGGAAAGAAGGAGACAACATAGCAATAGAGATACCTGCAAGTTGTTAGGGTAAGGATCGCTGTTGAGCTACCATCTTAGTAAGTAGTTCATTGTGCATGGAAAAACAAAGGGATAGAGGAGGAAGTTCCATGACATCTCTTGGAAAACTAGCAGGGAATGGAAGGGGAGAGGCAGGGAAAAAGGTTTTCTCTGAGCAGTGCACTGAAGAAGCAGTTAATCACAGAGTGAAGTACCACAGTCACAGCTGAAAGCAGCAGAGGAGTCAAGCAGATCCTTTCTTTCCTCATAGTGCTGAAGGAAACTGCCCTGTCATGTCATTGGAAGTCAGATGCTGATTTGAGCTTAGGTGCATAAGGAGGCCTTGGAATGTTTTTAATAGAACAGACTGTGACACAGAACTTGCTTCAGTTTTAGTGCAAAAACAAAGTTTGCATTAATTGGTTTATTATAATACTTTCATATGTTGTGTTTTCCCCTGCTTTCTACAGCTGTATGATAGTAAGAAAACTGTGCCCATTAGATCTATTCATTCCACAACAATAATACATACAGCACAACAGAATATGAATGAGCCACAAACTAATGAACTTGTAAAATCTATGGAGGCAAAAAGTCCATTTTCTAACCTGCTGAGAAACAGACTACAGAAGCATTTAACCAATTATCTGTATATTCTGCCCTTTTCTCAGCATATCTGGAAGCACAGGCTCTCTTCCCTGACACCTCTGGAGAGAAGCTGCCAAGCATGGCTCTGCCTCCACTGCTGCAGCTACACCCACTCCTGTACTCCGTGGCAGCATCAGGGAGCAGCAGCCTCCTTTCTCTTCCTGTGAATGTCCATCAGTCCTAGAATTGAGAACCGAGACACATTGCTGCCAGTGACTAACCCAGCCTCCATCACCCTGAAATCTGGAGGGAACACAATGAATTCCTCCATAAGGCATAGCAACCTTTGTTGATTGCCACAGTTGTGGGGTCTCTCCTTAACACAATGCACTTAAGAAACTGTCATTGTTGTTGCACAACAGATATGTGCACATGTATGCAATTTTTATGAACTACCTTTCTTTCTAGAAATTAAAGTTATCTGCCTCTGGTGTCTTTCACTCTTGGGTTTGGGTTCCTTAGTGATGTTCCCACACAGGAGCTCTGTTTATCTCCCTGTAAGCGCCAGTCTGTGTTGAATTGCTTTCCTCAGTAAATTCCAGTCACTCCCTCCAGAATGATTTCCAACTCTTCCTGTGATCTCTTTCTGGCCCCTGGCTGCAGTCCAGATCCTTCTGGAACCTGACATCACACTAAAGTCACTTTCTTAAGCATAGGTTTGTGACTAAGTTGTGACAAAAGGGGAAATCATTTTACTTTCTGGTTTCTCTCTTTACTTAACAACGTGCTGTATATATATATTTCTTCTATATATTTCAGCTCTTGAAATGTTTTAGTGCTCTTTCACATTTAGCAGTAATATAAAATAGCAGCAGCTCAGTTCAGTGCTTTAGCAGTATTTCTATTACTTCCAGTGCCTGATCCAGCTATTCTAAAGATAGTTTGTGGATCTCAACATTATGCTTCTGCCTGCCTTTAGACCATAGGCTTCTCCGTGCCTGCTGTGTTTGTGCAGTCCTGACCAAAGGTCCTCCCTCATCCACCACAATGTTCTGAGACCCGCAGTAACGTCTGCAACAAAACTAAATGTGGGTTTTTTCCTGTGTCACACAGAGTGTGTCAGGCTTAGAAATGTTTGTTATATTGTCCTAGGAGAGAAATTTAATGTGCCTAGCAACTCTGAAGTTTTGCAGGGTCAGTTTCCCAATCCAGGGAGGCATATGCCCAACCCAGCCACTCAAAAGGCGCAATAACCAATGCTCCAAATTTTGGCTTTGCTTCATCTCATTACAAAAAGCAGCTCATGTCCTGCTGTGGAGGAGGTGCAGGATTATGCAGGAGGTCAGACTCCATCATTCTGCTGATCACTTCTGTCCTTTACTGTCTAAAAATAAATTTTCAAAGCTCTTCTTAGGTCTAATAGAGTCTTCATAAGAAATCCTTGAACTGAGATCCATTTCTGGAATAATGCAAACAGCTGAATGGATCCATTTACAAGTAAAGGCTCTGATCCAGCAAAGAGATCCATTCTTACTCCCTTTGCGAACAGTTTTCAAAATTCTAAATGTTGATGCTTTATTCTGCACTTTCTGCAATTTCTTTTCAGTGACTTTCTCAAAGGACAGTTAGGTAATATTCAGTAGTCAGCTTTGTACAGGAGCTGGTGGTCACAAAAAATGCAAAGCAACATTCCATCAAATTTCCTTGTCCTCCTGCACTTCAGTGGGGTTGTCTGCTGTTGCTCAAGAACATTTGATTTGCAGCAGCAGCACAGGTGATATTACCAGCTTCTTCTTATATCCTAAAGCTAATAATTCATTTTACAATAGGAAACCAGTATAAGAAGATTGAAAACGGAAAAAAAAAAAAAAAGGTTTGGGAAATATCTAATTCCTGAAATGACAGAGGTTGGATCAACTTTTATTTTTTTTCCTAACCAAAAATCAAAAAATACTATTTTCACATTATTTTTATAGCAGCTGCAGAATATGCTTATGGAAATTTCCACTTAAAAGAATAACCATGATTTTTGAAGACTTGCCCTGTATTAAAATGTTTGGGCCTAGAATTATCTGGTATCTGAGCAATACAATATTACATAAAATTCTTTGATCTTAATAAAATTTCTGGATATGGATCAGTTAATAAACTTTGTTTCACCAACCACCTAATAGATACCCAGCTATGACTGCTTAATGAATGTTTCCCTGAAATGAAATCTGGAACATTTCAAAATACCAGACTGATGGAAAAAATAATTCTCTGTAAGAAAAACCCCGTTGCCGATTCAGTCCTACATAGCTGAAGCTCAGTTTATTTCAATTGGCAGCATTTTCACCTTCAAAAAATCTTCTCATATAGCATTGTGTCAGCCTTTTATGCCAACAGTGATTATTTACTGAACAGTATACTAAAACAGGGTGCTGGGAGTGCAAGGCCAACTGTTCCCACACAGTTCAGCTTCCATAAGGGCTGTATCCCTTCTGCACCTATAGGGAAGGCAGGGAAAGGTAGGCACAGAGCCTTTCCTAGGGGCAGGCTTGAAATGCTTGAACATTACATTAGGACTAAAAGCTTGCACACTTTGAAGGGGTATTACACAAATGCAATTTCCCAACTGCAAATGTTGAGCCCTCTCCCTGCTCTGGGGCACAAAGTGCAGAGCTGCACCTGGTGATGGCATCTGTCCCTGCAATGGGAGCTGCACCTGCAATGGGAGCTG